>CM071962.1:13877500-14292500 GCA_036784905.1 Acrossocheilus fasciatus | reverse complement strand
CACCTTGATTAGCAAACAATCTGTTGATTTAGCTTTCGAAATATTAGTTAGCATATGGCAGTTAGCATAGATCTACTTTGAATCCTTATTGTATCTGATGAACAAAACAAACTGAACAGATCGCTATAAAGTAAGGAATTCAGAGGAATTAGACACTGTTGTCAGACTTTAATCATTGTTTTAGCACTTTAGTAGGCTAAACCTAAACAAAAGTTGTGTAGCATGTAGCAAAGCAGTAGCAGGTTAACACTTTGAGGATCTTATATTAAACAGCAGTTATAAGTAATGGTGGCTATTTGGGATAAATAGTGTTCCTAAACAAATATTTTAAGTATTTATAGGAAGGGGACATGGTTTAGTTAGTTAGCATGGCCTTTTAACCCTCGACAGCTATTCAAAAGTAGTCATGTATTGTGAAGACACAAATTTTTGTTATGCAACATATAAAACATAAATATTTCTTTATATTAAAGTAGGTGTTTTACTGGTGTCCTATAGGCTACTTTTTGGAGGGCTTTTTTAAAAGTGTTAATCCTTTTTTCTGTCTACTGTTCAAAAGTTTGGGGTTGGTTTGTTTTTGAATGCAGTCTCTTTTGTTCACCAAGCCTGCATTTATTTGATTAAAAATACAGGGGAAAACTGTAATGTTGTGAAATATTAGTAATTCAAAACAACTGTTTTCTATATACATTAGAATGTATTTTATTTCTGTGATGCAAAGCTGAATTTTACTCCAGTCTTCAGTGTCACATGATCCTTCAGAAATCATTTTAATATGCTGATTTAGTGCTCAAGACGCAATTCTTCTTATCAATATCGAAAGCAGTTGTGCTGCAAAATACTTTTGTGGAAACCGTGTTATAACCGTAACCGTAGCAAAGCTTATGCGTTTTAAAACGAAAACACACTAGTGTAACATACTAGGGGCCCAAGTTTATCTCACAATTCTGACTTTTTCCTCAAAATTCTAAGTTTAAATTTCACAACTGTTTTGTTTTTTTACCCCACTGCAGTATAAAAAAATAAAAAAGGTAATTGTGATTTCTAGTTTATCCTGTGGCAGAAATAAGCTTCCATAGAATATTCCTTTAACTTGTTTTATTAGTCAGTTTTCACCTTATATCATCCGTAATTCTAAGCATTCAGACCTGCTTTGTGATAATTCAGAACTTGGTAAAACCCAAAACTTAGGACGGTTACAGTTGTCACTCTGCATTTTGATGGAGACTTCATTCTCCCAGCACAGTATCATGATTTCTTATTAAACGTGAGGGTTTGGGTTTAGCAGTTCCAGCAGCAGTGCTGTGTACAGTGGGAAGGGGTGGAATGTTTGGGTCTCAGTGTTCCACTCTGGCATGCTCCCTGGATATCCATTGTGTTCTATGTTGTGAGATTCCACAAGCATTGTGTCATAGAGTTACATTAAGGCCAGGGATTGGCTTCATTCCTATGATTGAATGTTTTCCACCTGAATATTGAACTCGTGCGAATCCAGATGAGAGAAACTCTGTTGAAAAGAGAACTGGAACTGCATAAAGGCCGATGATTATTTAATCATTGGTTTGCTTCCATTACAGACGTGTCACACTTACAGTAAATGAGAAACTCTCTCTCTCTCTCTCTCTCTCTCTCTCTCTCTCTCTCTCTCTCTCTCTCTCTCTCTCTCTGTTGTTCAGTGTTCTTTCATACTAATGTGAATGCTCAATAGTCTTATTTACAGTTAAGGGGGATTCGACAGCTACAGTCCAAAAAGAAAAATCACAAATGAGATCTCTTTAATATCTCAGTTGTTGATTGTGTTGGAAAGACCCAGAGACTCTTGGGTATCTTCAGCAGAGTTCTTTGCGTGGCGCTGCAGTCATCAAAAGCCAAACTAAGGCAGTGATACATTGTAGTTTAGATACATTTAGGGGGCAGTGCTTAGGAATGGAGACAAAGCACTTAAGTGACAGCCTTAAACAAAGCATGCAAATGAAGTATTCAGGTATAGCAACCTGCCCCGTTTAACCACTCCTAATCCAATCAGCATAACTACAAAAGGTGAGAGTCTCCGTCATCTGGCTCATTTGACTTACAATAAGAGAACAGGAACTGGCAGGAACCTCTTGCTACAAACTTTGCTTAACAGAGTCGTTCATCTGATGTTATCATCTTCACCATAAATGCTAAATACAGTGTATTTCACTTTAGTTTTTCAGGTGATTGTATATGTAAGGACATAGGATCAGTAGATAAGACAGATTCTTAAATTTGTAATCCCGCAATTGCCAACACGATTCACACGTGATACAGTCTTCGGTGAATAGATAGTTCAAAAGAACAGCACTTAATTGGAAATAGAAATCTTTGTTTCTGTCTTTAATGTTACTTTTCATCAATTTAATGCATCTATAAAAGAATAGTTCACCCAAAAAAGTGTTGTGTCTCGTGAACACGCGTCAACTGATACAGAAGAGAAGAAATCATTGAATAAAGGTGTTATTTTTGTTTTCTTCGCACACAAAAAGTATTCTCGTAGCTTCGTAAAATTAGGGTTGAACCCCTGGATGTCACATGGACTATTTTAACAATGTCCTTCCTGTCTTTCGTGTCAGTCTTGAACGTGTCAGTTGTTTAGCTGTCTTTGGAGGGTCAGAAAGCTCTCGGATTTCATCAAAAATATCTTCATTTGTGTCCGAAGATGAACGGAGGTCTTGCAGGTTTGGAATAACGTGAGGGTGAGTAATTAATGACAGAATTTTTATTTTTGGACGAACTATCGTTTTAATGAATTATTGAAAAAAATCTTTTTGACCTCAAACATTTGAACAGTAGTGCATTTTTTTGTGGGGGTGGTCAACAGGTACCATATTCAGCTTGTTTAGAAGGATTCAATAACTTAACCAAATTAAATTTATTGATAGTAAAATCTAACTACATTATTTAAAAACTGTATTAAAACTGTAATATAAAGATTCATGACACTTCAATTGCTGTGCCCATTTAAATACTTTTCCATTTTAAGTTCTTCCAATACGCATAACGTACTTTACAGGATATATCCAAAATGTAAACACTTCATACGAATGAAAACTAATGAGATCAGCCGATTCTTGTAGTAGACAGAATGAGATAAAATGGAGTGCAAATTGAAATGTGTGCGTCTCCTACTTCCTGTGCTTTTCATTTGAGTAAAAGACCACATTAATCTTAAATACATCTACTTCAGAGTTTCAGAGGACACTCTGCACTCAGATTTTATGGAGATACGGGAGTCAGTGATCAAAAGACACAGATTTTTAATAAACACTCAAAGGCTCTTGTCAAAAGTTCCAACACCAAATTATCTGAGCTATGCATTTTAACTCTATTTGCTTACTATGTCAACAGTTGCCACATTCGTTTTTTTCTCCTCAGGAATTGCAAAAGAAACATCTGAGAAAAAGACGATACTTAAATGAAATATTAATGCCTTACTATTAGGTCTCAAAACTACCTAACAGAGCTGTTAAGTCTCCTGAGCTTTGACTAATGAGCAACAAAATGTTCCTCTTGAAAGTGCAAATTATAAGTGACATTATCATTAATAAGTCAAAAGTAATTAGCTAGCAGCTGATGCAGCTTGACTTTAAGCACAGACGGTGTAATTCAATAGAGCCTCGCTTGAAGCCATGAAGATCGACTTTCAAAAGCCATCAGTAAGAGATCTCCCTTTGAACATTCTGACTGTCTCCTCTTCTTCATTGCCAACTTTGTAGCACATCAAACATGCCAACCGCAGTATCTTAATGCAACATTTGTTTGAGCCATACGCATTTTCAGTTACCTCAGATAGAGCCTATAAATAAAGCCTTTCTATGAGGGAAAGGCAAACAGAACTGAACACTCCGCACATTGTTGTGAAGGGTGATTGCGAACAACACCGGTCTTGTCTGACGATACTCAAGACCGTGGAGAACTTGATGGATGAGGGTTTTATTTCTAAACTCGACAGGACCTGTCAGTGTAAAACTGCTGCTTGTTCCTCTGCGGAGCTCGCCAGACATTTTGGCTCCAGGGAGGTGGCTTTGCGCCGGGCTCCCTTGGAGAGCCCAAAGATTTAAGAAAACACACCATGTGAAAAGGGCATTTTAAAATGGACCCCGACACCCACCATGTAAGTGAGTGAGGTCATCGCAGTTACCTCAGAGAAACCTTTGTTAGCGGCTGGATGGTGAGGAGAATTTCTGGAGCTCTGCCGGAGCTCTGGTCCCACTCGTCTTGTGGGAAACAAACCTCATTAAAACGCCCTACGACGTCAATTGTGCATTGTTTTTGCAGCCGATCAGACTTGATATAGTTGATTTTGCTGACTTGTCATAATTTATATCGCTGGCCAATATGATTAAAGTTGTTTACTTGAGAATCAATGTGTCAGATTGTCAATTAGCGGAGTGTCTGCGAGCGAATGCCAGCGGTAAATGATTGCCGGTGATGTGCGAGGTTGCTTATTGGTACAATAACTCTCCGCCATCTCTCCCGCTTCCCCTCCCGCCCTTTCATCTGTTGCCTGTCTGGGTGAGAAAAATTCCTGGGTGATTGTTGAGGGGCCCACTGTGTTCATGAACAAAAGGCCTCCTCTCTCTCAGGGTGGCGGAGCGCTTGGTTTCCGGCATGAGGTCATTCTGTTGGAGAGTGAGCGAGAGGAAGAGATGTCATTCAGGACTTGAATCGGAGATTATGCTGGTTTCTTGGGATGGAGGGAGTTTGTGTGTGTCTACATGTCCCAGCCTGGCCTGGTTAGCAGTGTAGCGAGAGCTAATTTGAATTTGCCAAGCCTCGAGCTACTCATAATTTAAAAAATAGCTACACATTTGGCTATAATCTAATAAAGTGAATAGCTAACCACACTGATGCAATTTTGTTAATGAAACTGTGCAAAAAGTGTTATTTTAGTATTATTTTATACACTGTTATAGTATATATTAACTCTTTCCCCACCAGCGTTTTAAAAAAAGTTGCCAGCCACCGCCAGCGTTTTTTATTATTATCACAAAAATTTCATGGTCCTCAGAATATTTTGTTATAATATATATCTGAACTTGCAATACATCAATAAAGAACAAAGCCTCAACTTCTGAAAAAAAAAAAAAAAAAAAAAACTGTTTTATTTTAGCTTCAAGCATTCTTTTTTCATCAGCACTTGAATGTAGGAAAGTTTAATTAAAAAAGCAACATTTTGAGCAAACAGCTGAGAAAATCGCATTTTTATCAAAGACTAAATCTGGATCATATTTATTACAATAATCAAAGCAAATATGCAGTAGATCGCTTCCATCAGCACCCCCAAATTTGCACAGTTCTTTACCACTTACCACTTCAACATTAGGCAGTTTTGATTTACATGCATTTTGTTGTTGATGATCACATTATTTTTCATATGCATCTGCTTACATATGAAATCGCTAATTTCTGTGTCTCCCTCGCCTGTGTTTTTGATCAGGAGATTTGGGTCTCATTCGGGAATACGTAATAGCGCCCCCTAGCGTATAACAGTGAAAACGTGGAAACCTGGAAAATTCCATGTTTGGTGGGGAAAGAGTTCATATTTAGAATTAGCTTTTTTATTTTCCGTTTTCATTTTATTTTTAGTTTAAGTTTTAGTCATATTTTAATAGTAATATTTTATTTTTGTTGTTGATTTTATCTAATATTTATATAAAATCTTTTCAGATGTACAAAATGTATACATTAACATCAATTCAACAGTAATTAATACAAAAATACAACTAACTATGCTACACATAACACACCCTTATTATGTAACTTAGAAACCACAGCTTTTGGGAAATGTACCAACAGTTGGCTGAACCAATAGTGTGAGTTTAGAGGCGGAGCTATCTGTTTGTCTGGCCAATGGTAGATGGGTGGGGGAGGGGAAACCTGTTTGAAAACAGTTGATATTTTTGCATTTTCATTTGGTGAAATTATACACTTCAGCTTTAACAAAATATATTTTACACAGTAAAATAGAAAAACGAAATACATTTTAAAGAGTGATAAAACAGTTGACACTATTAATTGATTAAAACAAATGATTTTCCACCTCAATCAGTTAATTGAAAATAAATCTAAACAAATTAATTTGCTAAAACTAATCAAATTTCATTGAATTCAATTTTGTATCATTATCTCAGCTTACTCTATTAAATGTCATTTCTGTCATCATTTACTCCCACTCATGTTGTTCCAAACCTGTATAAATTGTGTGGATCATAAAAGAAGATATTTTAAGAAATGTCGCTTTTTTTTTTATTTGGTCCATAAAAATGGAAGTCAGTGGTCACCAAAACTGTTTCCCAACATTCTTCAAAATATCTTCTTTTTAGTTCTGCATAATGCAAGATTGAAGGTAAGTAAATGATGACAGAATTTTCATTTCGGGGTGAACAGAGAATTTGAAAACATCCTGCAGCATGACAAAGCTTATTGGGAAAAAACTCCACTTTTGAAATAACTATTTTTCAATAGCATGACAGTAACACAGATGAGTTAGCAATGTAGCTACCTTTAGTTAGCCACAACTTCATCTGAACAATAAGACAAAGAATACGGTACGTTTTGAAACCCAGACTGGATAATACTTCCTCAGAGCGCTGAATACCTCCTGGCAAACTACCTATCAGTTTTCAGCACAAAAATAAAACTCCTGAGACTTTTCTCACAAAAGCTTCCCATCTGACTCAACAATATGCTCATTAAAATGAGCTCCGCTCTGGTATTCGACCATCAGTGTGAGTGTAGTAGGTCGATATGTACCCATAAAATCTGACTCAAGAGGATTGTCAATGGATTGTATGTCACTTCCTTCTTGTCTGTCCTAAAGCTCTTAGCCCGTTTGATATGACAGGTTATTTAACTGTAATCCTCCTGCCTTGATCTATTGCCACACCACAGCATATGTGGAGCAGGCAGCAAAGCACAAATCCTCATACGGTCTGCTATCAGCGAATTGATGGCCTTGTCTAAGGGATACAGATCATTGTGCAGCGCTATAGATGGGTGAGTGAGTTCATGGCACTCTGTCAGTGTCGCTCACCGCCCGGCGGTGCCAGGCTGAGTCAGAATGGCCTGTTCTCTTTCTCTGCACACTCAGAGCCAGCTGTGAAAGGCTGCCACTCAGTCCAGTGCTTCTTCACTGTCTCTTTACTATGTCTAGGGATGGTAAACAAAGAACAAGTGAGTTAAAGTCATATTAGCCTAATGAACCAGACTGGTGAGGCTGAGTTTGCATGTGGTCTAGTCTTGTGGTGAAATATCCAGACTTATGACCGAGTTCAGCCGGTTCAGCCAAAAAGGGGTTCTCCATGAACTATCTCCATTGTGTCCTTGAGCAGGACTCTTAACCCCAGGGTGCTCCAGAGGGACTGATCCAGCAATAAATCAAAGTCCTTCTGAAAGCCAGTCAGTCCACTCAGAGACCATCTTGGAAATGACTTGCAGTCATTTCCAGTCATGCAAGTTCAGCAAAGACACATTTCAAAGACTTGTCATCAAACCATCAGTAAATCTGACCAAAATGATATCTATCTATCTATCTATCTATCTATCTATCTATCTATCTATCTATCTATCTATCTATCTATCTATCTATCTATCTATCTATCTATCTATCTATCTATTATTTTTCTGTATAAAGTGAGGAAAATCTTTCCAAAAATAAGATAAGAACACAACATAACTGGACTTTCCTGTAGATGCATTTCTCTTACTTGATGACTGAGTCGTTTGTATGTGTGAAGTAGGTGAATAAAGAGCCTCTTTTCTGGATGAACTCCAAACCACAGTATTGGTAATGAACACCTTATGTATGTCAAAAGACACACTTGAATGAAGCCGCTTCCTGCCCCCCCCCCCCCCCCTTATGCAGCGCATTCGTTTGCATTTAGAGCCATTCATGACAAATGGAGACCCCTGTACCCCCACCCATGTGTCCCATGACAGCTGAATGAGCAACTTTCTGGCAAAGGTAGAGAGAAGGAAAGCATAAAATCAGTTTGACACAGGATGTTGAAAATGGAGCCAGACTTTTCAAATATAGAAAATTCCACCTTAAAAATATAAATTACATTTAAAACTGATTCAATATCTCTCCCAAAGTCAAGGTAAATAATGCTTGTGAAATGATTTTTTGTTTGTTTATTTATGTGAACAGGCTTCATTAAAATTTAACTTTGCACATGTGATGTCACTGCTATCACTCATTAGGCCGGTGTAATATCTCAGTTTAAAAAAAGAGGAGGCAATTGACACTGCCAGCTCAAATACCATCAAGCTGCTTTTGACCTCTGTTACCATGTGACTCAATCTGAGGAGTCAGAATAGGGTCAACCTAGGGTGAATTTTGGAGTAAGTGTAACAGAAGCTGTAATGACCATGTAACTGTGTGACCTGTTCCACCCATGTCAGTGGCAACGGCTTTATTTAGTTTGACCCAATTTCCTACTTTGATCCCTTACTACCCGCGGGCTAACATCATTTAAGCACTCAGCAATAGTCACTAGTTCCAATGTAAACAAACACTGAGAAAACACATTGCGTTTAATCAGTATTGTGCATCCAGATAAAACAATTTATACTAATTCTATAACATACACAAAAGGCCTTTTCAAGCATTAACAATTGTGGAATCATATTCATTGTTTGCCTTACAAATCTACATATTCAGCAGCTAAAATGGTCATTATCCTGAAAAATACAAGCAAGCCTGGACCAAGTGACCTCATCAAAACAGGGAGACTGACAAAACTCTCTGCTTCCTCCTGAACTTCCTGTTGTGAGGCATAGACCCTAAATCCCCCTTTACCGTCCAGCACCTCTTCCTGTTTTCCACACGCCTGCTGGGAGTTTGTTATTGTCATCTATCACAGCTGGGCTCTGGTTGGACACGTTCCCTGAAAACACACACATCCAAACACATGACACTGTCCACACATAGAGTACAAAATAGGGCCTGAAACTCCTAAAAATGAGGGCATTCTTTCCTGTTGTGAGATTTTCCATTTCGCAACCCTGTTATAAAAAAATGTGGGCCTGGTGATTAACATAATACTAAAAAATAAATAAATAAACAGTTTAATGAAGCTCAAAATTAAACTTGGAAAGGAAATGGAAACTAGATTTTCCATTTCGCAACCCTTTTAAAAAAAATTGGATCTGGTGATTAACATAATACTAATAAATAAATCAATAAATCAATAATTTAACCAACCTCAAAATTAAGAACATAAATTTTAGAACATAAAATAATAAAATAAATAAAAAATACAACTGAAATTTTGCAAGCAAAATCTGTTAACTTCAATAGGAATCCGTGCAATCAGGAGTTTCGCATGAGGGCGAAAATGTTTACCAGAATTTGCTCGCGTTGGAGTTGGTCACGCAAATTCGTGACCCAAACAGAAAGCTGCTTGATTTTAAAGTGACTTCTGTGTGAGCTCAATTACAATATTTGTAAAGAAAAAGAAAGAAAATTAATTAATAACTTCTTTGCCTTCATGCGAAACTCCTGATTGTGCAGATTCCTATTGAAATGAATGGATTTTGCTCGCAAAATTTCACAGAGAAACTGTAAATGTGACCACATCTTTACTTGTAACCCTTTTACCCATTTTTGTTGTATGATTTATACTAATATAAAAATGAATTAATAAAAAAATCAGGTAATGTTACACTGAGTGTCACAACTAAATATGACTTTTTTATATATTTAAAATGAATGAATTAAAAATAGTTACTGCAATGAATTGAGTATAAACTCAATTAATTAAAATTTTGTCAATATAAATTACATTTCTGTATGATTCTATTCTATGATCTATTTGTACGATTAATATATTTTGGATATGGGATTTGTGTCTTTAAAAAAGTGCTGTATGCACTTCTTTCATCTCTCTTAATGGCAGATGTTCATGTCTGGGAAAAGACAGAAATACAATGCTGATATTTCTGAACACTTCCTTCCCCATTAAGTGGCGACCCTGACAGATCCTCAAATAAATATTTGAAATAGCCGCATCTGGTTCTCTATCCAAAGGAAGGAGGTCAATGAGGACGTAGCCCACTTGTTTTGACACGTCGCTCGTATGTGATGATGTCAGTAACATTTGACCCTGACCAATAGCCAGCATTTCCTGCAAGCCTCAAGGCATGTGTGTCCGCTCAGATCTGTCAGTGCACACATCCTGTGCACACATCACCCAATGAAGTGGTAGTCATTCAGCACTAATCTACCATTGTTAACGTAAAAGCCTAGATATCGTTTCCCCAAAACAAAACTGGTAAGCTCTGCTGTATGTTCAAACCATGTAATTTGAAGAAGAACAAGAAAGCTTGGCCATTTCATTACATCTTAAGTGGGACTTGAGCAGCAAAGCAATAAACAAGCTATACGTGATTCGCAAATAAGCTTAGCAATCAAATCAAGAGCATGAAAAGGACTTTGTTTACTGAGTTGGTTCATGTAAAGCCAATTTTTCTGACCCTTAAAAGGCTTAATCCCTATATTCTTGTTTTCCAAAGGCAACAATGCTCACTGATGCAAACAATAAAGGAAATCAAGTACAGTAGTAGGCCTGCATACTTTGATGCTGGAGGGGCTTATTGAAATGCGGCACTCATAAGAAGCAAAAGAGATGCAAAGGCATATTAATCTGCCATTATAATCCCCTACTTTGCTGTTAAAAAACAAATGCAGAAATATGTTTGTGGACATCTGGACATAACTGATAGTGATGCTAATACAACAAAGAATGTATAGAGAAGTTACCTTGAATATATTACCATAAGAAATATTTTATTCATCATTAATAAATGAACCCTAGCAAACCCTTGGTTCAACACTAGAATCACAGTGACCATTTCCTCACATTTGCAAGTGTGAAAAGAAAAGAAGAAAAAAAAACAGCAGGAAACGAAAGCTATATGAAGGTCAGCGGTATCTGATTTGCAAATGAATCGTTTGAGATTTTTTTGAATCTTTCAAACTTGTTGACAAAAAATTTACTTTGCAAACTATAAAACGCAAATTGGAGTTTATTTATACAATGCATTATGCATCTCCACAGAGTAATTCAAGAAGAGTTCCCACAAGTTAATACAAATTTAATTATTCTGTGTTTACGGACATTTGCTACGTGTTTTTTTGGATTAAGAATTATGAAAGGTTATGAAATGCTACTGAAGATATGAGCAATAAGAAATTTAATTTTGATGAATTCTCGTGCCTTTTTGTGTATGTGTGCTTTCAGCTGTTTCTGTATTTCTTTGTAAATTTAGAATACATTTTAATACGAAAGTTTTTGGTGAATCGTGATTTCTTTTTGAAAGCGTTCGTGCATGCACAAATTTGTGTGCATGCATGCTTAGTGAATGTGGCCCAATGTCCTGGCAGAAAATTACCAGTACTTTTTCTTTTTATGAACATTTTCTTCAACCATAAAACACAATAAAGTGCAATGCATAATTCAAAATACATAAAACATCTTTAAAAAAAATCTATATGGAAAATTACTTTTTTATGGCCTTTTTTTAGAATGTAGTGTAGCCTACTAACAACTACAAAACACCATACATTTCCAAGTATGGTGATTTGATGCCTATCCACCTTATTTTGCAAAGCGGTTATTTATCTAGAGCATTAGCTGCTCTAGATAAATAACTAGAAAAATAACAAAGTGCAGTAAACAGTAAAAGTATTTGTACTACAAACTGTGCTTATGATTTATCATGTCAAATTAAAATAATATGATAAATACCAAGATCAGTCATGAAACCGTGATGCTGACTGGCTGTCTAGTCACCGGTTCTCCAGCAAATCTATTGCTTCTTTTTATAAAGCTCGACTTTATATTCTGATGAAGCTCGGTCATGTCTCTAGCCCTCCTCCTCCCCAGCACCACCTGTCTAGATCTGCTAATTTTTTCGTACACTTTTGGGGTTCAGCAGAGCATGTCTTCGTACTTTGCTCTGCAGCATGTTTTCTTCTGTGTATTTCTTTTGGTTTAACAAAAGATTTACATTTCTTTTTACATTTATATTGCTTATTCAAATGTGTGTTACAAACTACTGACTGAAAATCATGTCATGACTGAAATACTAGTTTGCAAAATCAAGCAGCCTAACAAGCTAAAAATAACTGGAAGCGAATGACACCGGAAGCCTCGCACAAGTTACAAATAGCTGCACACGCTCTTACATTTAAAAAGAGGTGGATACACTGATTGTAAGATCCTACATGTGGGTGCTCATTGAAGTGAGTGGTCAGGCCAAAACACATGCTTGGCACATGTCTCCCATTACACACAACCAATTAAGCTCTTGTGGAATGCTTTTTATTTGCTCATCCCCAAATGTTTGAGGTCACAAGGTGGCCGAGTGCATGTGCTTTCAGTACACGAGGCCGCCAGACCGCTGCATACCATAGCTGAGCGGCTAAGCAAAAGCGTTAGCGCCACAAACATGTGCATCCAGAGCTGTTATTAGGGTGAAAGCAGCAATATTCCTATAAAAATCCAAACTATCATTACCGTCCTGACATGTCATTTTGAAATCATTTGAATAGATTGAGACAGTCATGCTGTCTCAGCCCGGGGCTCTTCTGGCCTGGCACAAATGGTGCTATATTGAGAGACCTCATGTGCCCTTTGAGATATCTAGCTGCCACCTTTGGCACATAGTGGACAGATGCAGAGATAGACGCATACCCTTGAGAAAAGCCTGACCTCAGATGACTGCCTTCAGAGTTAACCTCCATCGACCATGGGAATGACTCCATGCATTGTTTAGAGAGCCATTGTGGTCTGTCAGATGTTGTTTCTCTGTCTAAAACAAAAGGGTGAACTCACAGTAAATAAGTCTCATTTGTAAGTCTGCTTTGAATCAGCAGTGATCAATAGGCTAGTTTTGAATCACCCAGGGCGAAGTGAAACTAAAACAAGATTGAAGTGACTTTAAACTTTGCAGGCAAATAGTTTACATTAGTGGAGGTCCTCACAATTGTTATGATCAACATGTTATTGATCTTATTGTGAACGATTCATTAATTCTTAATCAAAATGACTTTATCTTCTGGTGACAGACTTCTCTAATCATTGTTTCCACTTACACTCCACCCCTTTCTTACAATCAACTACAGGCTTGCATTCAGAACCTGCCACCATCCAATCAACCGCTGCACAGAAACAAGACTCCACCCTACATTTTTCTTTTTCAATAATCTGTTTCCCTCAGATGTGGAAGCTTGTTTCTGCCATGGATAGAAAATAATTAATTGGTCATTTATCTCACTCCCCCCCCCCCCCCCCCCCCCCAAACTTGCAAAGCTGAGAGGAGAATTGTATAAACTCACAATTGAGAGAAAAAAGGCAGAATTGTGAGATGTTATACTTATTTTCTTTGTCTTTTATTCCCTGGTAGAAAATAAAATAAAATTGTGAGATGTAAACTCAGTCAAACTTCAAGATGTAAACTCACAATTCTGAGATGATTCTGAAATGTCAGAATTGTGAGAAATAAACAGAATTAATACAAAAAAAGTCAGAGTTTTTAATCTCACAATCCTGCATTTTTTTTCTCTCAGAAATGTTAGTTCATTCTAAGTTTATATCGCAATTCAAAAAAGTCAGCAAGAATTTTTTTTTTTGATTTGTGGTAATATGGAAGAAAAGCTACTTCAGTTTCATTGCGACTTTAAAATGCATGCAGATTTGAAAAAGAGAAAAATAGAGAGTAGCAAATTAAAAAGTGATTTAGCAACTGTATTTCACACTTTTCATACAAGTAGGTCCAGTTTTGGCGGGCCTCGTTATATTTAAATTTAGCTTTCCTCCACATGGCGCAACAATACAAGAAAAAAAGGCTTAACTTTTTAAGTGCTATTTTGTTTTTCTTTAGTAAAACTTACTGAACTTTTATTTTGTAGATAACTCAAATTAATAATATTCTAGTTATTTATCAAACCAAGCGTGTACTTTTGGCATTGTCAAATGCAAATATTAGATCCTGCCAACAAGACTTTTATTTTGTACATACAGTAATAGTAAGATGTCAGAATGTTACAAATCACCAACCTAATAATAAGAGTAATAATAAGGTTCAAGCTGTGACAGCTTGTGCCAGTTGTATGTGTGACACTGCTCCAGTTTTACTGACATTTCATCCCATCGAGTTCCTAGCATGGTTTGGAAGAGACACTACAGGCTGGCGAAAATGTTTCTGTCCTGAGGTGACCCACATGATGTTATTTTCAGTCTAAACGTATTTAGCTCTTACCCATGGAGCTCATTCTACTTGGCAGTAGAATTTCATGGTCATTGGCAGTTTCTTCTATCCGTCCCAATAACTGAGGACCTCTGTGTCACTGCAGTAGATAAAAAAGACTTTACCCAATATTGTTATGCCCTCCTTTGATGGTCACCATCCAGTTTTTACAAATTATTGCACTAAATAGTCAGAGGAAAATACTTTTGCAAACTATGCAATGGTGCTTATGCAATGTAATTTAATCCTATCAAAAGCCTTGCAGAGTCTTGAGTCACTCCACATTCTCCACAATAATAACTCTCATTGAAAACAAACAGAAATTAATATTTTATTAGAACATCACATAAAGAAATGGTCTAAGCAGATTATAAGAATCAAGTCTATGTGGTGTCAGTAAATAATTAAAAATGATATGAAATGCTACGTTAATCTGTCTTAAGTAAAGAACATTACTCTTAAAGAGCTCAAAGTTTCACAACTGTTGAATGAAAGTGTCACCTTGGGTAGTTTTAAGAGCATGACACAAGCAAAATGTCACATGGATCTGACAAGCATCTGAACTCTGCCCTTTCAGTCTTGGCAACACAATCATGCTCTGAAAGAGCTGTCCCTAAATTTCAAGATGCAAGGTGCCTTTGTGCCAAATAACATTTCATAAACCTATCTAAACATGCCAAAATGAGATACAGCAATAATACAAACTTGCGATATGAGATGACCACTGAAAACAAAGATATTATAAACAAAAAATGTATTTACAACAAGAGGCGATGGAAACCGCTAACAGTTTTCTGGGCTAAAGCCATTTCCACTAAGTGTAACATCATTTTTCATCATTCTTCGAGAAAATGTTGTAGCCTCACTATGTCAGACTTCATACTTCCGCTCAATTTCAGTTCGCTTCTGTGCTCAGTCTGATATAGCAGACCATCTCCCAGTTTCCGGCTCTGCAGCAGCCGGCCAACCAACGAACAGAGGGCAGGCTGAGAGCCGTGACGTAGATGCTAAGCGCCGAATTTAAAGGAACACTCCACTTTTTTTGGAAATAGGCTCATTCTCCAACTCCCACAGAGTTAATAAGTTGAGTTTTACCGTTTTTGAATCCATTCAGCCGATCTCCGGATCTGGCGATAGCACTTTTAGTAATAATCAAAGAACTTTGCTGCCGTAACATGGACGCAGCAGGCGCAGTGATATTACGTAGCGCCTGAAAGTAGTCCCCAGCTATATTATAACTAGTTACCTAGCTGGGGACTACTTTCAGGCGCTGCGTAATATCACTGCGCCTGCTGCGGCCATGTTACGGCAGCAAAGTTCCTTGATTATTACGCCGGAATGAGAGTATAGTTCCTAGCCAAATAGGACTAGAAAATCGCAACTTTTCATTTTCCTGCCGGTCTTAGTACACGATATAACTACAGAAGAGTCGAGTTTTAAATAGGAAAACTATCGAAACTCTTTGATCGTTTTTGAACGCGATGCTACTGGTCTAATAGGATTCAATGATCTATGCTAAGCTATGCTAAAACTGCTATCGCCAGATCCGGAGATCGGCTGAATGGATTCAAAAACGGTAAAACTCAACTTATTAACTCTGGGGGAGTTGGAGAATGAGCCTATTTCCAAAAAAAGTGGAATGTTCCTTTAAGATTGTAGTTTAGGTGAGGGAAATCTAAAAGGACAGCGGGCATGGAGACACGGGATGCTATTCGCTCTGTTGTGGAGAATATTCCTAGCATTTGCCAACTGAAGCCCGAACAAGAAGAGTATTTGGTTCACATTTTGAATGGAGGTGATGTTGTGGCCCTACTCTTGACAGGTTTTGGGAAAAGTTTAATTTATCATCTGTTACCAATCGTCAGCGAGAAACTGGGGAGGCCAAAGTTCGGCAAGGCGATAATTGTGTATGCGTAGATTTACTTCACATAATCTGCAAAAGTCGTTCACAGCCATCTTCACTGCGGTATTTCTCTCGATGGTTTTGTTTTCGGCGCATACCTGTGTTTACAGCGGAAGTTCGAGGCGGCTGAGCAGGCGCATAACATACTTCATAACCAAACGTTATGTGATTGGTTTATGGGTACACCCATGATTTTAAACTTCAGATAAGCGCCCGCCCACGAGAAAGTAAACGCTTGTCAATTATGCCCTTCCAGACTCTGTCTACGAAGTAAAGCGAAGTAGCAGAGTTTGGTATTACCAGGCTAAAAATGTTGTAGTTCTAATTCTAAATGCAGCTCATCTAACCATAAGGATTTAAAGAGAAATTAAAATTTTGTTTTTGTTCATTTAGCCTCATGTTGTGTCAATCCCATATAGCTGCCTTTCTTCTATAAAGCACAAAAGGAAATAATTAACTGAATATTAGGGCAGGTGAATTTAATACAATGGAAGCACATTGTGACTCATTTTAACATTTAATAAGGCACCCAAGAGTGTCAACAAAGCAAAGAGTTTCCACCAAGCTAGCCATATAATTTCCAAGAGAAATTTACCATGAGTCACGATTGCATGAGTAAACTTTACCACGAGCTTGTATTGAATTCACCCTGCGGATATTCATTCAATTATCCTCTTTTGTGTTCTGCAAAAGAAAGAATGTCAGACAGGCTTGGAACAAGATAAAGGTGAGTAAATAATGACAGAATTTTTAACTTGCTTTAAAGTACAAAATTCACCTGTTAAAAAGTTGTCACTTTCTTGGAATGAAAGATGAAAAGTAAACTGAAATCTATTCACGATTTATTTCGAAAAAAATTATATAAAACCCAAAACATGTTATTGTTGCATTTTTATATATATATAAAAAAAATAGAATAAAATAAAATAAAAAATAATTTCAAAGCCATGTAACTTTTTGCACTCTTTTGTGACTTTTTGTTGTGAAGGCCATAGGCCATCTTGTGCCGAAAATTCATGTTCACTGTGAATGGCCTAAAAACTATTTATTAGCCACTAATATTGCTAATAAGGTTCTATCTATTTAAGATACTGTCACTTCTTTCCTCTCCTTTGGAATCCTGAGTAGAAATGTCCACACAGATCCATTCCTAGGAAAACCCTTCATCTGCTTACAAGGTTTCCATGTGTTCCCTGCGATGGCATACTCCAGAGTCATGGTGCGGTTCAGTGTGAACACAGAGTCCCCTCTCACTACAGCAGTGAACAGTGCCCCTTTGCTGTTCCCATAGTGCCCAGGCATTGATGTCCACTGTCCAGTGGTGATGTTGTAGCAGTCCATCAAACAGCGCAAGAAGTCGTCTTGGGGTCCATTGCGTATGACGTAGAGGTTGTCCCTGTGGGCCACCATGCAGTGTCCGTAGCTCTGGTGCTTCAGAAGTGTACTCACCAGAACCCACACATCCTGGTTTGCGATGTATTCGTAGATTTCGTTAGTCTCCATTGGCTTCCACAGACACACAAAAATTCGGCTCATGGCTTTGGTACATGCGACCCCAGCGACCGGTCGAGGTAAAGGTGCTGCAAAGCTCCACTCCTTTGTGGGAACATTATATATCTCAACTGAGGACATGGTGGTTCTTCCAGACTCTCCTCCAATGGCGTAGAGGCAACCTTCTATCCCAATTAGGCTGAAGTTGTACCTTGGCTGTCTGGGACCTGGCAGCAAACTCCAGGTGTTGGTGACAACATCATAGCAAAAGCTAGCATCGACAGGCCTCTTGTCAACACCGTGCACACCTCCAACAACGTAGAGTCGGTTGTCCAAAAAGGTCAAACCAGCCAGAGAGGTGCTGGCCTCCATTGGCAAGGCAGTGAGGACCTTCCATTCGTCGTCATCCTCATCAAGGTAACATACTGTCCTTGTGGCGGCAAGAGGAAGCTCATCCACAGAGCATGTGGAGTGGGAACCCACAGCCACAAATGCACTAGGAACCAGAGACTCCACATGTTCAATCAGCTCCTGAGGAAGTTTCTTCAAGTCCTCTTGCAGGTCACGATACATATTGCGGATGAACTGTGCCGAACTCTCACTGAGTTCCAATAAGCCATAGGTGGCTGAGGCTTGGTACATGAGCAGGCAGTTGTCAGAGTTGAGAAGATCCTGAAGATACTTTGCAAGAGGTTCAGCCTGGAAGAAAGCAGCACATTCAATGGCTTCCAAAATTTCCTCGCCATTTAGAATAGGTTTCTCACCACTGGCCACAGCCAGCATGATTATGAAGCCTTGAGCTTTGAGGTTCCTCACGTGAATCTCTTCTTGATGGCACTCTACCATCCCTGATCTGTAAAGAGCCCTGAAGAATTCGCATTCTCTTAGCAGTAGAGACTTGTTTGTTTCAAAGACACTGTCTCCAACTCTTACCTTGACAGTATCCATGTCTAGTAGCCTGCTTGATCATTGGTCCTGTGCTCTTTGTTTATAAATACTCACAGTTGTTTAAAACACAAGACATTTAGTTTTAACGGTGAGCAATTGTCTACAAAATATCCATCAAAACTCTAACCTTACCCGGGCATTTACACTGAAATGTCCCTCGCGTGTCAGTTAACAAAACTGTCCTCCCTCCAGCTGGCGCATGATGTGCTGGGGTCCGGTTTTGTTACTAAGATAGCACTGCCTATAGATAGTAGCAGTGTCTCATGACAGACATTAAACAGAAACGAGCAATGGCTTGAGTGAGGAATAACATGCTTATTCATAACACTTTTAAGGTCAATGATATGAATTACACTACATCTGTGATTAATTGTGCTGATTGGTTGTTTGTTCTTGCTGGCAGCAGTGTGATTGTATCCAACAATTCAGTTAACTCAAGCTGCTAGATTCTTTGAGTTTTTATATTGAGGGATTTTAGAAGGGCTTGCTAAAGGCCATTTCACACTGAGCGCGATGCGAATCGCCGATGTACGTTGCTTTCACACCGAGCGTGAAACGATTGATCGCCTTCTGCTAATTCACGCCTGCATTCTAGGTGGCGCCAACCATCAATGCATTTTTCCTCATGTAGCCTATGTATCTCGTATATGGCTTTTACATCATCCACTGCTCAATATGCAGCATTAAATTAAGATAAATAACTTTTGGTTCTTCATCAGAAACACAAACTATCCATAACGATTTACTAATTTATTACCTTGCTGTAATCATATTTAAAGCATATTGTGCACATGATTCACTAATGCATTACCTCATTTTAAGTTAATTGTGAGCACGATTTATTAATTCATTACCTTGTTTTAAGTAAATTTTAAGCACGATTTAGTAATTCATTACCTCGTTGTAATCACATTGTGTGCACAATTTACTAATTCATTACATCTTTAAAGCACATTGTGCGCACAATTTACTAATTCATTACCTCATTTTAAATGAACTGTGAGCATAATTTACTAATTTGTTGCCTCGTTGCAATCACATTTTGCACACAATTGACTAATTTGTTACCTCGTTTAAAGCACATTGTGCACATGAGCTACTAACTGAAGATCTCTAAGAGATTTTCATTTCTCTTTAAAAATTAAAATTGTGTTCACTTTGCTATTGTGAGCCCATCTTGAACACTTCATCAGAGCGGTTCAACATTAATGTTTTGTTGAGATTTAGCTCTCTATCACAGTAGATCAGACACAGCAGAATACATCCCAACATGGGTCCACTCTCTGCTTTAATAAAAGGTAATTAACCCTCCTGCAGTGCAAGTTATGAGGTAATTGCAGGTCAGTGGTCATGCAGCGAAGCTTTCATATCTCTGTGAGAGATCAACCTGGGTTACCCAGAGTGCTCAGATTCATTATCTACACACACCTAGACACGGGGGCTCGGCGGGCGCCCTCATGGCGTTACTATGGAAACCGTACCATCTGACTCTGCCTTGTCTGTCTTGAGCGTCAAGAATTCTACCCCAGTCTGCCTAAACGCTTATAGCACTAATAGTGTCTGCGTGACTGTTGAACTTTGACACACACACGGGACACTGAGTATAACCACACTCACGTGTCCTAGTCCATCACAGCTGCTTGTAATGTGAATTTGCACTTTAAATGGCCACACGTGATGAGGACAGTGGAGACGCTTGAACTATGTGACCTTTTTTACTCATTCAACTATTGGTGATGAAAATGATTTATAGGATGAACAAGCTTGGCTGCAAAAGACGCGATTAGAATCAGAGTCTAAAATTAACTACTCATGCTTCAGCTAATGTGAGCTAAATATATGATAACATTTTAGTGAAACAAAGGGAACAGTTTGATTTCAAACCATAACAAGTGAAAAGGTCAGCATGTGTTTATGTTCCCTGTGCTGAGTCATGGTGAGCCATGTGCTGGACCATGTGATCTCTTTGTTTTGATCATGTGATGGCAAATCCAGCGGGAGCAGGGCTAGGTAACAGGTTTCGGGTAGGATTGTGTTCAGTGTTGTAACCTCATTGTGTAAGTTGGCTATTATGAAAGCCTGCAGCGATTGTTCCGGACAGATCCAGAAAATTCCAATTCTGCTGTTTATTCCCCGTTTCTCTCAGTGGAGTCACATGTACAAGACTTAAAGGGGTATTTCACAGAAAAAAAATTAACATTCTGTCATCGTTTACTCACTCTTATGTCGTTCCAAAACTAATGATGACTTACTTTCATCTGTGGGGCACAAAAGAAGATCTTTTGAAGAATGTGCTGGTTGCACTTATCCATGCATCTTTGAAAAGCCATTATTTTCAGAAATAAAGTCATATAGGTTTGGAACAACAATTTGGTTATGTTTCCTTTCGCGTTGGGAACAGGGAACTATTTTTAGAGCGGTGCTACTATGTAATGTTAGGTTTTATCTTTCTCTTTCACTAACAGCTTGTTTTATCTAATAAATAAGAAAGCGAGCAAGGCAACCTAAAGAAAGGGAGCTTGAAATATCTTCTTTGTGTGGGTTACAATAGCTGAGTCAGGCATCTCATTGAATCCTATAATTTTATCTGAGAGCGGAGGAAGTGAATGGAAGAGTAGGAGTGAATTGAGAGAAGTGCGTCTGACTTCTTCAGAGAAAGAGAAAGGGTGAAAAGGTCCAATCGAGTGTGTTGTGCAACCGGCTTGATGTTATAAAAGCACACTGACTGAAGTACAAAAAACTAAGATCAAAGAGCAACCAAAAACTCACCTCAATCAAAAACGAATTGATCACAATTAGAAACCACATCTACTACGGCGTAAAAGAGAGAAGCGTACACATCCAAAGAAAGCACAAGCTTAGAACGCTTTAAAGGAAGTGTGTGGGAGGATATAAAGATAGAAGGTGAAATGCTCTATCAAAAGGAGAGATCGTGTGTTGTTGTTCCCTACCAAAACACATGCTGGGACCTCTGCTGGAACCAAACCACATCAAACCGTTGTGTCAGTTTGATTCCCAGCTGCATAAAGGAGTTCGTGACTTCCACAGCCCACTACAAAGAGGGTAGAATGAATGCTCTACCAACGGTAAAGAAGATGTGTACATTCAGTCCATGACAGCAAGACCTACAAAGCACATTTGGCAAGGCACTTGAAACATGACGGCATGTGTTTCTGGCGTTCCGTATGAGTAACGCTGCCACCTGCTTCTTTCCACAAGTGACCTCTGAATGAATGTTAAGCTGCCCAAATACTTTGATATAGTGCTTCTGAGCTCCTACAAAGTCAATACAGCAATTGACAGCCTCTTTACATTAGGTCTCTATGGCTAAACATTGTTTATGCAAGGTTCTTCTGAGGGTTGACTGTCTGTTCCTTGTTCTAATTTTGCTCATTTGTGAAATTACACCCCTTAAATGCTCAAGAGCTAATCATTCTAGCTTTTTAATTAACGAAACAAAGCCACAATCATGGACCCTTGATGACTGTGCTAATTTCTCCATTGATTAGCAGAGGAACTAAACAGTGGGTTGCTTTTTAATTGCCATCTGCTTGACTGGCGTTTTGGAGTGACAAGCAGATGACAGTGGGAGACGCCCCTGGGGTCTTCACAATGGTGGCCAAAAATCTATGCCCGCCTCCCTCCCACCACCAAAGAACCGTTTCTATAAATAAATTATGCAGACAAAAATGGATATTTTTAAAAAAAATGAAATAACTAACTTACTAAATAAATAAACAAACAAACATTTCCATTATACCCCAATTTAAAAGGAATGAATTGAAATGAATGAATTGATACTAATTCAATTATATTGCCAGAACTTACATGTGTAATTATAAAATTTAGATTTTTAACAGTTTAAATTAATAAATTGATAAAATATCAAGTACATTGCCAGAACTTACATGCTTACATTATAAACTGTGTTTTCTTTCTTTTTCAATTCTTAAATAGATGTATAAGTACATTTCAATTATATTTCCAGGACTTGCGAGCAACACATAGTATGAAATTTTGAAATAAAACAAATTTAGTATTTTGTATGTTGTAAAACATACTTCAATAGCAAACTCCAATAATCTTACAATCTTACTTACAATCTGTACATACAATTTCAACTATATTGCCAGAACAGAATTTTTTTTTTTTTTTACTTTACGATTATTTTACAATGTGTAATAATAACAATTGTGGAGGTGTGTCAAAATCTGTCTGGCAGTGTAAATGTCTTGGGAAAGTAATAAAACTCTTTGTTTACACATCCACACTACTCGTGTCAATAGAATTGATTTCCTCCAAGTCAGGCTGAAAACAATTGTTAATTGTACCACTCCGGGGGATGCAAATACACAGTTCATTCATCTTTAAAGAGATTCATCCCCAATGGCACGCATTAAAAAAACAACAGCGCGTCCTGATACACACATTCTCATATTTCGTTTACTACCTCTTTTGTTTACTCTCTGTGGCCATATGTTATGTGCATTATAAATATTGGGCTGTCACCCTGGTGTAGATTCTGAGGGGTGGGCTGAGGATGGGGGGTAGAAGCACTCTAGATGTGACTGTCAAATTGATTGACAGTTAAATTAAGGGCTAAAATAAAAGAATCATTGACTCTTAGAGCATTTAATGTGAGATGTCAGATGCTTCAGACCATTGAGCATCAGTGTGCGAAAGAGCATTTTCATTGGCTGGTGTAAACCAAGTAAATTGAGCAGGGAGTCAACTCAAATAAAAGAATTATTCTCTTGGAAAAACATGAGACAATAACATGTACACTACTGTTCAAAAGTTTGGATTTAGTGAGTTTTTTGAACATAATTGAAATAAGTCTCTTATGCTCACCGAAGCTGCATTTATTTAATCAAAAATTTTGAAATATTATTACAGTTTAAAACAGCTGTTTTCTATTTGAATATATTTTTCAGTGTAATTTATTTCTGTAATGCAAAGCTACATTTTCAGAATGATTAGTCTTCAGTGTCACATGATCCTTCAGAAATCATTCTAATATGATGACATCTGTAGAAACATATTAGGGATGCAGAAGTATTATGATTCTGACCGATACCAGATAGTCAATCATTATTATTATCATGCTATGGTCAATAACCAATAAAGAGCCGATATCAAAATTCTATACTATTTAATCCAACTAAAGGAAAAATAAAACACTAAAAACTAAAATCAGGCATCACAACAGTTTAATGTACAGTATGAAAAATGTAT
Source organism: Acrossocheilus fasciatus (assembly GCA_036784905.1). Taxonomy (NCBI): domain Eukaryota; kingdom Metazoa; phylum Chordata; class Actinopteri; order Cypriniformes; family Cyprinidae; genus Acrossocheilus; species Acrossocheilus fasciatus. The sequence goes on along the minus strand of CM071962.1, from coordinate 14,268,646 downwards.
ATTCATTTTGATATTTGCAAAGATTTAACAGTGTATATGTGACCCTGGACCACAAAACCAGTCTTAAGTCGCTGGGGTATATTTGTAGCAATAGCCAAAAATACATTGTATGGGTCAAAATGATCAATTTTTCTTTTATGCCAAAAATCATTAGGATATTAAGTAAAGATCATGTTCCATGAAGATATTTTGTAAATTTCTTATCGTAAATATCAAAACTTCATTTTTGATGAGTAATATGCATTGCTAAGAGCTTCATTAGGACAAATTTAAAGGTGATTTTCTCAATATTTAGATTTTTTTGCACCCTCAGATTCCAGATTTTTAGTTGTATCTCGGCCAAATATATAATTCTAACAAACCATACATGAATGGAAAGCTTATTTATTCAGCTTTCAGATGACATATAAATCTCAATTTAAAAAAATTGACACTTAAGACTGGTTTTGTGGTCCAGGGTCACACACACACACACACACTAATATATACCAATATCAACCAATAACAATAAAATAAAATAAAAAAATCTAATAACCGATATGGTATCAATATTGTGCAACAATAATACATCTTAATAAAAAAACAAAACTCATCACTCTCAAAAACTTAGATTTGTATTATGTTACAGTGGCAATTTTAGGCAGGACTAAAATTGTCCTACTTTTTGTTAGTAGTTAACATGGTAGCTGATTCACTCTTATATCCTATAGATCAGCTCCCAGAAATGGCATGCAATGCATGTTCCCCTTCTCTGCTTCCTTCATCCTCAGCCATGTGATATATGAGCAGATACATCCATCCTTCTGGGGAAAGAGATAAAAGAAAGCGTGCTCAGAGTGGGACAGTGTTATAAGAGCGGACCAAGATTTCTTTTGGGAGAGCTCAGAGTGACCTACATTCCACAGCCCCCAGTCATAACACTGCAGGGTCATGTGACTACTGCCCTCAGTCAAAACAATAACATGAAGAGTAGAGGCTAAGGCTGGGGGCGGGGCTCCGGGATGCTTGCGTGCTAGCGGAGGCTTTGATGTCCTAACTCTTTGCAGGTGCTGAGAGAAGATGGCTGGGTGATAAACTCTCTCTTTACATGGCAACCACAAAAACACAACTGCTTCTTATTTCGGGGCAAAAACTAGCAAATGTTGGACAGGAAACTTTAAAACGAACATTTTTGGTGTCATGTTCTCATGACTCGACAGATTTCCCCATTACGGTGGGTTGATGTAACTTAAATGGTACTCTTAAAGCAGCAAGGACCAAAGGAAATCTTAAAGGAACAGTTCACCATTTACTCACCCTAATATCCACATTGTGTGGAACACAAAAGAAGACTTTTTGAAATATGTTCACGCTGCTCTTTTACATACATTTTTTTTTTAATCATTATGAATCATCGAAGCTCATTTTAATCAATTGATGTGATGTATTTCAGAGGGAAACAGGACAAAGAACATTTAGGATTAATTTATGAAAGTTTCTACATGATGTCAGAAGGCGGAAAAAGTTAAAGGATTAAGATTATTTCTTTTTTTTTTAATAATATTAATTTTATTTATAAGTAGCCTCTTAATATTGTGAAATGTTATTACAATTTACAATAACTATTTTCTCTTTTAATATATTTTAAAAAGTCATTTATTCCTGTGTTCAAAACTGAATTTTCAGCATCATTACTCCAGTTTTAAAGGGGTGGTTGATTGCGATCTCACTTTTTTAAAGTTAGTTAGTGTGTAATGTTGCTGTTTGAGCATAAACAATATCTGCAAAGTTGCAGCGCTGAAAGTTCAATGCAAACGGAGATATCTTTTAAAATTCTGGCAGTTTAATGCTTACAAAAACGGCTTGTAGGGACTACAACGTGTTACTTCCCGGGTTCGTTACCTCACGAACCCAGATAAACCCCGCCCCTGGGAACATGTAATGAAGGGGGCGAGGCCATGCTGTGCTGCTTTAGAGAAGAAGAAGAAAACTAGAGGTGCACGTAAAAATCTGTTCATATATGAATCGCGATTCTGTTTTCTAAAGATTCTAATGGATTCACAAGTTTCAAAATCAATGTTCTAAAGCAGCGGTTCTTAATACTGTTCCTCTCTCTCTCTCTCTCTCTCTCTCTCAATCAGATCATCAGCTCAGTGAATCTGTATATTAAAAGCTAACAGAAGCAGTAGCATTTACAAATAACAGCATATCTAAAAGTATGAGACAATAACAAACAAAGAAACACACCATTAAGAGCCATGCTTGCACAGGTTCTGCACGATCCTCTTCACTAATATCCTCTGCGTCTCAGTCGGGCTCAAATTGATAAGCAATATAGATGACGCCATTGTTTACAATACAACCGGAGCCCATGCCACTGAGGTGAAGGGAGGGACATTTAGACGTGCACTAGAGGCGGTTTAGCCAATCACAACACACTGGGCCAGCTAACCAATCACGTATTTCTGAGGGAGGGGCTTCATAAAAGCAGGAAATGATTAGGGCGTTTATCAGAGAAGGGACAGAGCGGTGTGGAATAAAGGTAAATTATGTGAAAAATAATGATTTTTTTTAAAAACTAAGCATTAACATGTTAGACTGCACCCCATGAACACAATCAAGCCTAGAAAAACCAACAGGGGTCAACCACCCCTTTAAGGGTCACATGATCCTTCAGAAATTGTTCTAATATGCCGATTTGCTGCTCAAGAAACATTTCTGATTATTATCAATGTTGAAAACAGTTGTGCTGCTTCATATTTTGGTGGAAACCATTAGAATTTTTTTTTCAGGATTCTTAGATGAATTGACAGTTTATTTAAAAAAGAATTTTCCTGACACAATGGAAAACGCTTAACTTAAATTTTTTATTCAGTTTAATGCATCATCACTGAATTAAAAAAAAAAAACAAGCTTACTGTTCCCAAATTTATTAGGAAAGTAGAATTTTAACTTCAAGGATCAAACACTCAACCAACTAACAATACAAATGAATAACTTAAGCAGTACATTACTGGTATAACAAATATTGGTTTAATATGATGCAAACGAAGCTGACTAAAGTTTCCTCGTAAAGTCTTGATAATTTTCAACCCTTTCTAAAACAGATATTTGGATTACATTGACTGAAAAGTCACAGCTCAACATATTTCAAGGTCCAAGTGACACAATTTGCATTTTGCTTGTCTTGTGTTTGCCAACTGGCAGTGGTGGTCCTTTATGGATGATGCACTCTCACTAAAAAAGTGCCAGGATTTGGTAGAAATCAAAATGTGTGCTCACAGAAAGCTGTCTGACCTTGTGCTGACCTCGGATGTGCCAAAAGGAAGTATCGGCACAGGTTCACCCTCTATAGGGTTTAATTACATTTATGCTTTAGGTGTAATACGCTGTAATGCAGCACTCTAGCATATTGTCTATTTGTTACCCATGCGCTTCCCACCCATATGTCATCTGATTGGACCGTTTTCCTTGAATGCTTTAATCCATGGAGATTAAAAACCCTAATTTAATGCTCCCAGCCCACCTGTTTAAAGTGCATACGTCTGATTTCTCCATTTTTAGTGTGTGGTCTGGTTTCTCCATTTCTAAAGAAAATCAGTCCCTTGAATTATGTCCCCATGAAGTTATTCTGGTCACAGTGTCTGCAGAATAAATACAAATCTATTAAACAATATATACATACATACATAAATATTAATCATGCCTCAATAATGTAATCATCTCCATTTGGGGGCTTTTCTTAACAAATATTAGAACACGCTATGCCATTAATTTAATTAATTGCCATATGTTAATTAATTGAAACATAATTAATTACACTTTTTTGACAGCTTTAGTTTCTATTAATAAATACAACATTTGTCCCACAATATACATTTCAAAATAATCTAAATTATTTTTATTTATTATAATCTACTTACTATATTTATTTATTTATTTGGGAGAAATAATACATTTTTAACTAATTATTATGATTCATTTCAATAATTAATGGAATAAGTTAATTAATTAACACAATTTAATTTACATTTACATGTTTTAATTGTTGTACGGCTCTAGTTTCTATAAATAAACAACGAAACTTGTCACACAATATATATTTCAGAATTATATGGTCAAAAGAATTTGGGAAATTCATACATTTCTGAGAGGCTACATAAATTATTTCAATAATTAATGGACTCAGTTAATTAACTGACACATAATTTAATTGCATGTTTTAATTGATCGATAGCTCCAAATAAATAAGAAAACTTGTCCTACAATACATTTTTCAAAACTATATATTCAAATGTATTTGGGTAAGTAGAGGCTAGAGGCTACATGACATTCATTTTGATTATTTTTTTTAAAAGATCAACAAGTTGTTATGTATCGACACATAATTAAATTACTCATTTTAATTGATTTACAGCTCTAGTTTCTTTAAATAAATATCAAAAATTGTCCCACAATACAAAATTATATAGCCAAAGGTATTTGGGAAAGTAAGAGCCAACATGACATTAAAATTAATTTCAATAATTAATGGAAGTGAATTAATTGATTAATAAATGAATTGCATCTTTTAACTGATTGACAGTCCTAAATAAATCTTTAAATAAATCACTTAAGCATGCAAACACATAAATGTAATTTTCCCAAAAAATTGATTCATTATGATAATATCTACGAAAATGCATATATATATATTTATTTTCAGGTTTTGAAAAGTCAAGGACAGCATGTGGTTTGGAATGGGGGCATTTCAACTTATACATGTAATAGGTGATTATAGTCTTCTTGTCTTTGAATATGCTTTGGATTTGACCATATGTTCCAGCCCAATGAAAAGGTAAGTGATTGTCTAACCCTGCCCTCCAGATAACCTCTGAAGAGGATTCAGAACTGTGCACTATAAGCCCCTCTTGTCAGCGAAAACAGTGGGGGTCTTTATGATCAGTCCGATTAGACGTGTAAAGCTGCATAAAGCCACTTTTGCTACAGGTTATCAGATTTTCTTCAGGAATACGTCAGACAGAGGCCATTATGACAGACCAACCGCCAACAATAGGCCACTGTAGTTGAATTTACTATGGCACAACAGACATGCTAGGATGTTAGGAATAATCAAGTGTGAATTTAAACTCACCAACTAAATCACACACTGTGGATCCATAGGAGATTTTTGTTCATTTGGACACATGTGCCTTGGCCTTACATCAGGTAACTGCTGAAAAGCTTGAGGGATTTCCCTCCTGATTGCTCCAGTGTGTCTCATAAAAGCTCCCCAAAGCCTTGATGTCCTTCTCAGGTATGACCTAATGAATCTGGCACGAGATAAAAGTGAGGATATGTTCTTTTTCTGGGAAAGCAGGAGAAGAATGACATGTAAGAAGAGAATGAATGTCGCACATTCACTGTCAGATGTTCAGTCATGGCTCATTACGTTTTATTCTTAGCAGCCATTTGTAGCACTTTACATAAAGTGCAGTCAGAATTTATGTGTAATTGCACATTTTATTCATCTTGGTCTGAGATGCAGTTATTATTTTTGAGACGTTTTATGTAAAGGCTAAGCATCGATTTGACTGCAGTTTGATATCAGTGTCTAATGGGTCTGGGGCGCACAGCTGGAAATGAAGGGAGTCTGTTTGCAGAGGCTGTCTTATCATATGAATTTTCATAACAACGTTCATCCTCTATCACAGCAGGGGATCGCTGTTTACCTTGTCTCACTGTCTTTGAGACATCCTGTCTGCGTACTTCCATCAGCTTTTTTCCAAATTACCTCCTTAGATGAACGAAATGATGAGGATTGATCTGGACAAAGAGATAATCCCAGAAAATAAATCTGAAAAGCTCCAGTCATATGCTTGATATAAGGATCTGCCTGTTTATGTACTGTCATATCATTTTATACTCTATATCCATGGAGTACTAAATACTTTATGATGTTACACCATGCTTTAGCCAATATGATCATTCATTATGAATCATACAACTGAAACTAGATGATGTATGCAACGGAGTCTACTTTGTGGCTTTCAGTGCCATCACTAAATGCCTATAGTACAGCAGAACTGCATGACTGTATTTATTTATTTATTTATTATACACAGACACAACACTTAAGGCTTCACACACATAGACAGACAGATATATATATATATATATATATATATATATATATATAAAGTTTTTGAACAGTAAGATTTTTAATGTTTTTTTTAGTCTATTCTGCTCACCAAGCCTGCATTTATTTAATCCAAAGTACAGCAAAAAAAAAAAAAAAAAAAAACAAACAAAAAAAAAGTAAACTTTTGAAATATTTGTACTATTTAAAATAACTATTTTCTATTATATTTTATACTGTAATGTAATTTATTCCTGTGATTTCAAAGCTTTTTAGCATTCATCATTACTCCAGTCGCATGATCCTTCAGAAATCATTCGAAAATTTTGATTTGCTGATAAAAAAAAAAAATATTATGTTGAAAACAGCAGAGTAGATTTTTTTTTTTTTTTTTTTTTTTACATTTAGTAGACGCTTTTATCCCAATTTTATTTTTCAGGTTCCTTTGATGAATAGAAAGTTTAGAAGAACAGCAGATAGAAATCTTTTGTAACATAATAACATTATATATATGTCTTTATCATCACTTCTGATCAATTTAAAGCATCCTTGCTAAATAAATGTATGAGTTTATAATTCAGTGCACACAGACTGAAGTAGTTTAAGTCTTTGGTTCTTTTAATTGATGATTTTGGCTCACATTTAACAAAAACCCACCAATTCACCATCTCAACAAATTAGAATACTTCATAAGACCAATAAAAAAAAATAAAAAAACATTTTTAGTGAATTGTTGGACTTCTGGAAAGTATGTTCATTTACTGTATATGTACTCAATACTTGGTAGGGGCTCCTTTTGCTTTAATTACTGCCTCAGTTCGGCGTGGCATGGAGGTGATCAGTTTGTGGCACTGCTGAGGTGGTGTGGAAGCCCAGGTTTCTTTGACAGTGGCCTTCAGCTCATCTGTATTTTTTGGTCTCTTGTTTCTCATTTTCCTCTTGACAATACCCCATAGATTCTCTCTGGGGTTCAGGTCTGGTGAGTTTGCTGGCCAGTCAAGCACACCAACATCATGGTCATTTAACTAACTTTTGGTGCTTTTGGCAGTGTAGGCAGGTGCCAAATCCTGCTGGAAAATGAAATCAGCATCTTTAAAAAGCTGGTCAGCAGAAGGAAGCATGAAGTGCTCCAAAATTTCTTGGTAAACGGGTGCAGTGACTTTGGTTTTCAAAAAACACAATGGACCAACACCAGCAGATGACATTGCACCCCAAATCATCACAGACTGTGGAAACTTAACACTGGACTTCAAGCAACTTGGGCTATGAGCTTCTCCACCCTTCCTCCAGACTCGAGGACCTTGGTTTCCAAATGAAATACAAAACTTGCTCTCATCTGAAAAGAGGACTTTGGACCACTGGGCAACAGTCCAGTTCTTCTTCTCCTTAGCCCAGGTAAGACGCCTCTGACGTTGTCTGTGGTTCAGGAGTGGCTTAACAAGAGGAATACGACAACTGTAGCCAAATTCCTTGACACGTCTGTGTGTGGTGGCTCTTGATGCCTTGACTCCAGCCTCAGTCCATTCCTTGTGAAGTTCACCCAAATTCTTAAATCGATTTTGCTTGACAATCCTCATAAGGCTGCGGTTCTCTCGGTTGGTTGTGCATCTTTTTCTTCCACACTTTTTCCTTCCACTCAACTTTCTGTTAACATGCTTAGATACAGCACTCTGTGAAAAGCCAGCTTCTTTGGCAATGAATGTTTGTGGCTTACCCTCCTTGTGAAGGGTGTCAATGATTATCTTCTGGACAACTGTCAGATCAGCAGTCTTCCCCATGATTGTGTAGCCAAGTGAACCAAACTGAGAGACCATTTTTAAGGCTCAGGAAACCTTTGCAGGAGTTTTGAGTTGATTAGCTGATTGGCATGTCACCATATTCTAATTTGTTGAGAGTGAATTGGTGGGTTTTTATTAAATGTGAGCCAAAATCATCACAATTAAAAGAACCAAAGACTTAAACTGCTTCAGTCTGTGTGCATTGAATTTATTTAATACACGAGTTTCACAATTTGAGTTGAATTACTGAAATAAATGAACTTTTCCACGACATTCTAATTTATTGAGATGCACCTGTGTGTGTGTGTGTGTGTGTGTGTGTGTGTATACTAACTCCAAGCTTTGAATGGTATAGCTTTTCATTTCAGATAAATGCTGATCTTTGGATCTTGACTCTCACTTGTGAATTAGAACTTGAACAGGGGACTTTCTGGAATGCTTAAAGTGGCTTAATGTACCAAGACAGTGATAAAGACACACTTGTAAAGCATATACTATGTGCAGATACTCATATAAACTCAAAATGTGAACGCAACGCGTTTATTTCCTCTCATAAGAACACGCTTAATGCACAGAGACAGTGATAATAAAAGATCACATTCTCTACACACCTTACTAATAAATCATTATATGTGCAGAAAAACAGATGAGCCCAAAATATGAACATTAAATATCACCGTCTCAATAACACTTTCTACATTACGGTTTTCTAAAGGGAGGAAAACGCTTAACTTTTAAACATGTCGCTCACCTGCATGTCTTTTAGCATCACTGTCTTAGTACATTAAACCAGCATTTTAAAATGCCACAAAGCTCACAAGCTCCTAGGGATTTGATTTTGCTTGTCATTTGTTGAAATAAATATAAAAAGTACAGTGAGTTCGTGACTGTCGCTGAATGTGATCTACAATCTCTGATTCTCCTTCGTGGCAATGACCAAATAAATATTTATAATGACAACAATTATACTTTGTCATTTAAAAATTTCCAACAACAACAACAAAAAAATGGATCGACTTCTGTCAGCTTGTTGAACACACTTTTATTTTGATAATTTACCATAATGACGGCTGAAGCAGCAGCGCGCGTTCAGCGGGTTTGGACCGTTTTCACGGTAATCAGATCAACATTGTAAATGAAACTCTACAAAACCTAAGAGGAAAAAAATCTAATTATCATGCAATGCCATAAATTAGCTTCTCTCTGCAAACTATACAATAAAGAATGAATAACTGTTTAACCTAAAGGCAAAAACAAAACAAAAGATACGCAGTTATGAGAAGTAACCATGGGAACGGATAGCTTATTCTGCTAATATGGCGGCGCCTTCCCGAAATGCAACGCGGAGTGAAAAAAGTAACTCCTTATTCTCTTTATTACTATTTATTATTGTTATAATTATTCATTGTTGTTGTTGCTAAAATAATGCTAAAACATTATTATTATTATTAGACAGGAACAACCCAGCAATATTACTCCAGTTAGTCACAGCGCAATTATATAAACTGTGCAACGTGGTTGGTCCTTGTTATTTAGCCTAATCACAAATCTCTCAGACAAGGTATCCATGGGCGTCTCGCACTATTCACCAACGCACTATTTATCATTACTGATGAACGCTTATACATTTACAGTGTTATTCTACACTTTATCACCCAGTATTTCTTTCTTTTTGAAGCGCTAAAGAATTTTGAGAAGTGCGTTTGATTTTAATGCGACTGTAGTGCGTCTATCCGTCGCGGAGGGATCTGTGCAACGCGTCCAGCGCCCAAACACGAGAATTAAGAGTTAATACGGTCTCCCCGCGCTCTCTCTCACACAGACACATCAACCGAGCAGACCCAAAAACGCAAACGTGTGCAGTTCTCTCTCGCTATGGGTGTGCGGGGACATTTGTGAATAATTACCGGAGTTTGACACCTTTGTAGACGAAGAATTGGAATCGTTTTGCGATAGTTCGTGGGATTTTCGCGCGGAGTCTCACTCCTAAATACATTTTTGAAGGGAATCCGCTGTTCTCGGTGAAGGACGGAGTGCCGGTGTTTTCCGGTCCGCAGCACAGTTACGCATCGCAAGGACTGAGAATCTCTTTGAGAAGGCGACAAAAAATGTTACTGTCCAAGTTTGGATCTTTTTCTCATATTTGCAACACGACCAACATCGACCACTTGCCGGTGAAAATTCAACTTCAAGCAGGTAACGTTAGACGTCGTTCTTCAATATCATCATAATAACGATATACATTTTTCACTTCGCATTTAATTGCGTGTCCTTCCTCCGTTATTTACTCCTAATTTTCCACACGCGACGTATACAGCCGCTTAATCGGCACGCGCCTGTCCGTGACCTGCGTATGGAGCCATTTTGTTGCCAACCGTGCATTGTACACATTCGGTTTAAATCGCGTTTTTATACCGACACACTAACTCATACTGCTTTTTCCCCTTTGTTTTACAGCCAAGACCGAAAGGGAGCCGTTTGACAAGGTTTATCATGTGGGCTCGGTGCTGGGAAGCGGCGGTTTTGGGACAGTGTACGCCGGCTCTCGGCTCTCAGACGCGTTGCCGGTAAGCGCTGGCTTTGTTTTGGTGGCAGCACATGGCCGCGTTTGGCGCCACAGACACACGTTCATATGCGCGTTTTTCTCTTTTTGTCTCTAGGTTGCGATCAAACACGTCGCCAAGGAGAGAGTGACCGAATGGGGTACGATTGTAAGTAAACAAGCCTTTTTTTTTTTACTCGTGTTGTTTTTCTTAATCGACGCTTGGTTGTTTCTGAAACGCATGTTTATATTCCAGAACGGCTCGCTGGTTCCGCTCGAGATCGTTTTGTTGAAGAAAGTCGGGAGCACGTTTCAGGGGGTCATTAAACTCATCGATTGGTATGAGAGAGCCGACGGCTGGCTGATTATAATGGAGCGGCCGGAGATGGTGAAGGATTTATTTGACTTCATCACGGAGAAAGGCGCGCTGGACGAGGACACCGCCAGGCGCTTCTTCAGACAGGTTTTGGAGGCGGTGCGGCACTGCTACAGCTGCGGGGTGGTTCACCGGGATATCAAAGACGAGAACCTCCTGGTGGATTTACGCACGGGAGATCTCAAGCTCATTGACTTCGGCTCCGGGGCCATCCTCAAGGACACCGTCTACACAGACTTTGATGGTGCGTCCTTGACTCTTACCCATCCTGCACTGCATTGGCGCACCTGCCGCTTGTAGTTAAACGAGTTCAAGTATTTGTACGTAAAGTGTCAGATCCTGACTTGAAAAAATAATAATAATTACACTCAATAATTAGCACTAGAGTTAAAGAGAATCGAGTGTCTCAGCTCTGCTGAAAAACAGCTTTGATTGTTTTATCTGGTCTGGCTTAGTTTCAAGAGGTTTTAGGGAAATCAGATGGAAACTGTGTCTTTGCAATCTTTGCAAGGCTAAAAGATCATCTTTAACCTCTTAAGACTATCTTGGACCAGCAAATAGTTTATTTTTTATTTATTTATTTTTTTTAACATTTTAATTAAGTGAAAAACAACATTTGAAACATGAGTGGCACCTTTTTTTTCTCACCTTGTTTACAATAAATAAATAAATAATAATAATATATAAAAAAAAAAAAAATATATATATATATATATATATATATATATATATATATAATAAAATAATGTTTTGTTTTCAGTAGGATCCTATTCTCACAGGTTGCGTTATAAACTTAATACCTGCACATTTGTTTGTTGTTTGAAGGATACATTTATTTTGACAACATTCTTGCACTTTTAAATTTAATGTAACTTAATCCATCGAATCTGAGAGATAAATTAATGGAAAGGATCAGCTGTTACTGCGTAGCATCTGTTTGTTGTGAAACCTGAGTTGCGGCACCACGTGATCCCATCACAGATCCCTGTTTTTGTTTGGTATCCGGGCGACTCCTACCCTTTGGGGGCTTGTCACACCACCCCTAGTGAAGGGGCTTTTGTTGGGAGAAGTGACTCATGCTGGAAGCATGTGGAGTTGTCATAGCTTGTGACTGTTTGTACCTGAAAGTCTCCCTTTTAGATCGCCCTCCTGTTTCAGCTTGCTTGTATTTTTGGATCGAGCCGTTCTCCGGCTCACAGCAAGCCTGGAGGAGGGAGGACAGTTTGTTCGAACGCCAGACCGCTGGCGCCCCCTTGCTAGAGTCAGCTGACTGTAGCGGCTCATTATACAGTGCTGCAGTGTAATCAAAATAGGCGCATTTTACGCCAAAACAAGGCGATTATGAAACTAGTGTTGTGTCGTGCCAGAAATAAAAATCACAGAGTAGGTTTCAGGACAAAAAAAAAATTTCCATCTTCATTCTCTTGGCTCACAAACAGATGTTTTGTAAGTCTCAAAGGTTAATTCTCATTGGATTGTAAAGCAAATGTTTTATTTTGTAGGCACGCGAGTGTACAGTCCTCCCGAGTGGATACGTTACCACAGGTACCACGGACGCTCGGCAACCATTTGGTCCCTTGGCGTCCTACTGTACGACATGGTGTGCGGAGACATCCCATTTGAGCATGATGAGGAGATTCTGAGAGGACGGCTGTTTTTCAGAAGAAGAGTCTCTCCAGGTATGTTCTGAACCAGAGATACCCCAAACCAGGGGCCAAAATTGACCCCTAATGACCTTTGATTTGGCTCGCCATGCCATATCATATAAGGAAGGGAAAAAATGCCATTGAACAATATTTTATTTCTAATTTATATTTTTGTTAACACTTATTTTTGCCTTAAACAGTCCAGACTTTCATATTTAAACCCTTCTGTGGATGAGAAGTTTAACCTTTGTCTTTTTTTTTCTTTGTTTATCAGTGTGTCAGCAGCTCATCAAATGGTGCCTCGGCTTGAGACCTTCAGACCGGCCCACTTTGGAGCAGATCTTCGAGCATCAGTGGATGCGCATGGAGGAAAGCCCGAAAGCAGAAAGCGGCGACATCACGCTTCACGCCATCAGCACAGAATCGGGCAAAGAAAGCCTTTGACGGATGCGGGGACGGCGAGTGAATGGACTCTGAGACCTTTTTGCTCTTGTTCCCAGTCTGTTGGTTATCAGGACTTCGGTTTATGTTGCATAAATGTATTTTTTTGGTTGTTTTTCTTGCTAAGGGTGAGTTGTTACCCGTAGGGATTGCGTGAGCAGCAATGCTAGTGATCCTTTGATCTTACTGGTTGCTCTTATAGAGCTTGGACATTATTTTCCTTTTAGACTATCTTTTTAGTTTTCGGTGCCTTTTTTGGAAAGCTGCTTTTATGGGATTCAAGTCACGACATACACCAGGTGGATTTTCATGGATTTTAGGGGAACTCCCCTGGATTCATGGGAGCCTTCAAAGACTGTATCTAGTTATGTGGTGGGTCTCCCTTGCCCTCTAGTGGTCGAATACTTGAAGTACACACTTACTACTCTCTTAACAGTATCTCTCTGCTGCTCTGCCATTCATATTCACTATTTCAATGGTTTTCCCTTCTGTTGTCGTTTTCTGAATGTCTTCCACTACTTCATCTCTGTTGACGTCACTTTTTAGACTTTGCTTAGCAGAGACTTGAGTGATGTGCACAATCAATGCAATATTCATGGACTCACTTATCTTTCCATATTTCTTTTTTTCTTCTTTTTTGGTCTTTTTTTTTTTTTTTTTTTTTTTTTTTTTTTGGACCCTTTTTTTGTTTTTTTGGACCCTTTTTTTTTGGACTTTTTTTTTTTTTTTTTTTAAATACAAATATTTGTATTGTATTTATGTACATTTTCTTCCATGTATCTTATTTATTCATGCAATACAAACATTCCACATTCAGTGGCTATTTATTTATTTATTCATTTTATACCATCTGCAAAAAGTAAATTGAAATTGTTAAATGTAAAGAGTTCTTGGGCTTATCTTTTAGTTTAACCTAAAGGATCATAGACATGCTAAAGCTATCTAATACTGATACAAATATACGATTGAGATGTTTAGTGATGCCATTTTCTGATGTAGTGTAAAATTTAGAATCAGTTTTTTCTCCATGTGAAGTGGAAGTAAAAATGTGTTTTAGTCCTTCCACTGTGACTGTGGAATTTTTTTTCCTTTTTTTTTTTTTGAACTGGTGAAACATTTATTTTTTTATATTGGACACAATAAATTCCTTTCATATGTAAAGTGTGGTGTCTGTTTACATTTTAATTACATCCTTATGCTTACATGTGCTGTTATACACAGTATTTGAGGATGCTGCCCCCTGCAGATAGTGGAACGGAGGACTGATAGCTTAGAACATTTAGTAAAATAAAATAGAAAAAAACTCCAAACATTCTTACAGTTCCATAATTCACTTCAGTCCATTGCCAAAATCTGATTTTGAACATGAGGAAGTAGCTACAGATTGGGTATCTGACTCACCCCTTACACGAACTGCCCAAACATCCTGCTGAGTAGTTAACATTACTCACATTAGTTAAGGGGGAATGCAATGTGATGACACATTGGCGTTAAAGCATTACTGTCAGAGAGCTGTATAAGGCTTAATGATTCATTGTTATATAATGCATGATTCAGATGTAGAATCACCTGAGATTATTAAATTTTACCTACTAAGGTTTCAAATATACCAGTTACAAAATGCATTTGACATGTAATGGCCTTTACAATATATTACAGTAATAAAATGCCGAATTAAAATTAATAATAAAATGATAGTTTTGCACAAAACAATTATTTCTCTTCTACGGAAAGATCAATTCAGGTTATTTTTTAATTCTTTACCATATGGCCTGCTGGACTGATATGAGGACTTGACTTCTGGGTTTGCATTAACATATGAGTCAATAATCATAATAATAATCTAATAGTTCTATGAATCAAGCGCTTTAGTTTACACTAGTTGCGTAACTAATCGCAGGTCAAAAGATAACTTAAGACTACAAGTATATTTATATTCAATTCACAAATTTTATAATTAATATGTTAAATGTTATATTAATATGCGCTCTTGGCACATCTAAAACGTAGTATTTCTGCTTGAACACAGTTCAGTATTCATATTGCTGTCAAAATTAATGTTTTATAACGGATGTTCGCCGAAGAAGTGTTTTGGAGAAGTTTGTGAGGATCAGTGGTGTTTATGTACATATGGGTATCAGACTCCCCAAAAAAGCTTGTTCTGACAGAGGACCTGTCTGTTGACTGATGACATCGAGCCGCCTTCAGATCGCTGAGTTTCCACACATTTATGATGGTTTCATTTTTCATTTGTATTTTGGTGTGCTTAGTGATTCTGAATAGATCCGTATAGTGGCTGTATGCAGTCCTTTGGCGTCCCCCTGTGGTCTTGTTTGGTATGGCAGGTTGACTTGTGCTTATTATATACTATATAACATTTTAAGAACTTTTAAGTTGTAAATAATATCTGTATTCAGTATTTTTGCAAATATAGAGCACTATCTTTAAATCTATCTTGAATTTATTTAGTTTAAAAATAATTACATGGAATTAAAAGGTAATAATAACACTAGAATACAATTTTTTTTTTAAATGGAAAAGGTGGGGGGTTGCTTGCAGAATTGACTCGGAGAGGAGGGGAGCCTTGGAAAAAGGTTGAGAACCACTGACTTGGATAATACAATACACCGCATCCATTACGCATGTTCTCTAAAAACAAGCTACTGAGGGCTGACTAGCGCCCACTTCCTTATTTTTGCCGCGGAACATAGTGACGTGGCGCGTACGGCGCCGTGCGTGATGACGCAGGGCGTAAGGGGATGGAGAGCTGCAGCCGCATTGTTGTGGGGGGAAGAGAGGCGAGCTAGCCTGCTAGCATAGTGCACATACGGCCAGCCCAATAACGACTGAAAACAGGCGCCTTAGTATGGTCGAGCTGCTGTTATCTTGAGCGTGTAACTCCGGCTTTTAAATGCTTATTTTTGGATCTGGCAGACCGTTACGGATACCTCATATTGCCCTTGGAATACAACGGAGAAGCGGCTGGTGGACGGTAGCGCCTGTAGCGCGGCTCGTGCACGGATTAAACCTACTGCTGTTCAGTAGGCCACAGCGCTGCTGCTTTTAGCTCGGCCGTACTGCCTTTAAAGCTTCTTTGAACGTCGACGGCGAAGGTAAGAGCGAACCGCAGTGTCTCTGGGAGCTAATTGATATATTTGCGGCTTTAAAGGGCGTTTGCATTCATGTTTAACATCGCGTGTTTTGTTTTGTTTGACGCCATGTTTGCAGTAATGTCGGTGGATCTTTCCAAACAGCATTAGCTCACTAGCACAGCCGCCAGCAGGCCGCCGGATCCAGTTTGTGTCCTTGCTGCTCAGTTTGTGTGTGTTTTCTTTCCAGTCCAGTGTGTTTGGCCTTGTTCTGCCCTGCCCCCCTCAAACAAACAAAAGCCTGGATGTAAACCATGGCTGTTATCTGTTAAACGCCAATTGCTTAGTTAAATGGGTTAATATGTCAGATTGTGGAGCTTAAAAAGTCGGTTATGGGTTTAAATAAAAATAATAAGTTAAACAACGCTCAAATTGTCAAGCACGTTCTATTTTGTTGTTATGATTTCATTTTTACATTTTAATCAAACAAGCAAATACGTCAGATGGCGAAACGGCACATATTGTCAAAAATACAAACGCACGCGCTTTTTTTTGTTTCCATGCCAACTGGGGTTTAGGTTGCTATGGATACCAGATGGGATGTGCGCTTGCAGTTATGCCTGTTCACACCAAGGACATTAACTAGAAAGTTTTAAAAATAGTTCTTTAAGAAATCCACTAAACAAATGTAACAATAATAATTATAATAAAACGGGAACAAATCACTTGCAGAAGGGTTTTCCCCAGCTGACTGCACGATTAAAAACATTGACAGCTAGTGAGAATCCAAACCACTGAAAGAGTATTTAAAGTGACAGAAGACAGAATTGGTCCTTCGGAAATACCCGCCCCCTTGGTTACTGTTGCTATGTTCAACAAGCCATGCTGCTCACACATCATGTTCTCACGCAGTGAAAAATACACCATGGGCAATCTGGGCATGGGGTGGCAGACACACTAACTTCCCTGTGCTGGGGTGCATCGAAAGATGATGATCACATATCGACGATAGCCAGAGAGATTATCAAAACATCAAATATTGGCAATATTAAGAGTATTTGGCATTTCCAAGTAATGTAGGCCTATTTCTTCTTCTTCTTCTTATTATTATTATTATTATCATCATCATCATTAGGGCTATTACTATTATTAGGTTACTTTTATTATTAACTTAGTATTACAATTAATTTGCCCTGCAGTTTCATAGTGCATGACTGCGTAACTGACGCGCTGTGAGGATAACAAAAGAGCTAAGCTTACTCCTCATTGAAAATGTTTTAAAGGTATTTTAAAACAGGTATATTCTACAATGAATTATAGGCTGATAATTAAAATTATTAACGCTGCAGTCAATGAAATTTAAGAGCCGCTTATTTCAGACACCGGTCAGTTTGTACTTTCACTTTCTGGTAAATTGATTGAGGTAAAGATGTTCATTGGAATAACTCTTGCACAAAGTTTGCATGTTGTTTGTGTGATATCCTTTGGCTCAGCTTCATGGTTCAAAACACAAATATTTACAAAACTGGACTGGGAGTGGGCCTCTGACTTGCGGTTCGTGGGAGGGATGACAAATCACTGTAGTGCCTCAGTTCAAGTGGCATGTGAACCGATCATCTCTTCCTCTCTAATAGTTATAGCATGAAATAAACATGAATGAGCATCAGACAGTATCTTGTTTCTACCGCGGAAAAAGTCCACCAACCTTAATCTACTCTCCTGTTTTGTTTGTTGAACAAAAATGGCAGATTCGGCGTTATGATTGGTCAGATCTCCTATCACTTAAACTCTCTGCGAAGGGTCGAATGCAGCGGGTGCTTAAAGTGTCATGAAACCTCTCTGTTTCAGCACTGGTCTTTCACACCTTCGATCTGAAAAAGACTCCAGAAATGGGCTTGTAAAGCTGTAGAAAAGTGGGAGTGTAGAGGGTAGGAAAACAACCCATAAAACGCAGACCTACAACACACTCATTATACACACAAAGGAATAGTAAAATATATTTAAAACGGAAAGAATAAAGGCAGTTACTTTCTGTTTACTCTTCTTTGAATTTCCGGTCTATATATAACTGTTTGCTGTGTATCACAATAATCCGCCATGACTTACCGCAGTATCAGTGCTCTTATTTGCGCATCTTTTATTTGAAAAAGACGTGATATGTGCGCATACATGGTGATGGTTCATGTTCGGAGCATGAGAGAATATGAAATATGTTCACATAAATTTTAAACACACTTGCTCCGATCCAGATATTTACTATGATCCGCGCAGTGAGTGTTATTAAACTCCATGCGCTCCATGCATTGTTGCATATTAAATATTATGTTTACCAGAGATGAACTGACGGTGCGGAAGCTCATTCTTGAGATTTGAATTTGCTGTAAGAAGACCTCATGCATAATACAGAGCAGTGATTGGATGGTAAGAGTTCATTCTCATGAATAATACTGAGAATAGCTCGGAAAACTGATGATGTAGACGCATACTCATTAGCCATGGCCGCCATTACGGATTACAGATTGTCACTTTTCGTGACGTTGGTTCAACTTTGCTTTTTGAGACCTTAAGAGCGAAATTGCTCCAAAAAATGAAAAAAAAAAAAACACTTTTCCCTTAATAATAGATATAATCAGTGCTATCGTTGTTTTCACTGATGTGCAACCTGTTCATATATGTTAACATCTCAAAAAATATGTTTTAGGGTTTCATGACACTTCAAGATCTGTTCACACCCGCAACGATAATAATAGGTATATTAGTGACCACTCAATGACCTTATGTTTATTAAGCACGCTGCAGTTTTGTTCTCTTCTGGTTTAAATGCTCCAGCTCTTTAAAGTTGTGACGATTCTGATTGGCTGTCAATTAGGGCTGCACGATTAAATCGAATGCGATTTCCATGCGCATTTTGTCAGTAAAGCCGGTTCTGTAATCAGCAGTAAATCTCCATCACCTGCTTTCAGATGGAGCAGCATTTACTACACAGAACCATAGTTCACTGTCAGGTAACGCAAAAAAATCAGAGACGATATTATGAAATCGAAGAAATCATTCGCGATAATGATAGCTGTTTGCGTAACTTCTCAGTGAACTACGGCTCTGTGTAGTAAATTCTGCTCTATCTGAAAGCATGTGAAAATACCACATTTAATAACATGTTTTAACTCCAAACTCACTTCATAACGTGAAAATTATGATAAGAACTCAGATAAACCATATATTGTAATAGTCGTGTGTTTATTAGTCATGTTGAATCAATAAAAGCAATTAAGTGTTTATTCAGCTAACATTATAGGTATTTCCTGGGTTTCTTCTGCGGGGTGTATTTGGAGTTTCTGCGCGAGAGCGCCCTCTGGCCTTCGGATGGAGATTTAATGCTGGTCACGGAGCCGTGCTTCACTGAAAGATACGCATGACAATAGCAACAGCGATTTCGTTTTCACTTCGATTTATTGTGCAGCCCTACTGTCAATGTTTTATCATTTATCAGCTAGTTCGTTCTGGAAATATAGTTCTGAAACTGATTCTAAAGGTATAGTTCCTCTGCGTCGTTTTTTATAGTTGTGGTGGGATTTCACTGTTCTCTAAGAATTGAAAATATTATTAAAACTTAGTTATCACCCTTGGTTTATAGGTATATTAACATACCTGAACCATAACAACAACAATAACAATGATTTTTCCAGCTGATGAAATATACAAATTTTGACAGCCAATCAGAATTTGTCTGACATTAATAAGATCCAGCATTTAAAGTGACAGACCACATATCTGCAACAAGCGCTTGTAATAAACAGGGCAGTATTTCTGTTAATGTTCTAGTTATTGCTATAGTTAATGCTCCTGGTGTAAATGGGTGTTTATAGTGTTGCTTCATTGATTTATAGCATCTGTATTTGCACTTCAGTCCAGAAATTAAATATAATCTGTATGGGATACAGATTATGGTTTTGACTGTGGTTTTGAAAGTTGACGTGCATTTCTTTTACTTCAGTTCCTCTGTGGCATTCAAAATGAGGAAGAAGGTTCGACATAATCGTGTCGCCACCCCGCAGAGGCCTCCCTCACCCATCAAACCCTCACGTAACCGTGAGACCTTGACGTATGCCGAGGCTCAACGTATGGTTGAGCTGGAAATCGACGGCCGCGTGCACCGACTCAGCATTTACGACAAACTGGATGTCATCGACAGCGACGACCCTTTAGCTCAGGAGATCAGCGAGTGCACCAGCAACAAGGAGAACACGGAGAAGCCGCAGCAGGTCCTTGTGCGTTCGGTGCGGCTCAAAAACAACCAGCAAAAGAAGAGCGCCGCATTGACGACTGTGCAGGGTTCACCAGCTCAGGGCAGGCTACCGGAGCCAAAGATCCGAACGGTTGAGTACAACCTCCCGGCGGTGCCGCGGAGGCCGTCAGCATACTACACCTACGTGGAGAAGACGCTGGACGAGCTCGACGAGGAGGTGGAATACGACATGGATGAGGAAGACTATGCATGGCTCGAGCTGATCAACGAGAAGAGGAAGACCGACGGCTGCAGCCAGGTCTCTCAGAACGTCTTCGAGTTCCTCATGGACCGCTTCGAGAAGGAGTCTTTCTTCGAGAGCCAGGGCCAAGGAGAACCCCAGTCGCTTATCGACGAGGATGCCGTGTGCTGCATTTGCATGGATGGCGAGTGCCAGAACAGTAACGCGATTTTGTTCTGCGACATGTGCAATCTCGCTGTGCATCAGGAGTGTTACGGTGTCCCCCACATCCCAGAGGGCCGCTGGCTTTGCCGCCACTGCTTAAATTTTCCCTCTCAGCTCGCTGAGTGCATATTCTGTCCGAATAAAGGTGGCGCGCTTAAGAGAACGGACGACGATCGCTGGGGGCACGTGGTCTGCGCCATCTGGGTCCCTGAAGTCGGTTTTACCAATACGGTTTTCATCGAGCCCATCGACGGTGTGGCGAACATTCCTCCAGCTCGCTGGAAACTCACCTGTTACCTGTGCAAGAAGAAAGGAGTGGGCGCTTGCATTCAGTGCAGCAAGGCCAACTGTTACACGGCTTTCCATGTGAGCTGTGCTCAGAAAGCCGGCCTCTACATGAAGATGGAGCCCATCAAAGAGGTCACCGAATCAGGAGCTACTACGTTCTCTGTGAAGAAAACAGCATACTGTTGCTCTCATACACCTAACGGTTGTGTGAGGAGACCCCTCACTATATACGAGGACTCCAAACCCAAGAACGGTTTATGTCAGAAGGCTGCTCACAGGGATAGAGCAAAGGGATGCCAGAAAAAGAAGAACAAAAAGCCAGATTCGGAGCCTGTTGCAGTGGTTCCGACGGTTTCCGGGCCTAGTATTACACCTAAAAGGTAGGGTAAACATTTTTCTGCAAAGATTTTCTGAATCCTTATTGTTTTGAATGGTTTTGACACTCTGTGACTCCCTCTGTCCTTACAGTTTCAACACGATCCTCAATCAAGTTTCTGTACAGAAGAAGAAGGTGTTCGTGGAACGGGTTCTCAGTTACTGGATGCTCAAGAGGCAGTCGAGGAATGGCGTGCCACTAATAAGGCGCCTGCAGACTGCCATACAAACGCAAAAAGAACCAGAACAGGTGAGACTTTCTCGGACTGCAGTGACTGACAGCCCAAGTCATATGCATATGAATTTTGAGCAAGGATTTGTGTTTTTGAATGACAGGCGCCATGCGTTGAGGACCGTCAAGCTCTGACAGAGCAGTTAAAGGACTGGCATCGTTTACGGCATGACCTGGAGCGCGCTCGCTTGCTACTGGAGCTCATCCGCAAGAGGGAGAAGCTAAAGAGAGAGGAGGTACAGTGGTCATCGTGATATGTGACATCAGGTGGAAGAGAAAGATATAAATGTTTAAACTTTTTTTGTATAACTTACTTTCAACTTGGTATCATAATACTGGTACTTTTGTCATCCCTAATTTATGCAGCTACATGTAAAGTGTGTTTTGCTAAAGTTAATGTAATCCTTCCCACATGCAGATGAAGTTGCAGCAGTCGGTTTTGGAGATGCAGCTCACTCCGTTCCCTGTCCTGCTGCGAGCAGTGCTGGATCAGCTGCAGGAGAAAGACCAGGCTAAAATCTTTGCCCAGCCTGTCAGCGTCACAGAGGTACGTCTGTCTCATTCCTGTGTGCTGTTAGTCATGCTGGCATTATTAAAATGTATTTTTTTTTTTTTTTTTTTTTTTTTTATAATGTGAAGATTCTTGATGTGGAAAAAATAAATAAATAAATATATATAAATAAATTTGGGTTTTTCAGATTGGAGAAAAATTATATTAAGTAAAGAATTATCATGAACAGAATTTGACATCAATACTGTTTCATTTTGCTCTCTAGTTTTTGGAGATTAAGTTGCATTTACATGAAAACAAGTCTCATTTCTTTTTTCTCTTCTTGGTTGTACTATGAAAATAGTAAGATTGTCTGTAAAATTGTTTTGGAAGAGGATTTTTTTTTTTTTAACACAATGTGTAGTCCTTGTATAGTATTATGTGAAAATGTTGAATTTGAAAATTTATATACAAGTTTTTTTTTTTACTTTTTGATATTTTCAGTTTATAATGTATATGTAATAAACTCGTATTTTAGAGATTTGTTTTAGTTTTAGTGCAATAGTAATATAAAAGCCAGTTATTTGATTTTGAAACGCTTGTTTGTTTGTTTGTTTTTTAATATAAATGGCTTGCTGTACATAAATATATTATACTGCCTTATTTTTTTTAGGAAATATGTTACCCGCAACATTTCTATCAGTTGTCTTTGGCATCAGTGTTTAAAAACCAAACTGTTTTAGTGTACATGTAATTCCTAGTTTTATTCCATGCTTGATTTTCTGTCTTATGTACAGGTTCCTGATTATCTAGATCACATCAAGCACCCTATGGACTTCTCCACAGTGAGAAAGCGCATCGACGCCCATGCGTATAAGAACCTGGATGAGTTTGAGGATGACTTCAACCTCATTATCAACAACTGCATGAAGTACAATGCCAAGGACACCTTTTTCTACCGCGCTGCTGTGCGTCTGCGAGATCACGGTGGAGCGATCCTCAGGAAGACTCGGCGGGACGCCGAACGGATAGGCTTTGACTTCACCAGTGGAATGCACCTCGCTGAGCCTCCGAAGATAGAGCCACCTCCAGCATTGACCTGGGATGATGGTAAGGACATATGTTACATTTCTCCTCTCTGTTAGGTTTTAGACTACTTAAAATTGAAAAATCACAGATATTGGTTTGTTGGTGAACCATTATGGATTTCATTCTGCATTTGTTCCAGTTGACCGACTGTTAAACCCAGCCAATCGCGAGCACATGTCTAAGGAGGAACAATTGAATAAGCTGTTGGAGATGCTGGATTTAACCACTGCCATGAAGTCAAGCCCTTCCCGGAGCAAACGGCTCAAGCTGCTCAAAAAGACCATTAGTGATGTGCGAATGGAAATGGGTCACAAAACGGAGCCCCCTTCATTGGAGCAGAATAATCCCAAGGAAGAGGAAAAAGCGCCTCTTATTCTCCCACAAGCCACTGAGGAAGAAGGTGCAGTTCAGTCGAATCACATTGAGATTTTTTTTTTGTTGGCACACAGTAGCTGATATCACTTAAATTAACACGTAATTTTAGCAATATAAACAATGGGGTCCAAAATTTGAGGCACCTTATTATTTGTGTTATTATTACATGTAATGTATATTAAAAATTAAGTACATCCATTAATTTTTATTTTTATATTGATGATTTTTTTTTTTTTTTTTTTTTAGTATTTAATTTCCACTATGTAAATGATGGAATTTATATTAATAGCATAATAACTTTGAACGTTCTTATAAATTTTTTTTTTTTTAAATTAAAAACCATTGAATGTACTTAAAAATACATTTCAAAAGGTTTAAATGGAAAATAAAATTTTTCGATGTGAAGGCATATTTTAATTCTCTTCATTAATAGCTGGTCAGAGCGTCCTCTAAGAACTGTGATGCTCTTTAAAATTGGTTTTTATTAAATATTTGATCTCTCATTACAGGTGACAAGTCATTACCTCCAAAACTTGAGCCTTCAGACTCTGGGCCACTCCTGAAAAACTCAGACAGTCCCTGTGAACCTCCGACACTGAAACCCATAGAGCCCAGCCCTGAAAAGTGCCCGAAAAAGGTCAAATTTGACGGGGAGACATTCTCTACCTCACTTCTAAATGGTCTCTCCTCTGACGTTATGCCCTCTGAAAATAACGTTATGGTTGCTACCTCCACTCTTACCGAACCAGCGAATATGGTCAACCGGCGAACGGCTGTGCTGTTTCGAAAGTCAAAGAGTCCGCAGAAGCCGTCGAACACAAGTGAATCCTCTATTGATTGCCCTCAGCTAGGCACCAAGACGTTCCTGTCCGTGGTCATCCCTCGCCTCGAAACCCTGCTCCAGCGCAGGAAGAGGACACGCAGTGCTAGCGGCGACAGTCAGGGTGACGAGGATGAGTGTCCGATCAAACGCTTGGATACTGGTAAGCCGCTTTCTCTTTTGGTTTCAAGAAACACAGTTTCCTACCCTCCCTGGGCATATTATAGACATTTTTTTGTACTTACAGGCTTGTCTAATGGCTTTTCTGAGCCAAAGAAAGGGCTAACTGTGAATCGACTGTCAGAGCCTCGTCGCCGCTGTGCTTCAGAGTCCAGCATTTCCTCCAGCGGAAGCGGGAGCATACAGGAAAACACAAGGTGGGACGAGTACATTGAAAAGACATTTAGTATACAGTATATTCAGGCTTTATTAGTCGTGATGAATTAAATGCCTTTCTTTCAGTGATGTCAGTCACGCAAAGAGCGGGAAAGGGAAGCTGGCGATGACGAGACGAAACACGACGGACGATAAAAAAGAACTGGTCAATTGCGTGGAACCAGGGAACATTTCCAAAGCCAACAAGCTGGCAGCAGGTGAGTGTCCAGCTTTTTGCAGCCGTGAGTGGGTATCTGGGATTTTACACCAGCCCCATCCTTCAGTTCAGAGAAATGGGTCAGACCTGTTCTGGCAGCTGCATTGGTGTCCTGTCAGCTCTGTGGAAGCTCTCTGTCCTTCCTTCTGCTTGCTTTGCCACTGACCTGCTCTTCATGGCTTTGTCTAACACAAAGACCTCTGCGTACTGCCGTCTGCATGTGTGAAACCCTCATGTTTTAATAATCATCACGGCTTATCCTGTCCTGGGTAGTTGCTGCTCATGTTTGCTCTTTAACATGGCACTTAAAGGGACATCTGAAAAAAAGTTCATCTGAAAATAAAAATTGTCATCATTTATTCAGCCTCGTGTCGTTCCAAATTATTTTTTTACCTCAGTAAGACACGTGAAATATTCATTTGTGCCTTTCTTGTCTATTCAGTGAAAGCTCACAATAAATACTACAGTCAGATTAGCATCCAAACCATTGCACAGAAACGTTTTATTCCAAGTGTGCACTGCAGGTTTGTTGTCTGCAGCTTTAAATGGTTGAGCTCAATAAAGTCAGATGGATTCTGATTGGCTGTCAGTGTTTTTATCACTCATCAGCTGAAAGTGATTCCAAAGATATCGTTCCTCTTTGTCGTTATCATTTTCTGCTATGGACTTTTCATAAAATTGAAACTAGGGCTGTCACAATATCAGATTTTTCACTACATGATATTTTTGCAATATCTGTATTTGTTATTTTAATCTATATAATCAGATTTTGCCAATAATGCGATTTTTAATGCTATAGCAGAGGGCAAGATTTTTCAGTGAGCAGAGGATTAAATGTTGGCAAGTTCTTTACCCAAAACTATTGTATAAATTTAGAGGAAACTCACGAAACCTAATGTGTCACCCATTTTCAGGCTTGACACTCCCTGTTCTTGCATGGGGAAAAAAAGCAGGAAGAATCAATGTAGCCTTTTGTGTTTAATAAAAATAAATGGTGACTTTTGAACTATGCGAGGGTGAGTAAATGATGATAGAATTTGAATTTTTTTTTGATGAACTAACCCTTTAAAAGTAAATTCATCCCAAACAGTATTTTCCGAACGATTTCCTTGATTGCTTACCATTAATATGCTGAGTGAAATCTTTTGGCCTGCCACGCGCTTTCCCAGAAATACAAAGCTTACTTCTGC
The DNA here is from genome assembly GCA_036784905.1 of Acrossocheilus fasciatus. Lineage (NCBI taxonomy): Eukaryota > Metazoa > Chordata > Actinopteri > Cypriniformes > Cyprinidae > Acrossocheilus > Acrossocheilus fasciatus. Next base: position 14,242,535 of record CM071962.1, on the reverse strand, counting down.
ATTCTGACTCGCAAGCATGTCAGAGTCTGAGTGGGCTCGATAGTCACATGACATGTTTAAGAAGCAAACCATTTCCAGACCAAATCAAAACCATTTTCAGCACATTTCTTAATTCTGTTTTGATTGAAATAAATAAATAAATTTGTCTTAGGAAGTGGCATTAGAGGCATAATAGTGTCTGGTGAATGGCTCGGCATGCTTCCGTTAAAGAAATGACCCACTGCTGCCGATTACTGATTGGCTAAATACTGCCGTGGCTCTTGAGGTGTTCTGCGCCATTTTTTAAGGTGAACCCCTCATAACTTTCCATTATTCCTACTTTCATAGAGATTGACAACAGCAATATTTGGATGCCTGCTAACACTACACCACTAAATCTGGAGCCCCTTAAACTAGTTTGGGCCAAACTTAGTGGATATCCTTCCTATCCTGCCTTGGTGAGTGTGCATGTGTGCATGCCGTCAGAGACTGGTTCTCCTTCTCTTCCTCCTCATTATTTCATGCATCAGCCTCCTCTGTGGCCAACAGTCAACCATAACATTATTGCCAGGTGATACAACCAGGATGTGTATGTGCATACATTTGTTTTGTGTGTGTGAGCGAGCGTGAACGTAAGTGTGTGTGCGTTCCTGTGTTTTGTGGCAACCATTTCCATTTCCAACAGTTTATACATTAGCAGTCACAGGCACACTCTGAGTTTACCAGGTTACCAGGCCTTTCGAGATGCGCGTTGGAAGGTTACTGTTGTGTTGACGGCCTCTCTGCCCACATGTAGATCATAGATCCTCAGATGTCTCGGGCGGGTTGCCATCTCAACGACGAGTACATTCCCACCCCTCCACGGGACGTGCTCAGGGTCGGAGAGCTGATGCAGTTCAGGTCCAAGGAGAAACTCTTCCTCGTCCGCTTCTTCGACAGCAAACGCAACTGGTGAGAAGCCTTGCATTTAGAGAAACTTTTGTAATTCCCACAGTTACAGTGAAATGTGTTCATGTGTCTGACATCAGTGGTCTTGGGGCAGTTGATTTATTTTATTATTTTTTGCTAAATATTTTTAGGATGTGTTAAACTGTTAATTATGTAAGCTACAATATAATATGTAAGTTAACTTAATGTTATTTTAACACGTATGGAAATTTAATATTTTTGTTTTAGTCTTGGAAATCATGTTTCTCTGTTAACATTCCCTTTGAAAAAAGTAGCATAATATACGGTATTTTAAATAATATATTTAGTAGATTAATGATACCTTTTAAAAATATCATTACTTTTCAATTGGAATCTGTAGCATTTTTTGTTTTAAATATGGCTGTCAAGTGATATTTTAAAAAAATCTAATTAATTATATAATGTGCCGATTAATTAATCAAATTAATGAGATTAATTAATTAACACTGTTCATGCTCCGTCCATGTCTTTGAATGCTGTAGGGTATTCTTCAACCGCTCATGTAGGCTATGTCAGTACGGCCCTTTTCGGGTGCTGCCAAAATTGCATTTTAAAACCAGCCAGGGCTACAGAAATGCATCTTAATTATGTACAAGTAAATCTCCATATTATTAGGCTAGCCTACTTTATATCTGTGGAATAAATTATGTGAAAAATAATGGGAAGCAAACGGAAGCATTAACATGTTAGACTGCACCCCATAAACAATCAGGCCTAGAAAAAAAAAGTCAACCACCCCAAAATTATTAACAGGGTTTCTGCAGGTCTTTAATAACTCTTTATTCACTTTTAAACAAATTAAGGCATTAAAAACATCTTAAATCAGAGCAGAAAGTCTTAAATTGGCGAAGACTTTATGGCATTAAATGTTGCATGCATTGCTAAAAAATTCTTTCTTTCTTAGAATTGTTGTCTTTCTCAACACAAATAGCTAAGCATCCTTAAATCAAGATACATTTACTTAAGGTGCAAAATGAAGACTTTGTTTTCTGAAAAACTAAACCAAATGAAGCGAGTTTGCCTAAAACAAGAACAAATATCTCAGTGTGGAACTGAAAACTTGTTTTTCATTTGAATTAAGGGAATTAATACATTGTTGAATTGAGTGTCAGTTGACTGCTGGCAGATGTTGTTTTTAATCAAACTTCATTTTGATCAATTTGTAATTTTGCTTCTCAAGTAATTGTGTATCGAGTTAAGAATCTTTAGACATTTGCACTGGAAGTACTGAAGAAGAACATCACTCTTTTGCAGTGTTATCAGAAAGTATATTCAAATCAATTTTTATATTCTAGAGGTTGAGAAGCTGAGCCTTTCCTTCTGCTTCTAATGCCATTTTAAAATAACTCTGTACTCTTGAATCTCCATCAGGCAATGGCTTCCTAAATCCAAGATGGTACCATTCGGAATCGACAAGACCTTAGACCGAAGCAAAATGTTGGAAGGCAGAACGTCAGGCATCCGTAAAGCTGTGCAAAGCGCCTTCAACCGTGCCATGAACCACTTGAGCCTTGTCCAGGACTTAGGCGCTGGAGATTAACGGAGATCCATGTTGGAGGGTTTCATCAAGCCCCACGTTTACCCGACGCTACGCTCCCGTATCAGACTGGTCCTTCTTCCCAATTCTGTTTGGAGCCGGCAAGCTTCTCAACGGACGAATGTGAGAGCGCCTTCACTCTCCTGTAATGTGCTGCAAGACTGCTGTGAACTCACACACTGCCATCTACTTTCCTTTACACTTCCATCACCATCCACGATACGCCTCGTGTTTAACTCTGGCTGTATATAACATCATCCTAAATTATCCAACACTAATTTATTATTTTTTTGGTTTGTACCGCACACAACCTCCTGGAAGATTTCTACTCCAAGGTAATTTCTCAACCGCACTGAGGTGCGAACCCATCTGGTGCTACATCACGTGCAAAGCCTTGATTTTTCCATGCTAGAGACTTTTGGAAGGGGCTGTTGCACTTACTGTATCAAACTTTTGTTGTTTTTCTTCAGTTTTTTAACGGTTAAGTTATTGTAATGTCAATGCAAGCTTCTCCTCCTTGGCATTAACATGTTATCTACTTTTTTATATAAAAATATTCTTATGGGACACAACTAAGTGATGTTTGTAAATATTTATATAAAGCTAAGAAATTATATACATGTAATACTTTAGAGTGGGTAAAAAAAAAAAAAAAAATTGGAGAAGAGGAAACAACAGTAGCGATGAAAGCCAGAAGTGCATCACTCATGCAAAACCAAAAATTTTGCTGCCCAGTTTTTCTTCTTCTTTTATTTTGGAATGTTTATCTCTTTTTTTCATATTGGTTTGTGTGAATGTTTCAGGCAGATAGTATGAAAAAAGAAAATCCCCCAAGTTGTTGCTTTTTTATTTTACTGTGCTCTCGGGAACTGTATTGTAGGTCTGAATAAAGATGTGCCTGTACAAATGTGTTGTATTAGGACAAAGAAAAGTATGCAAAACTTTATATTCAGAGTAGGCATATTTTGGTGGAAGCTGTGTTTGCCTATTTTTGCTTTGTGTGTGGGTGTTTTAATCATAGCCATCTGTTGTGACTGTTTAACTGTCTCTCTCCAGTATGGATTCTGGGTAGCATTCTGGGATAAAAACACTTTGTATGAATGTCTTGTATTGACCGGTACTCTTGTTTCTTTTCTCTGGGAGGATCACATTATAGCCAATGATAGTAAGTGCTGGTGAGATCCAGTATTTTTTAAGTACACTGAAAATAAACACAAAAAAATGACAAATGGTTGTGTTTGTCTTTTTGATGGTTTTTATTTTTTTCTTCTAAACTTTTATGTTCTTTTAGAAATGGTTTGCTTTTGACTGCTAAGTTGATCCAACTGTAAAAATAACAGAATATTTAAACAGAAAATGAATCCCTGATTGTTCTCCAATTCTATTAACAATCGAAGGATGTTTAAAAATTGTAATGTTGTTTTTTTTTTTTTTTTTTTTTTGAACTGCAATGTTGTAGTTTTTTTTTGATGTTGAATTAGATTTTTTTTATCATTTCAAATGTATTTTAAAGATTTAATTAAATGTGTCAATGAAGTTTTTTTGTTTTTTAATTTTGGTAGCACTTTATTTTAGGGTCTCTTAACTAGTTGCTTATTAACATGCATATTATTATAATATTAGCCATTTATTACTAGTAATTAAGCAAATATTAATGCCTTATTCTACAAGACCTTATTCTACATTCCTAATCCGACCCAATACCTAAACTTAACTACCTTACTATTAATTAATTTATTGAGGGAAAAGTCGTAGTTAATAGTGAATAAGTGTTCACGAAATTTTTATTTACGTTTTCTTTCAGTTTTTGTTACTTTAGTACTTGAAAATGTATTTAGTGAATGAAAAAGAAATTTTGAATGAAAATGTAAGATGAAAGTTATTGTAATTAACATTATATATCAGGTCTATCCAGATAGCCCGTGCAGCAACAGATAGCACCATTGCGCTTCTGGCGTCCTGAGTTCGAGTCCCAGGTCGTGGACTCTCCAAAATGGCAGAAGACAGTAACTCAGGGAGACAAATTGTTGAATAAATTATTATTGTTTTCTTTGTGCACAAAAAGTATTCTCGCTGCTTTGTAAAATTACAGTTGAACCACTGATGTCACATGGACTATTTTACGATGTTCTTGCTGTTTCTGAGCCTTGATCATGGTAGTATCCTTGCTGTCTTTGGGAGGATCAGAAAGCTCTCAAATTTCATCCAAAAATATCTTAATTTGTGTCCGAAGTTGAACGAAGGTATGATGGGTTTGAAACGACATGAGGGTGAGTAATTAATGACAGAATTTTCATTTTTGGGTGAACTAACCCTTTAACACGATACAAAGTAAAATAAGCATTTTCATAAATGTGTGTGGTATCCATTTTAGTATTTCCTCTTTGATGCAAACAAAAATAGCCTATGTACATCAAGCAGAAAATATTTTAATCCTTATATGAGCAATGCGCACCACAGGATACATATTCTTTAGTTTCTTGTAGGAGGCATGTGGAAGAATTTTTGGTCCCACTTTATATTAGGTGGCCTTAACTACATGTACTTACATTTAAATTAATCATTTGATACAATGCACTTACTGTGTACATACATGTTTTTACATTGTACTTATATTTTTAAAAATACCTATATGTACTTAAATCTGTAATTAATTTCTTTAATTACATTTATAATTACACTGTTGGCCCATCCCTTACACCTTAACTCACCCTTAAACCTACCCATACCACCAAACCTGTCCCTAACCTTACCTGTATCCCACCTCAATAGCAGCAAAAGTGTTTTGCAATACAATATGAACACAATAAGTACATTGTACTTATTTTTTGACGTAAGTACATAGTAGTTAAGGCCACCTAATATAAAGTGTAACCGAATTTTTTTATCCAATACTATTATCATTATCATAGTTGAGGTTGTTTGGAGTATGGGATCGAATGACTTGGTTCAAATTTTCTGTGCAAAGTTTGACCAAACTGGCTGTGTACAATTTGTACAATGTACATTTCACATTTCAAACACCATGTGGCTGGACATTCAGAAAATGTAGAACGTAGGCATATATTAATATTACTTTTTTCAGCAAAAAAAAAAAAAAAAGCAATACAACTGTTAGTATTAATTGTGAACATCCTCTTGACATGTTGAAAAAAGAAAATTAATTCATATGTTGTTCGAGTTGCTTTCTATAGCATTTTGAAATATGTGTATCCCCTTGAGATGCATTGCCAGATTAGGGTGTAAAAAAAGGATTATCCTCAATATTGACAATGAATGGTGTCCCACGGTAAACTGTGCCCCCTTGTTCTGGTTATTTCATTATTGTGCATTCTAGGGTGGTGACGTGTGTGTGCAGGGTGGGGTGTTTTGAGGGGGTCTGGTGTTCCAGTTTCTTGCAGGGTTTCATGCAGCTCATTTTATGATAAAACAGGGGTGTCCAGCCCTGCTCCTGGAGGGCCACCATCCTGCAGCGTTTAGCTCCAACCCTGATCAAAAACATCTGAAAGATCCAACAAAAGTCTTAAGGATTACATTAAAAAAAAATTGTGTTGTTACATAAATTACATTATATGATTGTTTAGGGATGGAGCTAAACTAAGCAGAACAGTGGACCTCAAGGGGTGGAATTGCCCACCCCTGAGAATGAAGACGAGCAGAAATGTAAAATTTTAGGACACTTAGACATGTCATGCATGCAGCATATTTTGAATAATACATATTTGTTTGCATCAAATAAATCAGTTTTTTATAGGTTACCTTAATAGGGCAACGTATCCTGGGAAATACAACTATTAATATCAAATATTACACAAATTCCTTTGAATATGTTTTACTTAAATCCAGATGATATGAAAAGTGACGATTTTTTGCTGATCATTTTCCACTCTTGCCTGTTTTAGGGTTAATAGAAAAATGAATGATAATTTCTGGTTTTATATCTGGCAACATTTTTTATGTGTGGCTGAAATGCGTTATCAGTTATCAGTTTTGTTTATAATCCTCAGCTATAATGCCGTTAAGAAAAAAGCTTGTGTTAAATATATTTTACAAGCTGTTAACATTTGAGGTCTCCCAGTTTAAGCATAAATGAATTTGCCATCAATTTCTGCGGCGAACCGCTAGATGGCGCTGTTGAGCCGAACACGGCGCTGTTTGTGCTCCGGAAGGCGAGAAGCCCGCGGTTGAGCTCTGACAGAATGTGATTGTAAGAGATCTCTCTTCCAAAGTTGAATAATCTTCCAGCAAGGTCAGCATTGTCGGTTGTAAAGCAGATTAAATAGGCCTTTTATTCCGGATCAGCACTACCTGTTCCAGAGATGTCTGGCTTGTCAACTAACAAGCACTGCTGTGCAATTTCTCTTTCTGTTTGTCTCTTCTTCATCTCTTCTTCTCTCGTTCTGTGTCTGTGTTTATCACAGTTTGCATTTTCCACTGGTGTGCTTTCATCTGCAAACATACCAAATAGAAAAAGAAAAAAAGTCTCCTCAGTCTCCCTTTAAAATGGATGTGATTAGATACGCTGAAACAATCATCTAATCCTGTCCAAGATCATATACTCTCTTTTATATTTTTAATACTATATGAATTTGACTGGCTGACTGTGTAATTCTGCTTATTACACGGTCACTTGACAAATACATAAATTCAGGGACATTAAACATTAATTTGAGTTGAATTTATTCTATTACATGGAAGCAAGAGATCACATGCATCATAAAGGATAAGAAAGCAATAGGCAGGAAACTGGTTGCCAGGGACAACGGTCAACATTCAACTAATAATGTAAAGTAGCCTATTTGTTATTTAATTATCTAGGTTATACGAGGATGTTAATTGAACTTACCTAACCGTAACGTTGAACTTGAAGCGTTTTCTCGACTTTGGGTATGCGAAATATTCACGATTTCTTATCAGTCAACAACGGCTTACTAAACCAAACAACCTAAAAATAATGGGAAGATCACATACAGACACAGAAATAAACAAAACAAAACCAAAAAAAAAACCCCGCTTACATCGCATTTATAGCTTTTTAAAGATTATCTTAAGCACCCGTCTAACCGTTTTTGAAACTTTTGAGTGTTTTGTGTTTTCATTTCTGTGTTCATTTGAAGAGTATGGACTTGTGGACATTTCACCATCTGTATCACTCCGCTTGTCCATGTTTCCCTGATTCCAGATAAATCTGCAGTGTTCAGAGTTTTTGAGTCTTTTTATGAGTCATTCGTTCCTTCATAAAAACGATTCCTTCATAAAAACTCATTCATTCTGGAACAAACCCGTTGGAGACACAACGGTTCATTCTGATGTGGCTTCTGAGGCGGATCTAGACAATCATTTTTAGGGAGGCAAGGGGGTGGCAACAGGAACTGAAAATTAGGGTTTGATTAAACAGGTTACTGTTGTCAAAAATGTTACTTTCAAAAGAAATCACTCCCTCTTGTTGTCACGGGAAGTCAGAAATAGCTCTCTATATTTACTGTCACAAGCTATGATATGTGTGGACTTATAGTCAACATTTTATATTTATACAAACATGTCATAGGATGTCAATTTCAAATGAATGTGAGGATATATGCAGCTTATTTATTTACTTAATAATGCATGCAGTTTAAGGGTTTGTTTTATTATTCATACCACAATATTAAATAAGTGACTTGATAATATACTTTATATTGAAAAAGACAAATAAAATGGTCTCTTCATTTTGAATGGATAGCAATAGGCCTATATTTAATGTTTTATTAAGGGTCTATAAAAATGATCTACATTTCACATTTCAAATATAATTTGATTAGATTTTTCTGTCTAAATTAGTTGATCTGTTGGCATAATGAAAGGGTTTACATTGATAATAACGGATGTTTGATATGACAGTATCTATTATTTAAAAGCATGGGTTAAAATCTGTGGAAGTGGACGCAAACAACACATATCTTCTTTGCACTTCACAAGATGTTATTTGATGGGCCTGATTCGTGTGGATTATTGTGATGTTTTTATCAGCTGTTTGGACTCTCTGACGGCACCCATTCACTGCAGAGGATCCATTGGTGAATTTCTCCAAATCTGTTCTGATGAAGAAACAAACTCATCTACATCTTGAATAGCCTGAGGGTGAGTAAATTTTTAGCAAATTTGAACTATTCCCTTAAAATAATACACAACAATCTTTGCAGCCTGTTTCTGTATAACAAATATTTTACCAATATGCTGATTGCTTTTAGAAGTGATACCAGGAAGAGAAATAAATGACAAATCTGTCAGCAATCAAACTGTCCCAGCATCCCTGCTGTGGGAAAACCAGATGCAAAAAGCAGCCAGTTTTAACAAACCCCACCTAAGAAAACCTCTACAGTGGTACCCTTACATTTACTACTAAGGTTTTTCTCTGGTGTGTGCAGCTGGACACAGGCCTATAGTTCAGTCTCTACAGGGTTTCCAGAGTTAAAAGAGTGAAATCAAGCCAGTCTTCAGTATGTGATCCAAGCCTCACTGCAGCTCAGAGCAGCAAGAAATGCTGTTCTCCTCAAAGAAGCAAAGGCACTGGAGAGCCATGCCTGATTAGCGATTATCTGTTCTGAATAATTGAATCTAAATTAATATTTTAATACACGTAAATGTACTTACAAAGAAACAAACTCCCCACAGCACTAAAGAGCAGACCAGAAGTGTAATCAATCATTTATTTAGTAGCACTAAAGTGGGTATCTGAATCTAATTTGGAAACCTCCAAAAGTCCAAGCAGTCATAACCAAACAGTTAAAAAGAATATGAGTCAAAGACTCGAGGTTCTGTCTTAAAATATATCTGGATAAAACTACCCTAAAGCTGATTTAAACAAGCTGGATAGAAGTTCATATATAATATTGGCTTAATCTTTACTTAAGGTGAGGCAATGCTGACATCAGATATAACAAGAAGTGGGTTATGAAAAATGTAGGTTTTTAGCATTTTATGATGGATGGTCTTTGGTTTAATTGCGAATATTTATTTAACTAAGAAAGCATTTTATATAGACTTTGCCTTTGCGTAAAAGTTTTTCCCTGCAGTGAATAATATAAAAACAACTGCAGAACAATATTCTTGTACCTCCAGACACTTCAAAGTAACATCAATATCCATGAGTTCAGATGTGTCCTATTAACAAGGCCAGATGCCTGTTGTTTATCGTTGAACAGATTTGCATTGATGTTTGTTTCCATGACATTGTCCAAGGTTAGTATTGATTTCAGAGGCTTGATTTAGAGAAGAACAAGATAAGTTTGACAATATTATTGATTACAGCTCAGTCAGATGTACAGTATCCTATCTTTACACCATTCATCCATTGACAAACCCAATGAGAACGTTCACAATCCAACATTTATCTGATCCGTACACACATACACAACCCCATGATCAAATTAAAGGGACGCGTATTCTGTTCGAAATAGTTCTGTTTGAAAATGAAATAGTTTCAAAGTAAATCCTATACCAGTTTTTTGTGTGTGTGTATTAGTGATACGCTTCAAAATAACCCAATGAAAAGTCACATGATGACTTAAATTTCACCAAAAGTGACCAATTTTTGTATTTTTTTTTTTTTTTTGTAATGTACAATACTATGTACAGGACCTTATTGTTGCTTTTTTTATGACCTTTAGCACTTTGGTAAATTACTGTTGTTTTTAAATGTGCTCTAGAAATAAACTTGAAACATAACTTCAATCATTTGTATTGTCTTAAAAGAAAAAAAACAGTTAGACTTAATGTTGTAAAACATTTGCAAGAATTGTTTAAATAAGTCAAATAATGAAATCAAATACATTTCAAATGAAATATTGTGTATATATAAAATATTAATAATAAATATAAATTTTCTCAGTTAATTATAAGGTCAATTGTAATTCTTAAATTCAGCATAAAATGGAAGTTGTGACTGACTTGACTTCACTACCATACTGTGACATTTTTCAATGTGAAATGGCTATTGAACAAGAAAAAATATAGGCTTTGACTTGATTTTATTCCTCGGTTGCTGATTGAAATGTAAAAAGTGAGCAGTGCATGCTAGAATGGAGGCATGTATGAATGCAACTGGCTTAACTGAAGTGTGGTATTGCATACATTAGCAGAGAGAAGTGAGGATATTACAGAAATATTTTAGAGTAAAATCACATGCACTGATATCCATTTATAAGCAGTGCATTAAAGAAACTAAAAAAAAATTCCTTTTTGATAGTGATTGTATTTTTTGTTGCATTGTGTATGTAATTGCCCTTAATTTATAGTATTATCTACACCTTATACTGAGCATTATGGTTAAGCTGTACTCAAGCCCGGTGTTTTCAAAGGCTTGTCTTAGGCCTCTTATTTATCGCCGTTTCTTGGAAAGGAAGTATAATGAGCATCATCAGACTCTGATGAGAAATATAATTAGTCAGATGGGGAAGATTTCTGACATAATTACAGTGGCTGTTTCTGTCCGCTCGAATTAGGAATCAAGGAAATTTGTTAATAGAGTCTGAGGCGATGGGATCCCATCGTGCTCAGAAAGTTGGACGTATTCCTGGAACGAAACAGACAAAAGTTTAAAAAATGACATGAGGTTGTTAGAAGTGCAATGCAGAGGTAATGCAGCATTGAGAAGACAAATGAATCGAACCCTTGTGGACTTCTTCAGCAGAAAGGCTATTGAAACACCCTGAAGAATTGGTTTGAATTCATTATTCAAATTAAATGCAGCCCATAAACACCTATTTGATCTGGAGAACACAATATGTACTGTTTTTTAATTCTAATCCCTACAAATCTCATTTACCTTGTAATTCACTTCTTCATATTTAACGTGTACTTCATTTTGCTTCACTGTAAAGGGAAACTTAACCATTTGAAATGCTGCAAAATGACTCACCATTAATATCTCTATCTTTTTTGTTCTGCTTAAAACCGTGAAACACCATTTCATGGTTCTGTGTTAAATAGCCCATTTTCCCTATAGTGACTCATCCTGGATTATGATTGCTTTTAACTTTACTAAATCAACACCTCCTTCAACCAGTTCCGTATTGTACAGGTTTGACAGGTTCTTGGTTGAGAAATTCGATGGTCTCCACATTCTGGAGATGTTTTCATTCAGCAAAAGGTTCATTGCCACAAACATGGCTGAATCAAACTTTGGTATTCCGAGATATTGCTAATCTTTTCCAAATATCCATACTAGCAGCAGGCATAACAGCTCCCCGCTGAAATTTCCTTCTCTTTGATTGGTCATAGCTCGCGTCAGTAGCATATCTCTGTAAAACACATTGTTACTTAAAAAAAAAAAACCTTTTGGTTTTTGAGCAGTAATTCCAGCAGTAGCTTTAAAATATTTTTTCTTTTGTTTATCAAATTTTTTTTTTTCAAAAAGACACAGTCCGGATATCGAAGAGGAATGCTGATAATTACATCCATAATTCTTTATGACCTTGCTTGTTTTGTTTTAAAGGTTTGGAAATTAAATGGGTTCCAGTTGATAAGTAGCTATGTATAAATGCTGAAAAACAAGTAGGTAGGCAAATGATAAAACATTGTTTTGTCGTTTCCAAGAGTTCAGCATACATTTTAAACATCTCTGTTTTACTACAATTATGCATTTAAATAAAGGAGCCACTAAGGCAAGCATTAATACAGAGTTCTGGCATGAAACTCTAGATGGCGCAGTCCGATAGGTCTAACTCAATCTGACTTAATGACATCATTATCACATGGCACAGCTGATTGGTTCTCTCCTGTATCCGTAGCCAATGAGCTTGCTGCTCAACATTCAAATATATGATTAGTGCTTGCTGTAGCAGTTTGCAGCGTGCTTCAGAAGCCCTCCACCTTCCCCAGCTCCACCTGTATAGATCTGCAACGAGGTGATTATGTATCTATTCCACCAAATACATTAACATTGTCATGTACATCACCACGCCAGTCCCTCCGAGAGTTGTCATGACAGAACTATAATTATGACTGCTTATAATTAGAGTTAAAGATACGTAAAGTATTTTTTAAAAGAATTATTCAGCAAGAATACATTAAATTGATCAAAGGTTACTAGACACTTTAAAAGTTTCTATTTCAAATAAATTCTGTTCTTTTAAGAAATCTAAAACAAAAATCCTAGAAAAAATGTATGTTAACACAAAAATATGAAGCAGTACAATTGTTTTGCACCATTGATAATAATAAGTGTTTCTTGGGCATCAAATCAGCAGAATGATTTTTGAAGGATCGTGTGACACTTAAAGGGATAGTTCACCCAAAAATGAAAACTTGATGTTTATCTGCTTACCCCCAGGGCATCCAATATGTAGGTGACTTTGTTTCTGCAGTAGAACACAAACAAAGATTTTGAACTCAAACCGTTGCAGTCTGTCAATCATATAATGTCAGTCAATGGGACTCACGGCTTGACACAGACAAAACCAAATTAAACCCTGTGGCTCGTGACAATACATTGCGGTCTAAAGACATATAACGTTCGGTCTGTGAAAGAAACTGAACAGTATTTATATAGTTTTTTACCTCAGGTGCCGGCTGCTGTGAACGCGCTCAGGACAGTTAGACATGGAGGTGGATCGGAGGTAAAAAACGATATAAATACTGTTCAGTTTCTTGCACAGACCGATCGTTTCGTGTCTTTAGACCTCAACATCACGAGCCGCAGGGTTTAATTTGGTTTTGTCTGTGTATGTTTTTTTTTTACTCTCAAAGCCGTGAGTCCCATTGACTGACATTATATGATTGACAGACTGCAACGGTTTGAGTTAAAAATCTGTTCTACTGAAGAAACAAAGTCACCTACATCTCGGATATCCCTTTAAGACTGGAGTAATCTTAAAAATTAAGCTCTGCATCACGAATAAATTACATTTTAAAATGTATTCAAGTTACAGTTATTTTAACTGTTTGTAAACTGTTGTTTTTAAGAAAAAATGAATACTTTTGAATAGTAGGGCACATGAATGTGTATGTACATGGAATAAGACAGAAATGAAAAAAAAAAAACCCTTCCAAAAATCACATTCCTTCAAGTCAATTTAAACTTTGACACACCAATTACCCCACACTGTTTGTGCTACAGATACCAAATGCGGCTTGTTGAGAAGAGGCGTGCTACTTCTTATTTGAGTGATCGAACTGATGATTTTCCCATGGCAGATGATAAATTGAGCAAGAAAAACATCCTTGCAATCGTATTGCAACATGCATAGCAAGAACATTTGAAGAACACATCAGCCGCTGCATAGCAATGTCCTCAAAACATCATGCCGGCGAGTTTTGATTGGACAAATGCCACTCACGTTCCCTCCAGAATATGTGAAAATCTGGTTATTGACTCGAAATAGACTTAAAAACACGTTTTGCCACTTGATTGCTCTCCACTAAAAGCTGCGTGCTGAAAAAACACAATATTCGGTGGTTTGAGGCCTGGAATTGTGGTCACAACCTGCTTTGAAGCTGTCAGGCATTTGGGACAGATGCGAGGGGGATTGTGACTGGAATATATTTCTCCTCTTCTCTTCATAAACCCATAAACACCCAAACATTCAACGGCTCTGAATTCAGAAAGGCATACCTGATTTGCATTTAAAATCAAATCCCAGCTAATATTCCTTCAGCTCAGATGAAGCATGGAAAAACCTGATCTTAGATCAGCGCTTTGCTTCATATTTCTGTCTGACGGTTCACGGATGTTTGGATTAGCGGAGTTATTGTTTGAACTTGAACAACACGAAAGGACGAAACTGTCAACAAACTGATTAATGGTAATGGAATGCAAGCCTGAAGATTATCTCTCTTTTTTGCGCTTTTTATCTCGACAATAATTTACGTCGAGATTGCAAAGACAAAGCGGAATGATCCCAGTACAAATAAACAGCTGAGCTAGCCATCCGAGTTCCCTAACATCACTTCCAAGGAGTCTGTTGAAAGTCTGGCTGGGATACTGTGTGAACCTGAGAGCCACGTGCTTTGAATCGCAAACAGTTTTACAGCAGCCCTGTTTCGGTTCTGCTAGATTTTATCGCAAAACACACCCACCTTATTACCATCAGTCATGCTACCCAGTTTCAGGGGTGTAATATTTCTCCCTTACGTCTCTTGTCGAGCACAACTGTCACGGATTTCACAAAACAGATCGTGTTTGCTCATTTAAACACCATTTGTTTGTCAGAAGACATCTTGCGTGACCAAGAACAATCTGGTTTATTCCCCCCTCCCCAATGTTTGTTGTGTAATATCTGAACACACATCTGCACGTGTCCGTCCACATCGGGAGGTTGACCCGGGAGGCCTCTCGCCCCTCGTGCGCGCCTTTCTTGTCTCTCCGTCCTGTTTATTCGACTCATTAGCCATCTCAAAGGCCTCCTGTGGCTCTCTCCCAGATGCACGACTGGATCAATGGACTTGGGATGGGTGGAGCTGAATCGTAATGTTCGCCAGCCTGCGGACCGGCACACACACCATAGCGGGGCGGATCAATGGAAACTTCACCGCGTGGAGATAAGAGAGGGCATCTTGTAGCAACTGCCCTCTCCTTTATCACCCTCCTTTCCTCACTGATGAGCTTTAAAGTTGCACTGTGTTAGCAAGATTTAGCTATACGGCGTAAAGCCTGAGTTTAAGGGCTTAGGGCGGCCCAGGTTCAGAATCCATTTATTTCTGTGGCATAAAAACTGCAGCGTCCGGTTATAGGACTTATCTTGGTATCTCGAAGAGGAGATTGCCAGAAAACATTGCGTTTTAAGGGAAACGCCTGCTTATCGGATATTACCATCGTGACAGCACACAAATATCGCATCTTTTTCTTGTCCACCAGAGAACATTGGCTGCAGGGAGTATTTCTGAAGTTAACTGTTTAAGCGCTCGCTGCCTCGTCTCATAGCAACTGAACAGAGGCTGATCCAGGTCAACAAAATGTTTGATGGTCAATATATTCAGGGTTCAAACTGAGAATAGGTGAATTCACACTAATATCATTGACGGTGCATACGAGCACAACTCAGTGTAAAAAAATATATATATATTATTTTTCAAAAAGTCTTCAGGAATTTTTTTTTTGCTTAAAGGGGTCATGAACTGCCTTTTTTATTATTTTTTACTGTTCTCTGAGGACCCTTATGATGCTATCAAGATTTTTACATAAAAAAACACAATTTAGAAAGCTATTTTCTGTCCTGTTTTTACCCCCATCATCAGATTGCTCTGTTTGAATAGGTGTGGCAGATTGTAGACTCAAAAGTAAACCCCCGCTGCTATGATTGGCTAACAGTTGTGAATGTTTGACAGCGTACATTCCTTATAGATGAATGCTGCTGTGATTTATGTTAAAAATGCATAAATACTCAGTACACATCAAACGATCTGTAAGAAGAGACAAAGAAATAGTGATCACGTTATAAAAACAGTCACTCACACTTGTGTGGTGCAACATTACTGTCAGATCCAATATAATCAACACAACATCGTTTAAGTTCTTACTGACGTGGACTGGATCTTCATTAAAAATAAAGTTCATTCACTCGTTCCTCAGAAGGAAGGTAACACAAACACTGTTTTTCCACAACTTGGCACTGCACAGCATCTTGTTGTCTTCGAAGCATCTTTATCGTTTGGTTTCTGCGTAGACCTGTGTTCACTTCTCTCATCATTTATACTGCATGTAAGAATCGGTGGGCGGTGCTAAACAGGCAGCGATGTAGAAGCAGGCGTTGATCTTCTTTAGCCACACTATTACATCACATTCCACAACCAGTCATTTTGACAGACTGCCTTCAATATAAGCTGTTTTTAGACTAACAACAAAGTTTTGAGTTCTGAAAATTTACAGGATGTTTTTATAGTACAGTAATCTCTTTTATGCCGAAAGATTGAAGGAATTTAGATTTTTCAATTTTTAAATGTTTTTAATGAAGTCTCTTATGCTCACCAAGGATGCATTTATGTGCTCAAAAATAGTAAAACATTATTATATTATATATAAATAGTATTACAATTTAATATAACTGATTTCTGTTTGAATATATTTTAAAATGTAATTTATTCCTGTAATGCAAAACTTAATTTCCGGCGTCATTACTCCAGTCTTCAGTGTCACATGATCCCTCAGAAATTTTTATTTGCTGATTTGTTGTTCATGAAACATTTATTCATTAAGATTGATTGTTATGAACATATTAATGTTGGAAACAGTTTTTCTGCTTAATATTGTTGTGGAAACTGTGATAATTTTTTTCAGAATTTGTTTTATTAGAAAGTTCAAAAGAACAGCATTTATTTGCCATAAGTTTTTTTTTATACCATTATAAGTGTCTTTTCTGTCACTTTTAATTAATGTAATGCATTCTTGCTGAAAAAAGTATTAACTTATTTGAAAAAAAAAAAAAAAATAGAAATTTCTTTTGACACTCAGGAGAAGGAATGTGAGATTTACATTTCTTCTCTCATAACGAATATATGACAAGCATTTATCTTGATTAGGAGGCAATTAAAATCTTGAAGGAATGTCTTCTTTTTGTTCTTTTTTTCTCTGTATCTTCTTAAGCAAACCACTCTTCACTTTATTTACGTTACTTTAGATTTTAAGACTACAAAGGCTGAATACTAAATCTCATACTCTCTGAATAAATCTTCTTACTTTATTTCTTTGTGACCAATATATGTTCTATATAGTATGAATTTGTGTAGTATGACTGTAGTCTACTATATCAAATATGTGATTTCAGATACAGCCAAAGAGTTTACAGAAGCAAAAAGTCCTCAATCTCCTCTTCATATAGTGAAATTTAGCCTAATTAAAACACAATTTCCGGCAGATATACAGTATAATGAGTTAATTAGTCAATCATAAATGGAGTGGTTTGGACACCTGCGTGGTCAGTAACGCTGTCTGTCTCACTTCTACACATTACAGCCAATCTGTCGCTGATTGAAAGACTAATGACTTTATAATAAGACAAGACCTGAGAGTCTATCTTAATGGAAATCACCAAGAGCCCTTGTACCAGTCTTATTTCAATGCTGCTCGGTGTTTATTTACTGCTTCTCTGGTTTCGAATGAGAGTTGCACAAGATGGTGATGTTCTCAGGCGATTTGGAAGCGTTGCACAGCAGATTGGGACTGACATTTGAATCTGATAATACTTTCAAGTCTAGATTTTCTCAGTTTTGGTTTGCTTTGAAATAAATCAGACATTATATTATTTTATTATATATTTATTCTTTTATTTAGAGTAAATGGTAGTTAAAATGTAAGTCATTTTTAAGTTAATATCTTAACAATTTGCCCAGATATAACCTGTTTTCTTTCTCCTCTGTGAAGACATGTAAGTGTTCAGTGAGGGCTTGACCTAAAACACTGCATGGCGCTGACTTTAAATGATAATAGACTTCTCACATAACTTGATGGCTTTATTATTATCCATGATTGTTGTGGAAATGAATCACTCTTGATATTCATATTGATTTAAACCTGTGTACACAATAATATTACACTTAGGTGCTTGGAAAGGTTCAACATCACAAAGCTGTGATTGGCGGTCTCTGAGAAATATAACCTGAGAGGAAAAACATACATTAACTATGAATATGTGTCGAATGTAATATATTTACATTACTGTTGTGACATATTTATTTTGAGACATCACTGATGTTCTAAATGACCATCATGCCTTGTAAGATTTTATTCACACAAATGTTTCCCGCATCAACTGCAACAACACACACACAGTGTAAACCGTAATGTCTGATTCATGAACGAATGACTCTTATGAATCAACTCTTTTCAATGAGTCAGCCAAAAGATTTATAATTCAGTCGCAAACTCATTCATGGGCCAGCCATACGAATCAGTCACCAAATTATTTGGATCCGTTATTGAGTTCACAACTGAACAATGTCCGATTCAAAATGAACCTAGTAGCAATACGTATGCTGTAAGAAATAATAATAATAATCCGTGAAATAATGGCAACTGTGGTTGCCTGAAATTTACAACTTGAATTTACAGTATTTAAAAAAAATGGTTCTATTTACTGAAATAATGCTAGTAAAGCTTTAATTCTTATCTTAAGACTTATCTTTTTTCCGTAGCTTTTTAATCTGTTGTATTGTATTTATTTTACTTTATTGGATTGGTGGGGATGTTTTATTCTTTTTGCTTCGTTTAATTCTTTGAACATTTTACACTGTCGGTATATGTTTTTGTGAAGTTATGCTTTCACTGTACAGCACTTTGGTCAGCAGTCACTGTTTTAAATGTGCTTTAGAAATAAAACTGCCTTGTGACCACCTTATGACCACCATAAAAGCAAGCAGTTAAGTAAAATAATGAATGAAAAATCATCTCAAGTAGCTTTTCCACAAGCTGAGGCAAACATATATACCTTTACCTATACTGATATAAAACAAGAAAAAAGGAAAGAAACATAATTATTTCAGTGAAAAACCATCACTTAAGTAGTCGAGGACTTCTGGAAATGTCCATTTTTGTTAGGGTTTTTTTCACTGTAATTTTAAGGTGACTTTTTTTTTTTTCTTCACTTCTCTTGTACATTTAACAGTGTTTTACTCAACCGTTTTACTGTAAAATTGAAATGTCCCATGAGATCTAGAGTAGGGGAACTTACCAGGTGGCAGAGCTAGAGTTTTATACATGGGGTGGCCAAGGCTAATTCAGGGGGTACATAGACCATGACAGAAAATCAGTGTATAAATCCAATCTGGCATAAAAAAGCATGAATAAATTCTACGATTGCTGATTACTTCACATTAACCCACATTAGTTAAACATACCATAATTTCAAATGTTTATTGGAACTTATTTCTCTTATTTCTATCATTTCATTGACCAGTGGTTGGAGGGAGCAAAGGATCTAACATTAACATGTAGGCTACAGTTAATTTTGTAAATGTTGTTCAGGAAACATGAAACTTCAACTTACTTCAAACAGGGCTGCCAACTTCTGAGTTCAGCCTGGAGTGAGAATTATTCAGGAATAATTAACAAGCTTCCAATTACATGTTATTTTTTTTCTCAATTTTTATTAAAAAACTATACATGGAACCCTATTGTTAAGGTTAAAAGTAACAATTGATTTGTATACAAGCTCATATTAGACCATCTTTTATAATAATGCTATATCTATGCATTTTATTAACAATAATAAAAAAGAGCAATTATGAGTAAACATATGTGTAATTTTTGCAAAATTCTCCTGCTATTTTATGGACACTGAATGGATTTTCTGCTGTTGACAATGTTTTCTTACATGACATACATTACATTACATGAGACACTATAAATTCAGTAAGTTGTAGTGTATCTTTCAACATGGATTGGATGTTCATTCAATGTTTATTTCATGCTAATTAGAATGCAAACCTGCTTTGCCAAGAACCGTCACACCACTAAAGAGCTCCAAAACTGTATTTATCATTTGAAATTCTTAATAAAATGAACAGAACTTGCTGAGACTTTGTTTCCTATTATCAAAAGTGACCTGTTTTGTTTTGTCTGTCAGCTCGTTGTCTGTGTCCTCTCTGCTCTGCGATGTTTTTCACTCCGTAAGAAAATGAACGTGTGAAGTTGAATCGCAATGGGAAACTGCGTCGCATCCTTGAGGTCGAGGCTAAAATAAAAGCTTCTTTCAGTACGATTAAACAAATAAAATGAAATAGTAGCATATTAATAATTGGGGTGCTCTTATCATCTGATCGTGGTTGTATCTCTCTATTAGTACTACTGGATCCTAGCGCTGCGCTCGACACTATCAACCACAACATTTTTTTGAATAGACTAGAAAACTTTGCTGGCATTAGTGGAAGTGCATTAGCATGGTTCAAATCGTACTTATCTGACCACCATCAATTTGTAGCAGTGAATGAAGAGGTATCATATCGATCACAAGTGCAATATGGAGTACCTCAAGGCTCAGCACTAGGGCCGTTACTTTTCACGTTTTACATGTTACCCTTAGGAAATACCATCAGGAAACACGGTGTTAGCTTTCACTGTTATGCTGATGATACCCAGATATCTCTTTGCCGCCCGGCGAAACACACCAAATTGAGAAGCTAACAGAATGCATAGTCCTTATAAAAAACTGGATGACGAGTAATTTCTTACTGCTAAATTCAGAAAAAAACAGAGGTGTTAATTATCAGACCTAAAACCCCCACATGTAATAACTTAGAACACTGTCTAACACTTGATGGCTGCTTTGTCGATTCTTCGTCATCAGTTAGGAACCTAGGTGTGCTATTTGATAGCAATCTTTCCTTTGACAACCACGTTTCTAGCATTTGGAAAACTGCATGTTTTCATGACCTATGCTCTCAAAGTCAAATGCAGAAATGTTAATTCATGCATTCATGACCTCAAGGTTAGATTATTGTAATGCGTTATTGTGTGGTTGTTCTGCACGCTTAATAAACAAATTCCAGATGGTCCAAAATGCAGCATCTAGAGTTTTTACTGGAACCAGGAAGTATGACCACATTAGCCCGGTTCTGTCAACACTGCACTGGCTCCCTATCAAACATTGGATAGATTTTAAAATCTTGTTAATTACTTATAAAGCCCTGAATGGTTTAGCTCCTCAGTACTTGAGCGAGCTCTTATCGCATTATAGTCCTCCACGTCCACTACGTTCTCAAAATTCTGACCATTTGATAATACCTAGAATATCAAAATCAACTGCGGGCAGCAGAACCTTTTCCTATTTAGCGCCAAAACTCTGGAACAATCTACCTAACACTGTTCGGGAGGCAGACACACTCTGTCAGTTTAAATCAAGATTGAAGACCCATCTCTTTAACCTGGTGTACACATAACACACTAATACGCTTCTAATATTCAAATCCGTTAAAGGGTTGTTAGGCTGCATTAATTAGTTCAACCAGAACCGGGAACACTTCCCATAACACACAATGTACTTGTTACATCGTAAGAAGTATGGCATCTACACTAATATTATTCTGTTTCTTTCTTATTCCGAGATCACCGTATCCATCCATCTTGTCATTTTACATTACTGACACTATTTTCCTATTTTGATATTGGAAAGTTGCTTTGACACAATCTGTATTGTTAAAAGCGCTATATAAATAAAGGTGACTTGACTTAACCAGTTAAAATAATTGGCAATTACCATTTGGCAATTTATCATAGCATTTTTGCAGTCTTTTACTGTTAAAATTACAATCTGGACCCCATTAAGGTTTTTAAAACTTTGTATACGATATGTTTTTTTAGAAACTGTTAACTTGTAAATGGTACAGAACTGGTTGAGATATGAGCTGACCACAGTGTGTTCTGAAGTGCCTATAGTGCTTGGCCATCAGCCTTGCAATCTGTGATGCTGTTCGCCAAACGAATGCGTGTTTGAGTCTGACACTTTATTGTTCACAGTAGACTCCTGGTCTCATTACACACACACACACACACACACACACACACACACACACACACACACACACACACACACACACAGATGGGCTCTGCTCGTTTATTCATAAGGGAACTTTGATCTTTCTCCAGTGGAGTCACATGCTTCCAATCTGAGGGGTCACCAGATGCCAAAACTGTTGGATACTAAATTCTTTTTTGCTCCATGTGAAGCCCTAATGGCTTCTCTGTAACCTTCCACTTGTGTAAATACAAAGTGTATAAACACATGCGTTCCCACGCCTGATTCACACTGTGAAGCTGGTTTCAGATGCGAATATGTGATGTATTTTTACCTTTTTGAAGCTTTGTTTACTTCATGCTTTTTGTTGATTATTTATTTATTTATTTCAGTGTTCTGACTTAATTACCACCATAATGTGCATCACCACTTATTAAGATGATATAAAAAGCTACCGAGCCTTCAAAAGAATGTGTAACTTTGCTTCATTAAAATTTGAAAACTTACATCAGTGTGGCAGGGCTTCATTACTGTCATTATCAATTATGCAGGCGTTGAGACGTGCATCTTATTGAGAGCGCCCGGCTGTGTTTTGCATGCTGTCTGCCTAGCTTGCTTCTTCTTCACACTTTCGATATGCATATCCATACAACATCCTTGTTCGGAGATATGTTTTTTTGCCAACTAAGTAACCAATCTCGTCGTGCCTAATCAAGTATGTCATGTATGCTAATTTGAGCCTCAAACCGCCGACAGTTACTCAATATTCATTTCATCATGCTAATGAATGATGGGTTTGCATTTACCTGGCTATGGATTAATGAAAGCCAATCAATTCCCCTGAATAAAAGATATTTGATAGTGTCTTTGTGCAGCATGCAATGAACTTCGGTTTGGATCTGTTTTATTGAGCATTGTTTGACGTCAATTTGACTAGAACGAATACAACAACAAACGTCCTGACCTGTGTTGATGAATTAGCAGGAGGAGGTTAAAGCGGGAGATGTTTTTTGGTTCCCTCTGCTAACTGAATTCATTTGGAAAACGTAAACTGCTTTTAATAAGTTTGCGCAATAACTGTTAAGAAAAAAAAAGTGTTTTGAAGGGAAACCAGCTTTGATGTTTGAATATATTTGTGTATATTCTACGATCTAGTTACAAATATGAATGTTGAACTCATGTTGAGTTTTTTTGACAAGAAGAGATAATGCAACTTTTGTTAAAGCCTTGTATGTGGATTGAAACTGAGATGAGATCATTTTTGCCCAGCAGAATGTAAAATATTTTCCATCTCTGTTTCTATTATTATTGTAAATGGAAGGAAATAATAGAGCTTAAGCCCACTCCCGAAGTAAAATCCTTTTCCTCCCAAAACATTACTTGTTTGTTGCTATGTATTGCGATATTGAGGTACTTTGATTGATAATTGTGTTTAATCAGTTGTTGAAGGTGATTAAAAATAGTTTTTCAGATTGATATTGATGCACTGTGGTCAAAAAGGAGACCAAAAACGCTCTTGGAGAGGCAGAGGAGGAAAATGCAGAATGTCTGCAATTGTTTTCCATAAGTGGGGAGGAATGAATTTGTTGTCAAGGATGTGCAAAGTGGACCCACTTTTAGTGCTTCAATCATGATGGGGATTCATTTGGGAAATATGCCTGTACTACCATTGAAGCTCCAGGATGTATACCATTCAGTCGCTAAAAGCAGAGTAATACAGAAGTTCTTATAAAATACTTAGTTAAGAGTTTATGAAATGCCCAAAGTGATTTAATAAGCAGGAAATTGGTGCACCATTAACTGAAGTGGCTATTTTGAATAAGTATGTACTTAAACCTTGCTCAAAATATTTTTCTGTGTCAAAGTATTTGCATATGTTGAGAAATTTTTACACACCAAAAGCTAGCAGCCTTTATATTTTGAGGATTTTTATTCAAAACATTTATTGTTTGCCGTCATTTTGGGACCAGAATGCATAAGTGTTTTAGTAGCATTTATTTAATTTCCTCTGTGTATTCACATTTATTGCATCTCTTTTATGATACTTTTTTACCCAGTAGACTGATTAAAAGGATTTTAATTATTCTTAAAAAAAAAAAATGTATTATATTATTATTATATTTCTTGTATTTTCTCTTAGTCCATCTTTTTAGACAGATCAACATAATTTTATAAAATTATTATTATTGTTAATATTAATATTATTATAATTATGAAAGAATCTTTAAAAATTTTTATTATATTTTTATTTCATTTTTGCATTTTTACTGAGCATCTTTTTTAGACATCATTTTTATTTGTCTGTTAGGTACAAAAATCTTTAAAAAATGTATTTATTAATGTATTAAAAATAAAATTTACAATAATAATAATAATAATTATTATTATTATTATTATTTATTTTTCTTTACATTTTCTTTGAACCTGTTTTTTGACATCATTTTGATTTATCTTATTTTATTTTATTTTATTTTATTTTTTCATTTTATTTTTCGTTTCATTTCATTTCATTTTGAGACCACAGAAAATAAATCCATAAGGCGGATCTTTAACACAGTGCCCAATATATTTGTAATTGATGTGATACATTTTTAATGAATCATAAGATTCATCTCACGCTGTAATATGGTTTGTGTGGTTATGATAGACAGATGAGGTATATGATTATAGCTTCAAAGAACTTCTGTGGTTTTCTAGTCATTTCATTTAGGTGTTTCCTGTTGCTATCCTCATTTGAAACTCAGCAGGTTCAGTCACCCTTTAGAAAAACTATTTAAAATCACATACCTATTCATTTTCATCCTCAGTCAGAACGTAATTAACAGAGCAAAACTAAATAAACGCTGCAAAACTGAACAGCCTTTTAAAATGTAATTACAAAGCACCACCGAATTATCAAATATAATCAACAAATATCAGACCTTTTTAACGTCAAGAGTAATTGTGTATAAAATCAAAAGTTATTGTAGAGGTTATATTTGTTTATCGGTCATATTATTAACGCCTGCTCCTCTTCTTTATTTTATTTCTAAACCATTTCTGGAACAAGTTACCTATTCGTTTCTTTGTCACAGCTTGTACGAATCCCTGTCAGGCAGTTCCGCTAATTACTGGAGTCTTGATGTCTAATTATCTTGGATTTTCTCTGAGCCCATGTTTCTTACACAAACTTTTGTACCCATCATAAAAATCAAGAAGATTTATTTTTAAACTAACTTTCTTTATCTCTTTAGCACTTTTCTCAGTCTTTGATGCGAGTAGCATTGTGGATGTCACCTTTGATCAGTCAGTCTGATCACAATCAGGTGTAATTCTGCAACAATGACTTTGTCTGCAAAGGACCAATAGAAGACAGACGCTGTGATTTGCTCTTGCTGCTTCTAATTGGTTTATTGCATTTGCACTATTGCAAGCAGTTTGGACGCTCTCCAGGGTCCTGAAATGACCCAACTCGATTCAAAGGATTCGTTCAGATCAAAGATAACGGAAAGTGTTCAAGGATTGTATGACTGGAGATCGGCCATCAGTGACTGGGTCGTGATGTTAAAATGATTTAACTTCCATTGACGCTTAGTTCTGTTTTTAATCTCGCGATCTAAATTTGACTCTTATAGATCCTCATCAAATACACAATTTGAGCTTTTGAAGCCAGTGTCCAGTAGTCTCTGTAATTGGTCAGGATCGGGACTTTTGTGTATAATGACCACTAAACCACATATTTCACCACTGAAATTTTGCTTGGTAAAATACACTATTATTTTCATGTTGCTCATATCACTCAAGTTAATTGGTGTCATCTGTGTCCTCTGTGGTAAAATGGCCTTGGAGCACTTCAGTATTAATTTTATGGAGAGCATAAACCTTTTATAGCTAGAGAAGCCCCCACTCAAAGAAAGATAATGAAAACTTTGCCAGAAGAACACAGTTATTTTACAGGTAAAATATCTAAAAATGCTATTAAAAGGTTTCATTTACTTGAGGCAACACTATATAAAATACAAGGATTTGTTTTCAGTATATGTATCTTTAATACTTCTGTATTTTGACTTCACTAGATTTACATTTTAGGTATAGTTAAATAAGTTTAATAATTACCAGTGGAGTAAGAAAAAATATAGTAGGCTATATATTAATATTTATAGCATATATTAATAGTTTTAATTAACTTTATATTTTAAAGTTTATATTTAATTAACTTTATATTTTAAATTTTACATTTAAATTAAGTTTCATTTTTGTTATTTGAACAAATGCAATTCCTTTTTTAATATTTCTATTTAGCTAATGTTCTGTTTAGCTCTATTTATTTCTTTTTAGGTTTAGTAATTGTAGTACTTCAACGTTAATTTAATTAGCTGCCAAGGCAACATTTCTAAAGTTTAAATGTAATTTTATGTTCATATTCAGTTCATTGCTGTTTTATTTTATTTCAGTTAATAAACTATTTTGAATAGTTCTATTTTTGTTTACAGTATAAACATGTATCTTAATGTTTTTCCCCCATTCAAAACAGGAACATAATTCAGTGTCTAGTAATATGAAATTAATAATTGAAATGATTAATTATGAGAGGGCTATACATCTGTAATTATTATCACTGTCTTTTAAAACAAGTCTTTATGTCTTATAGATTGTTGCTTCTCAAGTAAATTTAGTTTGTTTTTATGATTTTTATTGAGCAGTACAAAAAAGACCTGAAAAAAAACTTTAAAAAAAGATAAATAAATAACTTGGATTGTAGATTAATTATAATTAAACTGATTAAAATATAATTAAAAATTGTTACTGTTTCTAAGCAAATTTTTACATTGCAGTGGACTTTTTCTTAGCAGAATTCTAATCTATAAGTATTAAAATAATATTCCTTCATCAATTTTTAATGTCCAGACAGTTATTTATTTTGAAAGTAAGTTGGATAATGTACAGTCAGGCGGTCATTATTGCAAAATAAAAGTATCTTGAACAGGGTTTATTTTACAATAATGACTGGCTGACTGTACATTATTCCTTATATACATAAATACAGAGACTGAACAAAATATAAATATCTCATTCAACACCCTGTATATTAAATATTTGCATAAGAGTACAATCTTAACTTCTTTTGCGACATCAATTGTAATCTTGCCAAACGTATTCATCCTTGATGATTTGATTCAGTCGACATTGTGCTGATGCTCAAAGTCTCACATCTCTTCATTGTGTGCATTAATCATTCACATTATTTCAATCTTCAAACATGATTTGAATATTGAATTGCCCTGATGCATCAAGCAGGATCAGCTTCGCTTAATCTTTCTGTCTGGCTTTCTTTTTCAATTTTCACACGCATTCTCCATCTCTCTCTCTCTCTCTCTCACACACACACACACACACACACACACAGACACAGTGATTCTATCAGCAAAGGCTATAAGATGAGGCCTCCTTGTAAAGTTGCTTGCCAATTCCGTTGTCAGTGCTCTGAATCTTTTATGCTTTCTAGGGTCTCAGGAAGGTATTCATCTTGTGAAAGCGCATGCAGGTCAATCTGTAAACATCTGCGGTATGGATATGATGAATATGGGGTTAGTGCACTTAGTAGGTCGTATGAAAACCTGGCTGTATTAACAGTCCTTGCAGATGTTGCATCTGTTTTCATGGCGCAAGGACATTTGGCTTCAGTGAGCACAGATCCTCATGGTCTTACCAGAGCTTTGGGAGCTCAAGTGAGATGCTACAGTGTGGATTTCATTTTAGGTGCATGAGGCAGTCTGGAAGCTAAGCTGCCTCTATCCTCGGCGTCACTGATCAGAGTCACAGAGGAGAGATTGTTTATGTGGCTGCATCTGAGTGGAAGCCATTTTCCCCCTCATATCTGGCCAACAATCAAACTCAGGATGAACAACACACACACACACACACACACACACACACACACACACACACACACACACAGAGTCCAGTCAGCTATTGCAAGAGAGCTCTAGGAGGATTGATTGTCTATAGCTGCTCTATTAATCCTAATTATTTTGATTGCTTTCATGCAGTAATGAAATATCAGGCAGACTCCATTGTCTGAATCTCTGGGATACTTATAGATGGGGCCAAAAGTCTGAGGCCATCAGTGAAAATGCATTGATTTGGTATTTTTCTAAATGAATACCATTTGTTTTAGTATAACAATTTGACTGAAAAGTGGGTTCAGAGTGAACATGGATATTTTCTTAGTTTTTCATAGTAATATGTCCTACTTCTGCTTTAATGACAACAGCAAAGCTACATGAATTTTGTATAAAACCTGGTGGTCATGTTCTCCAGCATAATCAGCAAGAACAGCTACTCTTTATTTCTCAAATTTAAAATTGTTTTTTTTTTTTTTTTTTTTTAATAGATTAGATTACAGTCTAGAAATAGATTACAGTTTGGATACATAGTTATTATTGTGGTTTCATATTTTTGATATACATTTACATTTACATTTATGCATTTAGCAGACGCTTTTATCCAAAGCGACTTACATTGCATTATAGTTTTTAAGTTATAGTTTTTACATTTTATCCGCTCTTGCTTTCCCTGGGAATCGAACCCATGATCTTGGTGTTGCTAGCGCCATGCTCTACTATTTGAGCTATTATATTATGTCATCAAACTTTGATATTTTTTAAATGGTTTTGAAAGAAATCACTTAAAACAGTAATATTGTGAAATATTACAATTTAAAATAACTGTTTTTTAAATTTAATTTTTTTCCCTTTATTCCTAATGAAAAACAGTTCAGCTGTTTAATATTTAATGGAAACCGTGATTTCAGGATTCATTGGTGAATAGAAAGTTAAAACTGAAAGTATTAAAATAATTATTTAAAATGAATTTTTTTGTAAAATTAGAATTGTCTTTACTGTCACTGTTTGAAAAAAAAAATTAATGCATCCTTAAAAAAATAAAAAACTTACTGACCTCAAACTTTTGAATGGATATTATATTTATTATATTATATTATATTATATTATATTATATTATATTATATTATATTATATTATATTATATTATATTATATTATATTATATTATATTATATTATATTATACTTGTAGTGGGAATATCATGAAAAATTCTACTACTTTTAGCTGTTTTTGATTACATTTTATAGAATATAATGTAATATAATTAGCAATATCTTTTTGCTTGAATTGTCTATAATCACGATGTGGAAGCCTTATATCACATAGTCATTAGACATTAAAGGCATATTAGGTGTGTAAAAGCTATTCAGCTGCTGTAATTCCACTGAAGACAGCAGAACCGCCATGTAAGATGATAGATGCCCCCGTATAAATCAGCCTTTCCTTTTATCACATGCTTTTGTTTTATTCGCAGCCATTTGCAAAAGTGCTGAAAACAAGGTGCAGCAAATAGCAGCTGACACACAGTTTTGAAACTTTGGACCGGCGCTTGTTCTGAGGGCTTGTTGGCAGCTGAGAGTGCAATCAATGCAGCGTCCCCGTGGAGTCTTTAGCTTTCTCAGGAATAGACTTGACTAATTGGTGATTGAAAATCCCAACAGTTTCCAGTGTGTTTAAAGGTCAACTGTTGTTCTAAAATTGAGTGCTGTGTTGTAGATTGTAATTATTGTGCTAACTCAATAGTTTAGCTCTTTGGTTAGCCAGAATGTAAACGCAGCAGTTGTGCGCCGACAGCTTTCGAAGCCCGGGAACCTTTTTTTTGTTTGATATTTATTAAATGTATCCACTTCTGGGAACCATTAAGAGTTTTGTCATTCATCATGTATGTATATATATATCTATATACAGCCAAATATTGATGCTCTTTAAATGGATAATGGCTCCATAGTCATGTTGAGAGAGCTACATTAAAGCCTTTTTCATAGCATTATCAAGATCAATGACCTGAGTCACAAGTTGCATGACATACTTTTCCCGACTTGTGCATTTCAAAGGAATTACAATTTTTGATAAAAAATGCATATTCATGTGTTCCGCATCTCATTATCCTGATATAACATCCCTCATTTGCATAGGCTCCTAATGAGGCACCAAAACACGGAGAGTAGCATAGAACTTTTTATTATATTTGAATATTTAAAGCCATTGCTTTTACCCGACTATATCATGAGGTGCACTGCATTTCCCGCCCTCAGTGGTGGCACTTTTTGTGTGAGTGAAAGATTCATGAGACTCAGCGAGAGACAATTCAGCATCCATCTGTCAGTCCTAACTGACAGGCTGTCAGTCAAACCCGGCGAAACAGGTTGTAGTGGGACCTCTTTAGATTTGTCAGCCCGCTGAGAAAATATTTGGGAGTGTGTAACAACTGAAATCCAGACAGATGGAGAAAGTAGGTAGCTGTGGATTTTATGTATGAAGCGATGGAAAAGCGTAGATCAGAGTTCGTTTCTGGCGTTTGTGCCAAAGGGATGACGGGGTATTTATATTTGCAGCGCGACGGGGGAGTGCTTTGGATTTTTTGAACCCCCTTTCGCAGCTTGATGCAAAACATCGACGGTGCCAGAGAAAAGTGCAGCTTAGAGTACATTTCAGTCCAACGGAAAAAAATAGACACCCAAAATGAGCAACAATAATCAATTCCACTCTTATAAGACAGGGCAGGGCTTGTGGGATACCGATAGCTGAGAAAAGACATCTGTACGCTTGCCAGCGATCGATCTGTTCTTGGAAAGGACGATATAAACACAAGAATTGCAATCCAATACCCACTGAAATTTCCATCCATGACTCAAACTGTGAAGGTGCCGGGCCTGTAAGCCTCAATTAGAACATGGGAAAAATGACGAGTGGATGGGAGAAAATGGCAAAGCAATGATAAGAGATTTGATGTGGCAGACCAATTTCTCATCCCAGGAGACCAGAGCCGAATTACCACGGCGAGTATTTTTAGCTTGATGTTTTAATAATAAGCGTCACACTGATGTAATTGAACAGGAATGAGATTTGGTTTGCCGAATGCGCGTTTGGTGTGTATGAAAAATGAATCGTCTCCACCTGTTGGGATACGCGTTGGTTTCTATTGCTCTGTCTTTTTATTGCAAACAAAATCAATTATGCTGATCTTCCCGCGCATCCCTCATAAATTAACCGCATAACTGCAGCATTCCTATAGTGCGATACAGTAAATGTTTTCAGATACAGTCACGACCCTGCTCTCCCTGCTATATGAAATATTAGAATTAAGCTTTAGATTAATGTCCAAAAGGCTTGTCTTGTTCATTTTGCGGGGCAATTCATCTTGAGAGAACATGATTTGGTTATGTAAGTGAATGTGTGTGCAATTTCTCACAGCTGGCTCTGTTTGTCACCCCGAAAGGTCACCTCTGATTGGTCCATCGAGTGTGACAAGCATGTCAAGAGAAAACTAAATACCAGGTTTTGGTGGCCACGTGTGCTGTAAGGGGTAGCAGGACAATTTAGCTTATGATGACAATGTGACGGTGAGTCACGGTGATGAATAATGGTATGAATATGAATGAATAAAGACAGTGTAAGTACAAGGTAATTGAGAAACTTTTACAGCGGGAAATTCTGGGATCCTTTTAGTCTAAAGAATGTTCAAAGTGTGTGTTTATAAACATTTGAATTGATTTCAAATACATTTAAATTAGTGTATTGTTAAAATTACCACATTTAATAATGACATAATAAAACTTTAATCATAATGTACATTATAAATGCACATTTCTGGTTTTGTCTAGGACAATTAATTAGTGCACAGATATATCAGTACCATCAACTTTGTGGAAAAATTTCAGAATCCAGTCATAAAAATAGAATTTACTGAATAATGTGTAATGTCATGTTATGTTGGCTATACACAAATATGGACTAATGTGAATTATGAAATGTTTTTAATGGTTTAAAATGGTTTTAACTATTGAAATATGAGTGTTTTATTTAAACATACTGAAGCACGCATGACGCTCTTGGTGTTTCAAGAGTCTGACTATATGAAGACATGAACACATGAACTTTATTTCCAGAGCTGCACAGAGAGTCTCTCCATGAACTTTTCATCATTTCCTTTGATAAAAACTGTTGTCAAATACACTCAGAGACTCAAAGGTCTTCACTAAAACCCTCCAAAATAAAAGTTTGGTTTAGCTTGAAGAAATTATGACTATAACTATATTTGTCACGGTTGCGTGTACGGGGAACACATAAGATGCACGGAGACGAAGGTTTCAACGGGAACAAGAGATTTAATGGAACTTCAAAAGGAGGAGATACACACATAGGGTAACATAAACAATAACCGACAACAGGAACTAAATGGACAGCAACTAATATAGTGGGGATAACGAGAGGCAGACAGGTGAACACAATGAAGGTGATTAACTCAATTAGCAGAAACTAGGTCACACATGAGGAAGGAAAACACATGGAGAGCAAAACACAAGACAGTCCAGGGGCGTGACAATATTACTACTGCACATTACTTCACACAATATAACATTTTTTGTCCATGTTTCATTTCAGACAATAAAGCGCTGTTGGGCAGCACTTTGCCAAAAAATAAAAGGAATTAAATTAGCTTTTTAAAATTTTGTGCCTTCATTTGATAAGCATAAATGAAATCCTAAAACACAAAATCCAGAAAAAAAAAAAAATTATTAAATACTAGTGCTGTCAAATGATTAATCGTTATTAATCACATCTAAAATAAAAGTTTTTGTTTACATAATATATATGTGTATACTGTCTATTTTTTATTATGTGTATATATAGACACACATACAGCATATATTTTGAAAATATTTACATGTATTTACATGTATATATTTATATTCATATAAATTACATGCATGTGTGTATTTATATATATATATATATATATATATATATAAATACATATACATAATAAATATACACAGTACACACACATATATTATGTAAACAAAAACGTTTTTTTTTTGGATGTGATTAATCATTTGACAGCACTATTAAATACACATCCTTTTTTATTATTACAATTTATTTAAATGATTTAAAATGTAATGCAGAAAAATTCAAATGGAGAACACAGAATTTGGGAAAAAAATAAAATGGAATTTGAGGTTTTCATTGGGCCCTAGTTATCAGCCTGTATTATCAGTCAGGATTTCTACATACTGTATATATATATATATATATATACCTGTAGCATCGAAGATACAGTCACATTTACTATTGTTATGTGAATTTACCATTGTAATGCGAAAAATACTAATTTGATTACACTCTTAAATGTAATCAGTTTTTTATTCAGTACATTATAATGTTGGGATGCCTACATTTAAAATGATTAATTAATATGTGCCAAACACATTCCGTTTCTGCGCAATGCTGGTTTGAAGGACAAATACAAATGTCAGAGTAGAGTAAGATGAAGACTGTTCACTCACACAGAGAAACTGTTTGTGGCAATATGGCAGACGGCTGAATATGAATGAATGTCATTGTTGGGAGACGTCGGTCTGTGTGCTGATCAATTCTCCACGTTTGAAGCAGTGATTAACTGCAGCAGATCTTATTAGAGCGCTGATGGGGTTGGCAGCCTTTCTTTTATGTGGCAGAGTTTGATTAATGAGATATCAACATAGATAGGAGACCTCAGCCATCCAAAAAAAAAAAAAGGATAATAATGAAAAAGAAAGTACAAAAAAATTAGAGGGCTATATGTGATTGATCTAAAGCCAAAAAGTTTTTAAATGCAAATAATGCTTCAGAAAGAAAAGAGATTGTACAGGAGTTCATCAAACGCTCTCTCATTCACTCTTTGTGAATAGAACATATGGGAATCGAGGGAAATTCAGACACATAACAAGCATCTTTCAGGCTTTCGCTAATGAGACTTACTTAAACACTTCAGATTCACTTGCTGGACTCTTTCCCCAGTTTTCAGCCCCGTGTTGACAGAGACATCCATCATCCTCTTTGTCCTGCTCTGCAATAATCTGTTCATTATCTTACGCTAAAGAGAGTCCTCCAAAGCAAAACCTGCAGCATTAGTGTTTTTAAGGTCTCCAAGTCTTTCAAGAAAGGATTGTGCTTGACAACTTCTATAGTGATGCCTCATTAGTTGCAGGTATTTGCAGCAACCTTTATTTTTAATTTGGTGCCTCATTTATTCTGCCTTTTTTTAAGTAAAAAATAATGAG
Organism: Acrossocheilus fasciatus; assembly: GCA_036784905.1. Taxonomy (NCBI): domain Eukaryota; kingdom Metazoa; phylum Chordata; class Actinopteri; order Cypriniformes; family Cyprinidae; genus Acrossocheilus; species Acrossocheilus fasciatus. The sequence continues at coordinate 14,208,476 of CM071962.1, read as the reverse complement.
TCACCGTTGCAAAACACACCTTCGTCCACCGGTGAAATATTTACATGCTGCACAGAGTTGCTTGAAATCGATTAAAAAAACAACTCTAGCAGATTAAGATATTGTCTAAAGGAGCATCCGTATTCAGAGAAAACTTTTTATTTAGGTCAAAGTCTCCCACTGTTGCGGGTATCCTCTGGCCCCCATTTCTGGAACAGATTGTGTGGGGATTTCAACAGGACGCTTCTATGGCAATACGGATTAGGCAATTAACCCTGATGTCAGTGTAATTATTAAGACACTTAGTAAATGAATTAATTTCCCTAAAGGTTGTGCCAGCGAAACTCTCTCTTACTACGTAGAACAAAAGCATAGTTAAAATGGTAAAGGAGTGTGAGACTAATCATCAAGATGATCTTTTGACTTTTCATCTGATCTTACTTTCTCTAAGGCTCAGGGAAATTTTAACTAATCAACAGATGTCAAAAACTGCTGATGTAGCTTTAAATGCTGTTGTTATGTGCACATCAATTTTTGAATTTACTTTCTGATTTATTTTTTATTTATTTTTATTTTTTATTACTTTAGGGCTGCCAAAGTTAATCCACTAGTATAATGTAAAAAAAATGTTGAAGTTGGTATTAAATGAATTCACCCTATATATATTGTTTAAATCCATATTATTGTGAACAATTCATCTGTGCATGTTTTTACTTTTTAAAAATGTTTTGTCCTCATTATGATCAATCAAAATACATAGAAAAAAGTCCTTGTCCTACATTGTCTTTTCGATAATATTTTCCACTTGTATGTCAGAATATGAAAAAAAATATTTTAAATTTCTCATCACAGTCCTGTGTAATAGCTGGTATTTTCATATTTACCTATTTATAAAAGTTTCAAGTTTTGTGTACCATGTGTTAAAAAGAGCCCGGTCTCATGAAAATGCATAGTCTGCCAAATAAAAACAAAAACTCGTGGTATTGATATGCAAATATTGACTTTGGCATGCCGTGCATATGATAAGCACGTGTTTGGCGTACATATAATACGCAGTTTTCGCATTCATATGATACAAAATTTGCTGGCGTACATATGATACGCATCCACCGCACAACCCTAATCCTACCCATTGCGTAGCATATACACGCCAAACTAAATTTTTCCGTATAAATACCATGAGTTTTTGTTTTTATTTGGCGTACAATTTATATGCACTTTCATGAGATCGGGTTTGTTAAAAACTGCAATTTTTTTTATTATTATTATTTATTTATTTATTTATTTATTATTTTCGTTTATTTTTCATTTTTACACAATTCTTCATAGGAATCTAAATAAAACATCTATGAAAATAAATTGTAAGTCAACATGATATCAAAAGAGTATTTAATAGTACTACTTTTTTCAGTGCATTTTCTATTTGAAAATATGTAACATTATTGATATAAAATGAGTTACAAATGCAGTTTCACGTTGCTAAGGAATAGTTTGCCAAAAAAAAAATTTTAAAAAAAGAAAGAAAGAAAGAAAATTTGCTGCAAATTTACTGTCTTAAACTGTTCTAAACACATATTTTTGGTGGATTTTGATGTCAGAGGACAACAGGGGATGGACTTTTTCTCTCAAAGTAGCATTATTATGGATTATGATCTGTATTGTGGATGTTAATTGATGGACTGGAGTCTTGTGGATTAGTTATGGATTATTGTGATGTTTTTATCTGCTGTTTGGACTCTCATTCTGACGGCACCCATTCACTGCAGAGGATCCTTTGATGAACAAGTGAAAGTAAATTTCTCAAAATCTTTTCTGATTAAGAAACAAATTAGTCTGCATCTTGGATTGCCGAGAGACAGTTTTCAGCAAATTTTCATTTTTGGGTGAACTATTCCTTTAAATTAATTGTCTGGTGCAAATTGAGCCCACAGTAGTTCATTTTGCCAATAAGGTGACAATACATTTTAAGCGTCCACATTAAGGGTCTTGCCACTAAATGTTTCAATGCACTGAGTAATGATAGGATGATTTGCCAACAGACTTCACGGTTAAGCCTTCTTGACCTATTAAAGTCCTTCTGCAGACTCGATAAGCATACTCCAGTGGACTTTAACTCTATTGTCTGGACACATTGATTAAGCCAACACATTTAGTTAATTAAGGTGATACACCACACAGATGTCTCAAGTCATCCTTCCCCATAGTACTGAGGTCAAAGGTTAGGCAACACACCCTGGACTTGTTAGAAATGTTCAGCTATTTTCCTTTTTTATTAATTACCAGAAGCCCCCCTAATCATCCGTGTGCATATCTCTCGGTGTTTATGCCGCTTCATTATTATGGTCTGTTTCAATTAGTATGCTAATTTAAAACAGATTGTTTTTTTTTCTGAGTGTTCCTCAGGTGGTATCAGCATTAAGTAATGTTATTCCGTTCTGGATCAAAACAGGGATGAAAGGAATTATGTACTGTGTCATGGATGTTAATTAACTGAAGGGTGGTGTGGATTCATTTACGTGTGTCTAAAGAAAGCCATGCCACTTTCTATCAGTCACCTTCAAGTAAATATTTTTTTTTATATCTTTCTTTCTTTCTTTCTTTATTTTTTAGAGGAAAGTACAAACTAGACATTCTCTATTTTCTGAATCTTGTGTATGCATAGAATTGTGTGTTTATATATATATATATATATATATATATATATATATACACACATACACACATACATATACACATATATGTGTGTGTGTGTGTGTGTGTGTGTGTGTGTGTGTGTGTGTGTGTGTGTGTGTGTGTTAGTATATTAGTTTTAAAGTCTAATAAATGTTAAAATTGATAGCTCTCAATTATACTGTAATGGTGAATGTTATAGTCAATGGTTATATATTAGAAAAAAACCTACAGACATCAGAATTAAACATTAAACATTATTATTAAAAAATATACTGTAATGTTGTTTCTACATTAATTTAAAGATTGAATGTGAAATCATTGGCATATAAAGGTACATTTAGAAACTTTAATGTTAGGTGGGATTAATTTCAGAAAAAAAAATTTTAGTCAATTGACAGCACTATATATATATATATATATATATATATATATATATATATATATATATATATATATATATATATATTATTTTTATTTATTTTATTTATCTATTTTTCATATATTTCCATTTATTTCTGTGATAGATGTTTTTTTTTTTTTTTTTTTGTCAAAGCCACTTTGAGGAAAATGCATGAATTCATAGTCAAGGATATACGAACTATCCTCTCAGATGAAACCAGACCAGAAATTGCCAATAAGAGCAGCGTGCCAGTCGATAAAGCTGAGCTGGGATGTATGCTTTAATGGTTTGTTGACTTGAGTTTGTAGAGGTCCAGACTCCTGCAGTCCTGAGACTTTTCCACACACTGACAGCAGATATGTCCTCATTTTGTCCTTTTTTGCTACTGTTGTACCATCTTTGGACAGGAAAAAGCAGTGCCTCTTCCCATCTTCGTGGTTACATTTCCATGTTGTCCACAGTCTTTATTTTATTCTAGACCATGGTGCTACAGAGAGTTTGACCCCGGTGGCTCTGTGAGACTAATTGCTCCATAAATTGGCCTGGAGACATGCTATCCACATCGCTCCCAGCTGGAGTTCAGACTCACTCGCATCTCCGCTTTTTACTAATGGTCGTAAATGGTGGGAAAAGGAGAAATTTTAAAAGGCGGCAGACAGCAGGCTCTGCAGGGTCAGCAAGCAGACATATTTAAGAAGAATATTCAAGACAAAAGAATAACAAAATTTGCCTAAAATAGGAAGCCGTCTTTGCTGCAGGACTATATAGATTTATTCAGTCTAGAGTTTGAGGCTGAAGAATATTTTTGAGCCTGTGATCAATAATCAAGCTTGGATATCAATCTGATAATTTGATTTTTTTTTTCCTCCCTTTAGAACATAAATAAATAGCTAAGTCATTAGAAAAAGGTATGAATTGTATGAAATGGTCATGATTATGATCATAGACATCAGAAAATTATCACACGGATCATGTTGTCATATATCATAGAAAAGGTTTTGACCAGAGGAATACATCAAGCTTACTTTTTCCACTCACAAACTACAGTGATCTGTAAAATGACTTTCGATGCACATGTAAGGAAGTGAATGGAAGCCCGTTTCCGCCACAGAATTAAAAAGCGTTTTTTTCTCACAATTCCATTCACATCTCACAGTTTAGAGATGAAAGGTCTAAATTGTGAGATGTTAATGACAGAAAACAAGAGAAAGTTATAATTGTGTTAAAACTTCAATTCTGAGGGGAAAAAAATTGAATGAAAATTAACAATTAGAATTAGGATATAATCTCACAACTCTGTGATAATGGTTTGAGTTTTGATATTTTACCCCAAAAACAGATATAAACTTGGAATGGAAAGAAATAAAAAGTAGAATTGTGTGTTATAATCTCACAATTCTAAAAGAAGGTCCAATTTGAGATGTTTTAAAGGGGTGGTTTACTGTTGTTGTTTTTTTCTAGGCTTGATTGTGTTTGTGGGGTGCAGTCTAACATGTGTTCATGCTTCATTTTTTTAAAAACACATTATTTTTCATATAATTTACCTTTATTCCACGCTCTGTCCCTTCTCTGACAAACACCTCGATTACTTCCTGTTTTTATGAAGCCCCTCCCTCCGAAATACGTAATGGGCTCTGATTGGTTAGCTGGCTTAGTGTGTTGTGATTCACTAAACCGCTGAGCGTGCGTCTAAATGTCCCGCCCCTCAGCTCAGCGGCATGCGATCCGGTTGTATTGTAAACAATGATTTATAACAATATAGAAACGTCTATATTGCTTATCAATTTGAGCCCGATTGAGACGCAGAGGATATTACTGAAGAGGATCGCGCAGAACCTGTGCAAGCACAGCTCTTAGTGGTATGTTAGTTTGTTGTCTCATAAGTTTAGATACTGTAACAAGGTTCAAATTTAGATGAAGGACGAGGAATGCAGGGGTGGCGAGTAACCAGTTTATTACTCCCAAAACAATCAACAAAACCAAAAACAAAGTGCTGTCGGGCTCTCTGACTCGACAGTTCTTCCAGACACAACACACAGAGCTCCCTCGCTCTGGACAGCATTCAGTCTCTCTCCCAATCCCAGGTCTGCCAGCCGCTTATCACCCGTCTCTCCCCCAATCACTGGAATTAAATACAGGTGTTAGACATTATTCACTTGACCTCCTTATTACCGCTCGTCTCCGCACCCACTCTCCCGTTGCAGCCTTTCGCCTTCCCACGCCCCCCTCGCCACATACCCCCACCGCCCGACTCAGGCCGGGGAGCCATCCGGCCTGCAGCCTTCCCCCCCCCCCCCCCCTTCTAGAGAGGAAGTCAGCCACAGCCATCGGCGCCCCCGGCCTGTGGACCACCTTGAACTTAAAAGGCTGTAAAGCTAGATACCAACGAGTGATCCGCGCGTTGGTATCCTTCATACGGTGGAGCCACTGGAGGGGCGCGTGGTCCGAACAGAGAGTGAATTCCCGTCCCAGGAGGTAATAACGGAGGGTGAGGACGGCCCACCGAATGGCCAAGCACTCTTTTTCAATGGTGCTGTATCTGGTCTCTCTTTTCGAGAGCTTTCGACTCAGATACAGCACCGGCCGTTCCTCTCCTGCGACCACCTGGGACAGGACAGCACCCAGCCCCCTGTCCGACGCGTCCGTCTGCAACAAAAAAGGGAGACCAAAGTTAGGAGAGTGTAGGAGCGGCCCGCCGCACAGGGCAGCCTTTACCTTGGTTACGGCCTGTTGGCACTGCTCCGTCCACTGGACCGGATCTGGGGCTTCCTTTTTAGTGAGATCAGTCAGCGGGCTGGTGAGCTCCGAATAATTAGGAATAAATCTTCTATAATATCCCGCCAGCCCCAGGAACTGTCTCACCTCCTTTTTGGTCTTGGGACTCGGGCAGGCCGCAATCGCCGCGGTCTTATCAATTTGGGGACGCACCTGCCCATGCCCCAAGTGGAAGCCCAGATACCGTACCTCCACCCGCCCAATTGCACACTTCCACGGGTTCGCCGTGAGTCCAGCCACCCGCAGCGATCTCAGGACAGCGCGCAGATGTTCCATATGCCGCTGCCAATCATTACTGTGTATAATGATGTCATCGAGATAGGCAGCGGCGTAGGCGCTATGTGGCCGGAGGATTCGGTCCATGAGACGCTGAAAGGTGGCGGGAGCCCCGAACAAGCCGAACGGAAGCGTAACAAATTGGTGTAAGCCAAACGGCGTGGTGAAGGCTGTTTTTTCTTTGGATAAGGGCGATAAGGGGATCTGCCAATACCCTTTCGTTAAATCCAGTGTCGAATAAAAGCGAGCCGAGCCTAACCGATCAAGCAGTTCGTCAACTCGGGGCATCGGATAAGCGTCGAATTTCGACACGGCATTCACCCTCCTGTAATCGACACAGAACCGGACTGAGCCGTCCATTTTAGGTACCAAAACTATCGGGCTCGCCCAGTCGCTATGCGATTCTTCTATCACCCCCAAGTCTAGCATGGCTTTTAATTCCTCCTGAACCACTTTTTTTTGTGTTCAGGTAAGCGATAGGGGCGGCTGCGTGCTACTTCCCCGGGAAGCGTCTCGATATGGTGCTGTATGAGGTCCGTGCGACTGGGCAGGGGTGAAAACACATCCGCAAATTCTGCTTGCAACCTGGCTACATCCGTGAGCTGCAGCGGCGAGAGGTGATCTCCTCTGGGAACCAGAGCGAGCGGATTGATTTTGATAGCCGCTTCTGGTCCGAGATCTTCCTCTCCCGAAACGGCCGCTGCTAACTCTACCGATGACACCTCATTCCAGCGTTTTAAAAGATTGAGATGATACACTTGACGTGAATCACCCCTGTCCGTTCGCCTTACCTCATAATCGAGATCCCCAACTCGCCGTGTAACCACAAAAGGTCCTTGCCACTTTGCCAGTAATTTTGAGCTAGACGTTGGAAGTAATACAAGCACTTTATCTCCCGGTGTAAATCGACGCGCTCGCGCCCCCCTGTTGTACAGCCGACTTTGTCTGTCCTGAGCCTGGAGCAAATTCTCCATAGAGAGCCGCCCCAACGTGTGGAGTTTTGCTCGGAGGTCCATGACATACTGAATTTCACTACGGCTGTCTGAAGGCCCCTCCTCCCAAGCCTCTCTAATGATGTCCAGCACCCCTCGGGGCTGACGACCATAAAGAAGCTCGAAGGGGGAAAACCCCGTGGAGGCTTGCGGGACCTCCCGCACCGCGAACAACAGGGGCTCGAGCCACTTGTCCCAATTTTTGGCGTCTTCCTTTACAAACTTACGAACCATGGATTTCAAGGTGCGATTAAATCGTTCCACCAAACCGTCCGTTTGTGGGTGATAGACGCTGGTGCGAATCGATTTAATGCCCAACAGTTCATAAAGTTCGCTTAGCATACGTGACATAAACGCCGTGCCCTGATCAGTGAGAATTTCTTTCGGAATTCCCACTCGGGAGATGATTCGAAACAGCGCATCCGCCACACTCTTTGCAGATATGGTGCGTAACGCCACTGCTTCCGGATATCGTGTTGCATAATCCACCAGAACTAATGCAAAACGATGTCCGCGTGCCGAACGTTCTAATGGCCCGATGAGGTCCATGCCAATTCTCTCGAAGGGGGCCTCTACAAGGGGTAATGGGCGCAAGGACGCTTTTGCGAGGGCCGGCGGATTAACCAGCTGACATTCACGGCACGCCGCACACCACCGGCGGACGTTCTCGTGAATGCCCGGCCAAAAGAATCGGGCCATGAGCCGTTCGCGTGTTTTTGCTTCCCCCAAGTGGCCTGCCATGGGACTACAATGAGGACTAACAGTTGGGTTGTATTCCCTTTTACTCGGGCATCTTGGGTCACCCGATACAACCTATCTTTTATAAGGGAAAAATAGGGGAAGGAGAGCGGTTGATCCGGCTGGAGAAGCTGTCCGTCGATGGTGCGGACCCGGTCGTACGCGTTTTTGAGCGTCTCATCACGGGACTGCTCCAGAGGAAAGTCATCCAGCTCAGGGGGCTTTAGCGCCTCCTTCGCTCTCGTTTCCTCCGAGGCAGTCGGGGAAGGCCCCGGAACCGCATCTCCAGTCTGAGCCACCGCTTCTCGGTTCCCCCGCTGGACCCACTCGGCCGTCCCACGTGGTAGCCGAGCGACGAACTGTTCCAGGACCACCAGATCGACCACTTCCTCGACATCGCGTTCCTCGGCCATTAACCACCTGCGGCAGGCGTCTCGGAGCTGTTGGGCCATCACAAATGGCCGACCGTTGTCCCCCAGCTCCACTGAGCGGAAGCGTTGTCGATGTTGCTCGGGGGTACGGCCGACTCGTTGCAGGATGGCCCGCTTGAGATCGTCGTACGTCAGGAGGCTGGCTACCGGTAGCTGTTGGGCTGCCACCTGCGCCTCCCCCGTCAGCAGCGGGATCAGGCGCACCGGCCATTGGGTGCGCGCCCAGCCGCACGCCTCCGCTGTTCGCTCAAAAAGGTCCACGAACGCTTCTGGGTCGTCCTGTGGACCCATCTTCATCAGCGGGACGTGGGCGATGGATGGGGCTGCGACTGGGGCGGCCTCCCGACTGAGCAAGCTCCGGAGGACCCGCCGGTCTTCATCCTGGCCCTGGACCAATAAGCGAAACCGATCCTCCTGCTCCAGCTTTAGGTCCAGCAGCGCCTGATGTTGGGTTTGGTGAAGACCAGCGAGTGACTTCACCAGCTCCGCAAGTGGCGTGGGTGGTGCTGGCTGCATGGCGGCGTGCCGGCTTCCTCGTCCCGGGTTTCGGCACCAGTGTAACAAGGTTCAAATTTAGATGAAGGACGAGGAATGCAGGGGTGGCGAGTAACCAGTTTATTGCTCCCAAAACAATCAACAAAACCAAAAACAAAGTGCTGTCGGGCTCTCTGCCTCGACAGTTCTTCCAGACACAACACACAGAGCTCCCTCGCTCTGGACAGCATTCAGTCTCTCTCCCAATCCCAGGTCTGCCAGCCGCTTATCACCCGTCTCTCCCCCAATCACTGGAATTAAATACAGGTGTTAGACATTATTCACTTGACCTCCTTATTACCGCCTGTCTCCGCACCCACTCTCCCGTTGCAGCCTTTCGCCTTCCCACGCCCCCCTCGCCACAGATACGCTGTTATTATGCTACTGCTTATGTTAGCTTTTAATATACAGTTTTATTCTGATTAAAGCTTTAATACAGTACGGCAACCGCACACGCGTCCATGTATAACGCTTCTCATTGCTATGTGAAAATGTATAGTTGGAACAGTTTGTTGGAGCTGATCTGACGATCTGAATGAGAGAGAGAGAGAGAGAGATGCAGATCAGGGCGAAGCGAGGAACAGTATTAAGAACCACTGTTCTAGAACATTGATTTTGAAACTTGTGAATCCATTAGAATCGATAGAAGACAGAATCGCGATTCATATATGAATAGATTTTTACGTGCACCCCTAGTTTTCTCTGGCCCCGCCCCCTTCCTTACATGTTCCCGAGGGCGGGGTTTATCTGGGTCAGTGACGTATCAGACCCAGGAAGTAGTTCGTTGTAGTCCCTTGCAGCCGTTTTTGTAGGCATTAAACTTCCAGAATTTTAAAAGACGATATCTCTGTTTGCAGTGAACTTTCAGCGCTGCAACTTTGCAGATGTTGTTTATGCTCAAACAGCAACATTACACACTAACTAACGTTAAAAAAAGTGAAATTGCAATCAACCACCCCTTTAACAAAAAATTATGAGAGTTGTGTTGCATACTTGCAAATTCATGAGAAATAAAGTTAGAAACTTGTTACAAACAAAAAAAAAAAAAAAAAAAAACACCAGAAGAGCATCTTGCAATTCTGAGAAAATTGTGGTAATTGTGAGAAACAACAGTCAGAACTTAATTCTGACTTGTTTTATTAAGTGGTGGAAACATTTAAAAACATCACAGAATGGTAAAGAATAATTTAAGTTAGGCATTATAATCAAGTTAAACTACCGTCAATTTGATATAGTGTCTTGAAAATACAGTGTTCTTGGCATGAGAGGCTAAACAAAAACAGACAAAGATGTCCATCCTTGTGTGGTCCACTGTTGTGAAGAACACTTAAGTAGTTTACAGATGGTTGCTCTTTTTTTTTTTTCCTTTTCAATTATCACTGAATAATATATTAGCCTCCAATATATTGTGCACTTTTTTTTCTTTAATTTTTGGTGTAAATAGTGTGCCTTCATTGAATATGAGTCATATGAGTCTACAGAGATGTGAGCATGCTGTCATACGCTATGATCCTCATGAATACCACTGGCATACTTTAAATGAGACGCAGACTGTGATGTTAATGTAAATTTGTTGCTTATTTGCATAGAGTGAATACTTCCAGTGCAATACAATTATTGTAAAAGCACCGCATGTGTGTAATCAATCAAAAATTAATCCAAAAAGTGGAATTTTTGAGGTATTGTACTACAGACATGAGGTATAACGGCGATAAATAGGTGCAATGAGTCATGAGGTCTTGCATTTAATTATACACTATACATCTTATACATATTTAATTTCTTCATTATTCAAGACGGTGGCGTTGTGACACAATAGTAATTGACTAAATAAAAGTGTTGCATAGGTGATTAGTGTGATGGCTTCAAAGTGTGTTTACAGTGCTCTACTTTCCCCTCTACTTTCTCCAACTGCAGTAGTGGGACGTTTTATCTGATTTCTCTAGTCAGCATAAAACACAAGGGATTGGTACTATCTGTCCTATAACAACCTCTTCTCTTCCTCTGTACAACAGGCCACTGGGACTCGTGCATATGAGAATTTGCTAATGAAATGCATTCATTGGTGCCTGTTTTAAAGGAATAATTCAACTAAAAATAAAAATTCTGTCATCATTTATTCAGCCCATATGACTTTCCTTCTATTGTAGAAGAGTCAATGACAAATAGGAGTGTCTACAGTAAAGAAAAAGAAAAATCTAGTTTAAAACAGTTGTTCTTATTCATGCTGGTTTTGGGAAAACTTTGTCTTCTTGAAAAGTTTTAATTTAATGTAACTTTTTTTTTTTAAATGTCATGCGGTGCAACCAAGTAAAATGTATTAAATATGAGTATTATTTTCCTTACACACTGAAAATGTGTAAATGTGCATATTTTAATTATTATTTTCTAAAAAAAAATATTTTTTATTTAATAATTGAATATAACAAATATCATTAATTAATTCATAATTATTTGTTTTGGGAGAGTCTACCGCATGATATTTTGCAACCTGAACTAACTTTGCCAATAAAAAGGTCATATTATGATATTTTAGGAGGCTTAATGACTTGATGCACAGTTATGAAAGTATGATATTATTTATTGATTTAATTATTAAATTTTTCTCTGCATGTTGGTTGCACCACATGATTTTGTACGTGACTTTGTCTGGAAAAAGATTTTTAAATATTCATATATGGTGAATTTGGTTTTGTACATAAATTGTAAATTAAATACTAAATAATAATAAATTATTTATCATTTATAATAATAATTCATTAGTAATTAGTAAGTTTTTTTCCCTTCCTTAATTATGATATCAGGACATTTGTGTCTCCCTGACAGTATATTTTTCAACAAATATAAAAATTAGAGGAGTATTCAAGGCATTTCATGTATGGATTGCATTTATGATGTATTTTTGAATAAATGAAGAAGAGCATCACATCATTGACACAAAACACAAATCGTGATGTTTAGCAGAATGTTAACGCTGCTCTTTTCCATACAGTAGATGTACTGTATTTTAGAAAGTGCTAGTTAGCAGCTTTGGTTAATGAATGGAGCCGCTTTGCGGGTTCCTCCGTTTTACACATTCCACACATCAATACAAAACCCAGATGAATATTTAGGAGATCATTTATCTTATCATTACCTTTCATTAAGTCTCAGAAGCCATTCACACCCCGGCCTGACACCATAGCCGAATGATAACTAATTTCTGAACAGTGACCTAGGTGGGCAATTAAGCATAGGCAGAGGGCTGAAAGTGAGAAAACATCTAACATACATGCCACTAATTGAGGCGCCAAGACAAGAATGACTAATGTGGAGGCGCGCAGTTGAGGGAATTAGAAGCGTACTGCACCACTTTCACTTGCGCTCTCTTTCTTTTCTCTGAGCAAATGTCTCGGGATGCTGGTGGACAGTCAAAGGCACCTATGCTTTCATTACCAGACGTCGCTGAGCTCTATTAGCTTTGAGAGACTGAGATCAGTCCAAATGAGTGAGAGACAGTGGCTTTCCTGAGCCAGCAGATGCTGTTTACTAAAACATAAAGAGATAGTTCAGCCCCACAAGATGAGAATTTCATAATGGTTTACTCATACTCATGTCATTCCAATCCTGTATGTTTTTCATTCTTTAGTGGAATGCAAAAAGAGATGTTTAGCAGAATGTCCGAGCTGCTCTCTTCCAAATAATGAGTGAATGGGGAAAAAGTATGTTAAAAACATTCACTATTATTCAGATATTTTGGGTCCGAAAGATTTTTTTTAATGTCTCTTTTAAATACTATAAAAACTGTAATATTGTGAAATTATATTACCATTTAAAATAACAGTTTTCTGTTTGAATATATTTTAAATGTAATTTATTTCTGTGATGCAAAGCTGAATTTTCAGCAACATTACTCTAGTCTTCCATGTCACATGATCCTTAAAATACATAATATAATAATAAAAAAATATCTTTTTTTCATTGGATATGCACTTTTAAAATATTTCTAGTGAATGTAGATGCTTATAAAAACATCATAAATTGAAAAAACAAAAACAATATTACAACAATAGATGATATAATTGTTTAATGCATGTTTGTTAAATTTTAAAAACATGAAATAATTTATAACATTTAAATTGTAATGTTATAATATAGTGATAATATCAGCAAAGCAGAATTATGAGTATTTCTATGCTGTGTCACTATTGTCTTGTGCATGAGGGTCCAGAACCACAATTTCAGTAATTATGCACAAAACGATTTACAGGTAATTGTAGAAGTACATCATAATTATAGGTAGGTTTTCACTGCAAAACAACACAAAAATGCCCCAAATATCACAAAAATCCTGGTGGGACTGAAAACTCTTACTTGACAGTGATGGTCACCTATGGAAAGAAGCAGCTCTCACATTCTGATATAAATCACTCGTTTTGTGTTCAGGTCATTCAGGTTTCAAAGGGCATGAATGTGTGCACCTTTAAATATGTTAAAACTGGACCTGAGTGTGAAACTTTCACAGGGATATGTAATGAGAAACATTAATTGGTCTGTATGGTAATTTCACTTCTGGATTTTTCGGGGAAAAAAGCCCCAACAGTGAGCACACAAGGCTGCAGGAACCGACATGAACATCTTGCATTTGTTATTTCGATATCTCCCAGGGCCATTATTGAAAACTTCTCCTGCAACAGTGTTCTTCCTCCCTCTTCTGTGCCTGTTGGATATTGCTTCACAGTCTTAGTTCACTGCTATAAACAGTCACCAGAACAGATGGCTTCTCCAACTACAAGCTGTAATCATGTCAGATCCATCTGCTCTTACTCAATATCACTTCCTGCTTAGATGGGGCTCCACAGGACCCGTGTCACACCTGCAACTTCCTGTTTCCCCTCACCTGATTTCCTGCTCCACTGCCCCTGCTGTGATCATTTTTGTTCAAATATGAAATGCTTTTAGAGAAAAGTTGCTCTGAATGAATGGATGGTTTGATGGATATATGCGAGTATGGATGAATGGATGGTTTCATGGATGGCTGGATGTGCAAAACAAAATGAGGCATCTTTGGGGGTTTTACATAATGATTTCTTCCCAAAAGAAGATGTGTTTCAATAATATCTTAAAGTAACCCAAAAAATGAAAGATCACTTGAACATGTTGTTCCAATTCACTTATATGAATTTCTTTCTTCTGTTGATAAAAAAGGTGTATTATTGAGGAATGTTCTAACCAATAATAACAAAAACAACAATGAATACATTCATTTATTCATTTATTATAAATAAATAAATAAATACAATAATAACAATAATCATCAACTTTAATGTATACTTTGTTACTTTGTTGTTGTTGTTGTCAATAAAAAGTATTATTTATTAATAATAATTAAGTATAATAATAATTGTTGTTGTTATTAATAATAATACACCTTAGCATTGAACTTACTAACTTTAATATTTTCTATTATTATTATTATTATTATTAACAATAATAATAATCAGAATCATAATTAACCATAACCATCATAATATTATTATTGTTGTTGATGATAATATTTTTGCTGCTGCTGCTGCTGCTGTTGTTGTTAATAATAATAATAATAATAATAATAAATATTATCATAAAACTTATTATTATTATCATTATTAACAATAATAATTATGAGCATCATCATAATTAACTGTAAACATAAACTTGCTAGCTGTAATATTTATTATTGTTGATGATAATATTATTGCTGTTACTGTCAATAATAATATAAATAATAACAATAAATCTTACCATAAAACATGGTAACATATAATAAATGACTAATTATTTGCTTTATTATTATTATTATTAACAAATAATCATTTTCAGCATCATAATAATTAACCACAACCATTAAACTTGCTAACTGCTAACTGTAAAATTTACTGTAATATTCTTCTTCTTATTGTTGTTGATTATAATGTTATTGCTGTTGTTGTTTTTGTTAATAATAATAATAATAATAATAATAATAATAATAATAATAATAATAATAATAATAATAATAATAAACATGACCATAACATTTTTAATTTTTAATATTTACTTTATTATTATTATTATTTATAGTGAACCATGAAAAGCCTGAGGTTGATTAAATGGTAACAGAATTTTCATTTTTTAGGGTAAGCTTCCTTAAAGAGGATTTCATATATTAGGCAACTCTTCCAAAGTCTGGCACCAATCAGCCGCTGTATGGCAAAGTCAAACCTCTACCGTCGGGCGAATGCCGTAAACAATTTTCCTTTTGTTGTTAAGAAGTAAACTATTCTCCGCAGGATGCCTGATGAGAAGAATCCAGGAGATGGTCTCATACTGTGCAGAGGAATGTCACTCACTCTCGAGAGGCAGTTACCGTTCCTCATCAGCATATCA
Organism: Acrossocheilus fasciatus; assembly: GCA_036784905.1. NCBI lineage: Eukaryota > Metazoa > Chordata > Actinopteri > Cypriniformes > Cyprinidae > Acrossocheilus > Acrossocheilus fasciatus. The sequence goes on along the minus strand of CM071962.1, from coordinate 14,193,291 downwards.
ACCATTGCACATAATCTCAAAAACAAAACACATTTACATACTCGTGTGTCAGTCATTCATAATCTTGAATTTAAATAATGGGGAGAAAGGTAAGTGGCAGGCGGAATATGGAAGAGCTGGAGTGTTTATGGGTCTGTGTGTGATTGGTAATTAAGCTTGGGCTCTGTGTGGGTAATGTGTGTTGATTACTGGGCACTGACCAGTGAAATGTGAAGGACAGAGAGAGCAGCCGCTGCTGTGAGGGACCTACATTGAGTGCTTTTAAAGAGCCCAAGTCCCTTGTAAGCGCAGAGGCATCCATATTTCAAGCCATACGGGACACATTTGCATTTTATAATTCGTATTTCAGGCTACTGTTTGTATCTTTTTTTGCAAGAAGACAATTATTATGAAAAATAAAATGCAGAATGCTTTCTGAATGTTTCTACAGTTTTATATCACTGTAAAATTGTGTAATCTAAAAATATTGTTTAGTATGTCTAATACGTCTCTAATTTGTAAAATGTTATTTAATGGTTTAAATCTACCTGGCTAGGTAACACCAGTAAAAGCAATTTCAAATATAAAAAGAGATCAAATATAAATATCTTCATATTTTCAAATTGCACAGTGTTCAAACTTAACGGGTTCAACACAAGCTGATTTCTTTAAAAGCAATAGAAACTGTAGTTATGGTCCACTTATGGTGGAAGTGAATTGGGCCAATTTTTTGGATGATTTGCAAGCATAAATGTGAAGCTTATTATGTTGTCAAAGCACACATCTTTTCTGTTAAAACTTTTGTATTATTTGAGTTGTAAAGCTGTTTGAAACTTTCTCTGTCTTTTTTCCAGTGGTTTTATGGTTCAGTGTTTCATTGACATGGCAAGAAAGTATAATTGGACACAACTTCACACAGAAAAGGTCAGTAAGTGATTTTTTTTTTCACACTAAAATCATGTTAATTTAACATATTGTTTATGTACTGTGGCTAAAGTATTGCAATAATAATAATAATAATAATAATATAATTGTTATTAATACCAGTAACATTAATAATAATAATAATAATATCCATAGAAATTATTATTATTATTATTATTGTTGTTGTTGTTGTTGTTGTTGTTGTTGTTGTTGTTGTTGTTGTTGTTGTTGTTGTAGAATATATTAAAGTTAGCAAGTTTTATAGTAAGGATAATTATTAGCATTATTTATTATTAGCATTAAAAATTTTTAAAAACTATATTTTCATAAACTATTATGGTTTTATGTAAAGTTATATTAAGTGTTTTATGTAAAGTTATATTAAGATTTGTATTAAAGTCATTTTTCTCATCTAAGGTTAATTATTAACATTATTTATTATTAGCATTATTGCTATTAGTAGTAAACAATAACAATATTATCAATAATAATAATAATAATGCATTACCATTAATAATAATAATAATGACAATAATAATAATAAACAAGAATATCAAACATAATAATGATTAGTATAGTAATATGATTGCTATTGTAAAAATTCAGTATTGTGGACAAAAAATTTAAATGCAAATTTGAATTTTTACACATTGGTTCTGTTCACTGTTTCGTTGCAACTCTTTTTTTTAATGTCGCTTTTTATAAATAAACATAGGGGCACGTGGAAATTGATTTTGTGGTAATAAGCATTATTCTTTTATTAGCAATTACATATTACAGTTCTAAATAAAAACCTGAGTTATAAATTGAGTACACTCATAGGGATAACTAAAATAATTTTTCAAATGTGCACCGTAGTGGACTAGCCTTGACTAATCCAAAGGTTTGTGAGGCAAATGTCATCCCTAACCCTTTCCCACCAGGCATGAACTCTCGAGGTATGGAAGTCACGGCCAACAGACTGGATCTCAGCGTTCCCTTCCTCTCTTTTGTCCCAGGGGTCTGTCTGTGGCGTCCATCCAGGTCGAACGCGCAGGTGAGCCCATGCTGTATCTCTGCTCGGGACCTGTGCACCCTGCCATCTGGGCAGGTGCTGCTCCTATGTCCTATCCTCCGATTCGTTTAAAATCCCGGCTGGTGGGTCAGTGCCCCGTGTGCGGCGGAGTGCTGATTTCAGCTCTGAGAGGGGCTGGGGGCCAGCAACCCCTCTGAGAGGCAAGATAGTAGCATGACATTAAAAAGGCTTCTGGGTCATTCTTCATAACAGGTCTAATCAGAAGCGTCATGCTCATTCAAACAAACAGTGCCCCCCTCAGATTTGTTTATTTATTTATTTATTTTTAGCCATTTTTTTATATGCTACTGTCCAAACATTTGGGGTCAGTAAGGTATTTTTTTGTTATTATTATTTTATGTAGTTTAACTTAAAAATGATTAATTTCATTCAGCAAGGATACATTAAAATGACCAAAAGTAACAGTACAAACATTTGTAATGTTGCAAAAGTTTTCTTTGAGAAGAACAAATCACTGTTTCCACAAGAATATTAAGCAACACAACTGTTTTCAACATTAATAATCAGAAATGTTTCTTGAGCACCAAATCAGCATATTACAATGATTTATGAAGGATCTAAAGTAATGATGCTGAAAATTCAACTTTGCCATCACAGAAATAAAATACATTTTACAATGTATTAAAATAGAAAACTGCTATTTTAAATTGTAATATTTCACAATATTAATATTTTATGTATGTATATGTTATTTTCATGTATTTTTGATCAAATAAAGGCTGCATTGGTGAGCATAAACTCTTCACGATGCCATAGAAGAACCTTTTTTGTCTAATTGGTTCCATAAAGAACCTTTAACATCTGAAGAACCTTTCAGTTTCACAAAAGGTTCTTTGTGGTGAAAGAAGGTTCTCCAGGTTATTAAAAGATAAGAAAGAGATGGTTCTTTAAAGAACCTTTGACTGAATGGTTCTTTGTGGAACCAGAACTTGTTCTTCTGTGGCATCGCTATGAACCTTTATTTTTAAGAGTGTAAGAGACTTCTTTCAAAAACATTTTAGAAATCTTGTCAACCCCAAACTTTTGCATAGTAATGTATAATTTAAAAAATGTTTAATAATATATCGTGAAAAATGATTTTCAAAGCTATAGATAAAGTTTATTGTAGTATGTTTTACAAGAAAATACTATTTCAGTTTTTCTACTTAATTTCATATTTAATTCAATGTATTACTTGCACTTTCTTAGAAATATATATATATATATATATTTATTTAAAAAATTACATTTAATTTCATTAACAATTTCATAAACAGTTACAGATTTAAAGTTGTTTATACACAGAATGTATTTGTTGTTGTTGTTGTTGTTGTTTTAAGTGTAAGCAAGGGTTTTATGTAAAGTTATATTAAGACATATATTAAAGTCATATTTTTTTCTCATCTAGGGCATGAAGTGAGCCAGAAAAAATATTGGTTCATGACACACCTGGGTATAATTTATTGTGTAAACTGATTTGAATTAAATACTTTGATTTCGGCAAACACTCTTCTTTGCCCCTGCAAACTGCTAACTGCTATGCTCTAAAGTGTTATTGTGATTTGATTTATCTACAAAAGTCTGTAATTTAAAGCGTCAGCCAATCTAGAGAGGTAAAATGACACCCTCTCCAACCTTTTCTGGTGGGTAAATTTGACCCTAAGAGAGTGCATTAGTGTGCGTTGGAGCATTTAAAGTCTGGCATTTTGGCATCACATTACATTCAACCACTCTTAAGCTGTTAGAACTAATTGGACTCTCTCTCATTTCATTATCTAATGTCAAACTAAAGCACTGCTTTAATGCACTTAAAGACTTTTTTAGAGACTTAAGTCATGGCAATGCGGCTGTTAATATTCCCACGTGCAGATCCCTTAAAGACGTGATAAATGGTGTCTAAACCCTCAGCCAACATTAGCGATTAGCTAGCATTCATCAGTGCCCTACTACACCTGAAAAGCAGCTATTAGCCTCCAGGCAACAAAACACATATAATAAATGTGCCTCCTGCAACCTAATAATTTATACATTTGCGGAAAGCCAAAATAGCCGACCTGAACAACCTCGGTGTGTAAGCCAGCAGTTTACAAAGAAGTGACAAATATATATATCTCTCTCCATTTGGATACGTCTGCTACAGAATGATCAATAGCACAACATATTTGCCTAAAAGTTCTGGAAGGAAAAAAAGGAAGTGAATATGAAGATATTTCTGAATGGGTTATATGGCTAATGGAAGCCCTTTAAAGCTTTTATTTCTCTGTCGACTATAAATGGATATTCCAGGTTCAATCCAAGTTAAGATCAAACTTGTTCTCTTTTCTTAAAAAAATGGGTTTCAGTGAGGCACTTACAATGGAAGTGAATGGCAAACTGTAAACGTTAAAATACTCGTTTTCATTAATACAGCCGCAAGACATAATATGTGTGACCTTTTCTGTGAACCCATAAGTGTTTCATGGGCTGCCTTTGAATTTTAGAAGTCCTTCAGACACAAAACCCTTTATGATTCCAGAGTTTCTAAGGCATCGTAATTCTCTAGAGTTGCCACCTTTTGTGTGCAAATGGATAGTATGGTGATAATTTATCCCGCAGCCTTGCTCATTGAATGCCAAAATAGAAATCTTCCCAAGCATTTTTCTTTTCTTGGATGCACTGGGCCATTTTCAGCAAAGCAGCAAAGCCTCTCATTCTCATTTGCTACTCTTTGAATGGGGCTTGCTTGTCCAATCAAAAGGACTATGGACTCTGTGCTCCTTTCTGTGTGACAGTGGATTACCGCTTTTGTTGGTGATGTTGCTATATATTGTCTGAACAGTGGGATGTCCTCAAAGAGTTTGTCCTTTCTGGGTGCACAGACACTCACGTATACATGCACATATGCATACACACAGTAACACAAGCTCGATAATTGCTGTTTGGCCAGCCCTGAGGGTGTTAATATTAAGCTGGCATGAAGCGAAAAGAGTGCCATGAAACTGCATTTGTAAAAGTCAAAGTTCTGCTTTGGTCAGCAAAAAGAAACCCACAAGCTTTTCACAATTTGTTCTTTTTTTTCTTAATTCTCAAAGTCAGTTTTGAAAGGAGCTTGTGAATATTCCATAATGATGGCACGTTCCCTATACAAGAATGGCACGTTTTATGCATCCATATGCATGAACCCTGCAACAAAAACAGAGTAAATGAAATTATATTAATTTATTAACTAAATCTGTGTGTTTAAGTTTGGGGTTGGTAACATTGTTTAATATTTTTGAAAGTAGTTTCTTTTACTCACCAAGGCCACATTTATTTGATCAAAACAGGGTAAAAACGGTAATATTGTAAACTGTTTTCTATTTGAACATATTTTAAAACAAAAGATTCATTTATATCTTCATTACTTCAGTCTTCAATGCCACATGATTCTTCAAAAATCATTCTATTATGTTGATTTGCTCAGAAGAACAGGTTTTATTTGAAATGGAAATGCTGTCACTTTTGATATATTTAATGCATTCTTGCTGAATAAAAATAGTAATAAAAAGCCTTACTGACCTCAGTGTTTTGAATTGTGTTGTAAAATGTGTAGATCATATATATTATATGCTGATAAATTAATCTAATTAATTTGTTTATGCACTTGGAAGGCAGTTTTCTGCACAACAACTTACAATACATTTTTTAAGTATGTTGTGGGTAAAATTCAATTTGAATTTATAAATAAATGCAATTTATTGCATCAACACTTAAAAAAGGAAAAGAGCTCTTGAATGAAGATGATAATGACATTATTTGTGACATGAATACATCATTGGATATTTTATATTTCTCTGATACTTCAGTGAGAAAATTAATGCAAAGTACAGTTTTAATAGGCTTGTTTTGCACATCAGTATCTATAAGATCAGGATGGCTAAGGATAAGAGCTTTGTGACTGTTTAATGAGATTTAAGTTTTATCTTTTGTTGAGGTTGTGAACATCCAGTTAGAATCAGCTTTAAATTACAGATGAAGGTACTTAATGAGGGGGTGGAAGGCTGTGCTGATGGGAAATAATATAGATTTGTGTGTCTTTGATACAATAATAGAAATGGACCAATAATGTTGTATTATTTGTCCAAAGGGAGGCATGTAGATTAAAATGAGTTGAGGGCTCCGGGTAGATCCCTGGGGGATGCCCTGCCTAACAGCAGCGGAAGAGGATTTATGTCTCTGAAAAGGAACAAACCGCTGCCTGTCATTGAGATAAGATGTGAATCAGAGGAAAACAGTGCTAGAGATGCCAGTGGCTGAAGAGATATGTGTAGCTTTTGTTTAAATAAATGCATCATTATTCTCAGGTTTAACTCTCCAGGGATCACTTTCCTGTGATTTGTTCACGCATTTCCTACTTAAATGCAACCTCTTTTGACATCCCGAATGTCTAGTAAATATGTGATAAAAATGTGTCTGCTTACAATTTACCATTTGCATAAGTGTTTCAAAACAACAGAGGGATGTCTTCAACCTTGAAATGACTAATCAAAAAGGATGTTACAGAATCCACATGCATCTCATGCTTTCATAATTGCCTTGTTCAGCACATTAAAGTGTTTTGTTATACCTTCCCATCTCTCATATCTGTTTTTATTAAAGTTGAATTTGTTTGTGCATGTTGTAAAGTACAAAATGGTGTCACACTAAGTCCCCAGAGAGTGTGAGACAGGCCCGCTGTTGCTCGACAGGGTGCATATCTGTAACCTTGATGTCAAATGCTTATTAGCACTTGCTTCTACTGTTGCCCTTCTCAAAGCAACTGCCAACACTGAGAGCGTCGAATAAATGCACCCTCAATGTGCTCTGACAGCACTCAGTGCTTGCTTAACTGCGGCGTTTGATTATGTGCTTATTATATACCAGTAAACAGATGCGTAGACTGGTGAGGCTGAGAAAGCTGATATGATTTGACAGGCTCTAGAAGCAAAGGAACCGAGTAGACAAGGGGAGGAAGTGAAAAAAAAACATATTTAGCCTCAAGATGCAAATTCATCCTATCTGCAACTAACTACTGGGCCTTTCACACTTGAAATTGGATAAACACAATCTTGTGTTTCAATTAGGTTTCAAAATTTGTACATTGGTAAACCCTGGGTTAATGTTTTCAGTTGCATATTTATGAGGTTAATAACATTTGATTTGACAAATATAGCGATGTGTACGACCCAGCAGTAGGTTTTAATAACTGTCCATGTGTGGAAATGTTACTATGTAGATTCAGAAAAGTGAAATTTCTGTCATAATTTACTCATGTAATTTCAAACATGTATTACTTTTTTGAAACACACAAAATATTTTGAAAAATGTCACAATGAAAGTAAACATTTTACTTTTGTGCAAATCTTGTGCAAACCTTACTTTTGACATTTCAGAATCTCCATTAAGAAATAGCCTATCCATTAAGTTTTTTAAAATATACAGGAAAATAACAGTTTATCAATCTTGTTACCACTTTGTCAGTTTTAACTCTAGAACTCAGGCGCTGAAACTAAAAGTTTTTCTGACTGTACAAAGTCCATGAATATTTAATGAGGCGAGTACTGCGGCAGTTTATGATTGGTTGTATTCTATGGCGGCTGGGACTTCTCTAGAGTGGGAAAGCACAGATGTCACTTATCAATGTCAAAATGTGTGCTCAGATCTATTTTTTATTTTATTGTCTGCAGTGTTTTCCAAAGAGCTTCACTAAACAGTGCTAAACACTAACAGTACTTAAAGGAATAGTTCACCCAAAAGTGGAAATTCTATCAGCATGAAATCAAAGAAAGTCATACAGGTTTGGATTAAAACTCTAATACATTGGCTGTTTGTTGCGAAGAGTCATCCATTTAAGAGCTCAATCACCCAATCATCAGGACAAAAATAGATTAAAAGCCAATGAAACGTTCATAACGTTCAATGAAAATCATCCGACCAGAACTCAAAATGACATTTTTACAGTCTGTTGTCCAATTAACATTGATCTTTACTCCATGATAATGATACAGGTATCTAACCTAGACTCCCACTGAAGCAATGTTAATACTGTGTGTTGCTAAACAGTCATAGCATTCTAGATCCACAATTTTAAAATGTCAAATGTGTGAAACATTGATTAACCTAGGGTTGAAAAGGGTGTTTAAAAAAACATTATTCAAGGGTTAAGAGTGTGTGAAAAGCCCTTTCTGTGATCGGCACTAGTGGGATATGATGTCTGTGCCAGGAGATTTTCACTGCTCTTGTTTCTCTTCTTTGTTCTTTTTCTTTCCTAAAGTCTACGAACTTTGATGCCCATTTTGTTCCCCCATTTCCATGTCCCAGGATGATTTGTGGGGCTCACTGAAGGGCGAAGTGGGATTCCACCAGGTTAAAACAATGAGATCTGAGTGGGAAAGTGATAGATGAACCGACTCCAACCACATTTGTCTTCGGTTTAACATTTTCTTGTATCAATTGTTTCAGGAAAGCTTGCTTAATATGCATTTCTGAGCGTCCTGGTGCTGAAGGAAAGAATGAATCAATAGAACTCTGGAACAAAAGAAGAATAGCAAGACAATTTGGGATTTCAAGACTCTAATTAAGAACACGGTACTTCATTCTGCCTGTTGTAATGAGAGCTCTATAACAAATGTTGAGACCATAGATACTATATGAGATTGTCCAACTATTCTCTCGTGTTCAGAATTGAAGCAAACAGCCAACAATATCGTCCAGCTCTGAAACTTCTTGAAATATTGCATGACATGTTTGAGTTTGTAAAATTGGATTCACTGTCTGTTTATGAACCCAATAGTAAACCTCCTCCCTCTACAATGTCATGAATTAAACTAATGGTTTGGGAATAAGACAAGGAGCATTGGGAAAATATGGAAGCGCGCTCATGTGCAGCCATGTGCAAAATTGATATTTCACAATATCTGATTTATCACGGCTCTCAGTCTGTTTAGCATCATTGTCTGTTTATATTCACTTTTTTTGCAGTCAGAAGATTGTGCTTTTATGCACAAAGGTCGAAGAGAACTTTACAACCGGACAGTGTACAGCTGTGATGAATAGTCAGTTTTGACAGTGAAATGGATACTCTAATCTATATATTGACAGGCAGTTGATAAATGGCATGAAAGGCAGGTGTTCACTGATAATGAGGCAGCGAAGCAACCAGCTGATTAAGCTCCAACTTTGATTCCAGAGCTCAACGTCCTTTGATTCATCCTTTGGGAAAAGACTGCATGAATAGAGGAATGTTGCTCGGTAGCTCTACTTCTGGGTTCAAGATGCATACAGTGTTTGTAACAAATGCCGAAACTGTTCATTTAACTAAACATTTCTCAGTAGTGAGGAAGTAGCATTGCTAGTTTCTTAAATCATGTAGTATTTTAGTAGTTAACTATTATAACCTTTATTTAACCAGGAAAGAAAACTCACTGAGATTACAATCTCTTTTGCAGGAGTGTCCTGGTCAAGATTGGCGGCCCAAGTTTACAAATAGTACATATAACAAACAATAACATACAATATACTATCAAATACTACGTAAAAAAACAATCTCGCTAAAGATACAGCCATTAGAAACATTTGCAAATATCCAAGTCTTTCTCCAAACCACACAAAAGTGTTTAAAATATCTAAAAGGCACCAACTGATTTAATCTTAAATTCATTTGAAGAAAATTCCAGTCCGAAGGGGCAGCATATTTAAAAGCCTTAGTACCTTAAATTAGTTTAAGCAGAAGGTACACTGAGATTATAATGCATTTGTGAACGTAGTGATTAATTATCAATTGTTTTTGTTGAATCAAACAACAGAGATACTGTGGTAAAAAAAAAAAAAAAAAAAAAACTTTTTACCAAATTGCCTTATATATCATTAGGTACCAATGCATTTTTCTTCGAACAGCAAGAGAGGACCAAGCAATTCTACTGTATAATGTACAATGATGAGTTAAATGTTTACAATCAGTGATAAACCTACAGGCACCACCATACACAGCATCTAAAGAGGAAGGAACACTGTTAAAAAAAAAAAAAAAAACCAGTCCGGAAAAATACAGTACTGTACAATATACCGTAATAATTTGAAGGAATTTTCCGTATTTAGTTTTTACAGGTGTTTTTCTGTATTTTTTAATTACGCTTTGCATTGTGGGAACAAGAAGCTCGGTTGATTATCGGCGCGAAAACAGTGCTAGAGCAGGCGCCATTATTGACGGAGATAGTCTCAGTCAAAATTTCATTTTAAAGTCGTATTTCGGGTTTGGGGAACTGTAATAAAATTATAATATTAAAATTATAAATAGCTGTATTTTTAAATACACTGAATTATTGAACACTTACACATTTTTGAATGATTACAATTTAAGTTTTTTTAATAACTAGTAAACTAGTAATGCTACACATTCTGAACAATTATGCTTTAAGCAGTGTATTAGTAGTTAGTATGCTACACTCTAAGAAAAGTCTGCAAAAACAGGGCACAATATGAATGAATTGGTTTTTTTACCTGCATTTTAAATTACACATTGTGCTTTCGGGTTACAGGGTTATAATGGATAATGTCCTGGAAAATTACTAGTATCTTTTTCTTACAGTGTACTAACTGATCAACAATCGCAGGTACAAGCTAGAAGCTACTAACAAAGTGTATCATAAATGAACAGTTATTCAATTATTATTATTAAATTGAACAACTGCAAAATAGCAGCTAACTCAATTCACGTGATGTGGGTACTGCTAGGCATCTTTGGTTTCCTCTTTTTGTGTAATTTGAATGGAAAATGTGTGCCTTTTTATTGTCTGAGTCACTTATCAAAAGTTGCTAAAAGTTGCCAAATAAATTTTGAAAATTGCTATATTTGTTGCTAGGTGCTTTTGGAAGAAAAAAGTTGCTGGGGTAGTCAGAAAAGTTGCTAAATTTAGCAACAAAATTGCTAAGTTGGCAACACTGCTGGCACGCTGTCTGTGAACACACACGTCTTGCAGAGAATCCCGCTTCAGACAGTGCGCCGGGAGCTCATCGACATCTCTCTTGCATTTACACGGACAAAAGCACACAAAATTATGTAAAAATGACCATTTTTTGGCGAGTGACAGTCTTAAATAAGTTAAAAAGTCTTGACTGATGTAAAGAGTTGGGATGTGTCAGATGTGCGTCGATGTGAGTCATGTTTTAAAGGGACAGCAGTTCATGACATTCATGGTGTTGCTTTTGTTGTCTTTTCTAATGACAGGTCGTAAATGCTGCTGTACTGTACATCCCATCCCAAGCACCCCCTGCATTCTCATCATGGGTTTGTATTCTCTTTTATTTATTTATAGTTTTTATTTTATTTACCATTAGGGGTTCAATACTGACAAAAAAAATAGTCATTGAGTCGTTTATTCAGTTGACTTTTGTTTGTGTGGGAAAGATTTAATCAATGTTCTTATAATTTCTTATTTGTTTATTATTGTTAGTGATTCCAGATTGCTGTCATTCAAGAAGTTATCATTTCCTCCCGCATTGTGGCTGAGCTACACAAATGTATGGAACATATGTAATGAAACTGTTTATAAAGCATTTTGTTCAGCTCTCGGATTTCATCAGAAAAATCTTCATTTGTGTTCTGAAGATGAACGAAGGTCTTATGGTTTTGGAACGACATGAGGGTGAGTAATTAATGACAGAATTTTCATTTTTGGGTGAACTATCTCTTTAAGTATATCGTAAAACATTGTTGACAAGATCACATGAAAGATGCAGTCGGAGACCACTAGAAATACAAGTTTAGCATTTTATAAACGATGTTTGAACTGGAAAGTATTTGGAATAGCAATTGATAATTCAATCTCAACCTGTTCTGCATGTCACTCTGTACTTCACTTTCATTCATTTCATTTCTTGTCATTTCCAGTCTTCCTGTGAAGAAATCCTGAATGAGGGTCGAAGGTTCAGATGAAGGGAACCTACGCTTCCAAGACTCATGTATGAACAACTTTGAGAATCCATGGACAATTTGGGCTTTTTTCAAATCTCAACATGGAACTTGGACTGAACCTGCAGAGAAAAAAAAAAAAAAGTAGTTTCCTCAAGCTGGCACATGGCGAGAGATACTAAACGCACACAAACACTTGGAGCCCTGCTCTTAATTTAGATTGTATAGTTCTTTTAGTTTCACATTGAAATGTGAGGCATGAGTGCATGAATCTTTGTTCTTTATTTTCAAATGCTGTACCAGAGAGTTTATTTGCAGTACTATGTCAATTGTAGATGCAGATAAATTAGCATGAATTAGAGGTTAGTAATCTAACTTAAAGGGTTAGTTCACCCAAAATATTATATGAAAAATCTTGTTCCAATCCTGTTAGACTTTTGTTCACTTTTGAAACACTAATGAAGATCCTTTTCAATGAAATCTCACAGCTATGCCTTATTGGACCTTGAAATGGTAGTTGCATACACTCTCAGAAAAAAAGGTACAAAAGCTGTCACTGGGGTGGTACCTTTTCAAAAGGTACAATTTTGTACCTATTAGGTTCAAATATGTACACTTTAAGTACTAATATGTACCTTTAATGTACCAAAATGGACCCTTTGGGTACAAACATGTACCTTTTGAAAAGGTACCGCCCCAGTGACAGCTTTTGTACCTTTATTTCTGAGAGTGTAGGCTGTCAATGGAGGGACAGAAAGCAGAGATTTCATTAAAAATACTCTTTGTTTGTGTTCCAAAGATGAATGAAAATCTTATGGATTTGGAACGGTATGAAGGTGAGTAACTGTTGTGTTCTTCTGTGGGAAAAAGGTGTCAACACTGGAACATTTCACTTGACTATTGACTGTAAGTCTGTAGCAATTGTTATTAATGACAGCCCTGTCTTTGTATTTATTTTTTCTCCTTGTATTTGAAAATGTTTTGAATCTTGGCTGTTTCACAGTGAAGTTTATATTTGTAAGTCGTGACCACTATTTGGTGCAACACCAATATTGTACAAGTCAAGTACCTGCTCATGTTTTCTTTTTTCTGCCTGTTGCTGTTTAAAACTAAAAAGTGTTCCACAATACAAGCATTTTCAGTGGTGCTTTACACATTGTTAAATTAATTCATGTATTAATATTTTTGTCTTCACCAGTTTAAGGCAAATAAAAGCACTTTTAAGAATATTTACATGAGGTAAAAATAAAACATGTTGAATTTGTATATATTGTGCTGGATTTATTTGCAACTAAAGATAGGCCTATGCTATAATTTTTTTTAGAAATTTCTGCATAACGAATGATCCGTTTATGGTACAGAAGAAAATATAAATCTACAGAATTTTCCATTTTAATGTTGAAGGAAATGTCCGTAAATTTAACAGAAAATGTCCTGGTAATTTTCGGCCAGTACATTATCCGTTTTTTTACAGAATTTTTTTTTTACAGTGAGGACGGTGCATGTTGGTACACTACAAATTATCCAATGGCAAGAAAACCCCTTATACTTGTGAGCAGCTACTTATAGGCTGTTTCTTGGAGGTCTCCATTGCAATTTTGCGAAATATTCCTTTTTTGAATTGCCTGAAAAAACGCGATGTGAGCGTAATATCTTTTTTGCGATATATTGGCGTTTTTGCAAAATTGACGTGTTTCCATTGGGCATATTTTCAATTTCAATTTTCCCAATATGAAGGGTAATGGAAACGCAGCTAATGCATTGAATTGTAAACCAATTTAGAATCTGATCTAATGTCTCAAATCACAAAATCACTTTTTTGAGTCTTTTCTTTTCACTGAATTGCTCAAAAGGATTAGCAAGGTGTTCTGAATCGTTTGGACTTCTGTTTAGAATTAGAATTAGCAACACTCAGTTGTTGAATGAATCACTATGAGTTGGCTGTTATCAGTGAATTGAATTGCAAAGCAATTCAGAACAGTTTGTTTACCCATTTGTTCAATTTAGAAGCTGAATTAGTGAAACTTATTTTGTGAAGGAATCGCTATTTTGAGTTGGTTGTTTCGATAATTTGCTGAGATTAACAACATGTTCTGAATCAGTTTGCAATTTGGTGTAGAATCTAAACTTGTAATACTTGAAGTCACTATTTTGAGCTGTTCCTTTTCAATTAATTGGTCAAATGGTTTAGAAAAATGTTTTGAATTGGTTTTTCAGTTGAGAATCAGAACTAGCAATACTCAGTTCGTGGATTAACCACTACTTCAAATAGCTTAGATTTGCATTTGCCTCTGAATCATTCAAATGACTCACACACTAAATTGTTTGGAGTGCATCCTGAGTTAGTCTTCGTAAAACAGTAACAGATATATACAATCATTTGAAACCATAGTTGCATGCATCCTACTGTTGGCCAGACAAATTTTCTGTAGTGTACGGTAGTTACTGACTACATTTCTTGAGTAGCTTGCCCACCACTGCATGTACGTATGTGCTACTTTCCTTATATTTATGAGGGCACTCTTGATTAATCTTAGTGGGAAGTGATATGCTTTCAATATAAATGTTATTCTTTCAATCAAATCCAGGCCAGTTATTCGCGCTACAAGCTTTTATGGAGGGGAACGGATACACATCAAATCTTTCGCTGCAATAGCAGTAAAATGCACGGCTGGGAATCCAAACTTGTAAAAACACTCCCAAGGACTATTGCTGTTCCAGAAGGTGCCTGTGGTTTGGTCCTTATGGGATTGCGTGACGAATAAGAAGAATGATGAATGGACTGTCTCGGGGCTAATCTGTCTTCTGATGGGTTAAACACCATTCGGTTCAAACCTTGCTAACTGTTTTGTCTGAAGACCGTCTGAAGACAACATGAAAGCTCTTTGTTGTGTTAGCTGTGGGAAACGTTGCACGTAGACGTTTACAAAGCATTTTTTGTGTTTCTTTCTGATATCAGGGCATGCCAGACATGACAGTTTAAAAGCAAGAGTCTGTGCAAATGAGCGAGGCAATGTCATCCTTTCTGTTTTCCAAAGATATCTTTAATCAATACCATTTATTTCACTGATTTACCTCAAAATGCATTAGTATTTTGCATGTTTAAAGTGAAACAGAAATGTGTCACTGATTTAAAAGCATTTTTGGTGTTTGAACATAATATAATTGTGCAATCTCCTGTCTTCTGCTGCCAATGAATGGAAATTCATCTGAAATCAGAGTGTTAAAAATATCTCAAAATGCTTATGGTTTACATTTCCCAATACACTACCCCTTTGCATGCTATTATAAATTTCGCCTTTTAGATATAAATGAGGCAATTAAAAGATGTTTATAAATGATATGCCCAGGGGTTGATTTGCACTCTGTGTATATCATAAGAGGTGAAAGGTCCCAATAAAATATAAATATAAACCACTCAAGTGAAGCAGCTTTAATTAGAACACAGCTGCTGCAAGGCCAAAGACCAGCACAATGACCACTGGTGGGTTCTGCCACTTCATCGTTTATATTAATCTTGATATAATATTATAAAATAGTGATTTCTCTAGCAGAGGGGAGATTAATAAGACTTCAGAAAATGAGAAAATTTCCAAGGATTTATAAGACATGGATTTCTGAAGGTTCACTTCAAAATGTTCTTAATCGGTATTTTTGTCTTTTTTTCTACTACAAAATACCAAAACATCCTTAAAACATGACCTTAAAGACATTTAAAATGTTACAAAAAACCTATTTACAATAAATGCTGTTCTTTTGAACTTTCTATTGATCAAAGAATCCTGAAAAATGTATCATGGTCTCATAAAAAAATTAAGCAGCATGGCTGGTTTCAACATTGGTAATAATATAAAAAATCTTACCAGTCCAAAACTTTTCAGTGATAGTTTATCTTATACAATATATTAGGCATCTTATACATGAATTTGAAATATATTTGCAGTGTTTTATCCGATTGTTGATTTACATGTTTTGAGCAATGCACAGTAAGGACGACTGACATTCTGAACCAAACCATCATTTTTGGTTCATTTTTGTTCAGTCCTTCCCTGCAACCCTGGACTCCAGGAGGCTTTTGTGTTGACTTCCCCTCTGCAGTCAATTTCCCACAATCCCAATATGCGGTTGAGGGGTAAAGAAAGGCAAGCTGTTAATTGATTGGCAGCAGTTTGCATATACAGTACTGGAAAAATGTCACGTCAAGCTGTTTGTGTGACCTAACTGGCTCTCGGTTAGAGTGACTGAAGAGGGTAATTTATCATTTGACAGTCTTTAGAACGGGCTGTCCGTGCTGTCTCGCTATTGTTAGCATCAGCGGTCAGCTGTCACGCATGTTGGATTAGCAAGCATAGATGAGCGACTCAGCAGGATGGACACAAGCAAGGCCACACAAGGAAATGTCAGGGGAAGACAACCATCGCATGACGATCAGAGCCAATGATTAATAATCTGTGCAGAGAATGTTTGAGAAAGGGCTAAAATAGTTTTGGGTTGAAAAACGATGTTGATTGAAGTTTGAATCATTTTTTAATGTGCCATTGGCTTTTGAAAAATGAGCAAAACAAACACTGAGTTTTTTTTTTTTTTTTTTTGGCTTTTTTTGTTGTGTTATAAACTAGGGCTGGGTTGAACATTGATTTCTTAAAGGGATAGTTCACCCAAAAATGAAAATTTGATGTTTATCTGCTTATCCCCAGGGCATCCAAGATTTAGGTGACTTTGTTTCTTCAGTAGAAAACAGACGAAGGTTTTTAACTCAAACTGTTGCAGTCTGTCAGTCACATAATGCAAGGCAATGGGCACAGAATTTTTGAGAGAAAAAAAAACATGCACAGACGAATTAAAATTAAACCTTGCAGCTCGTGACGATACATTGATGTCCTAAGACATGAAATGATCGGTTTGTGCGAGAAACTGAACAGTATTTGTATTATTTTTTACCTCTGATACACCGCACTGTCCGACTGTCACAACATCCGGCGCGTGACGCGTCAGCCTGCTCTGGCACATAGATATATATACATAGATTCCTCATTAGCGACGGTTTCAATGGCCACAATACGTAAGGATCGTCTCGGGTTACTTGACTGTAACCCTGTTCCCCGAAAAAGCGGGAACGAGATGCTGCGCTGAAAGCGCTTTGGGAACATTCTTTGTTCGACCGGTTGTTGAAGCACGTGTGTCAAACACGCCAAGAATTGGCTTAAATAACCTCGGTTAGGTGACGTCACTCGATTACGATCACCTGGAGGTTATAAATAGATGTGACGCGGAAACATCCTCAGGTCAAAATTTTGTCTGAAAGGACGTCCAGTCACGCTTACAGTGCGGCATTGAGGCGCAGCATCTCGTTCCCGCTTTTTCGGGGAACAGGGTTACAGTCAAGTAACCCGAGACGTTCCCCTATCAAAAGCTACTCTCGATGCTGCGCTGAAAGCGCTTTGGGAACGAGAATACCCACGCCGCCGCACTGGAAGTGTCTGGACCCCCAACGTTGTGTAGTGTGCGCACAAACATGAAAGAGGTCTCAGACATGACTCTGGGATGTCGACTCAAGGACATGCGAGCCCGGAGTAACATGAACATCCAAACTATAGAATCTAACAAATGTGTGCGGAGAGGACCAACCTGCCGCATCACAAACTTGCTGCAAGGGGACGCCTCTTGCCAAAGCCATGGAAGATGCAATCCCCCTGGTTGAATGGGCCCTTACACCCAGAGGCGAAGCTTGACCACGCGCCTCATAGGCTAGGGCAATAGCATCCCTCACCCAATGTGACATAGTCTGTCGAGTGGCAGCCGCCCCCCGGTTGCGGCCTCCAAAACATACGAAAAGCTGCTCCGACTTACGCCACTGGCTAGTGCGGTGGACGTAAATCTGGAGAGCACGTACTGGACACAGTAAGTGAAGTTTCTCCTGCTCCGGTGTCGTGAACGGCGGAGGGCAGAAGGCTTCGAGAATGACCGGATTTATGGTCGAGAATGGAACCTTCGGAAGATAACTAGGGTGAGGATGCAAAATAGCTTTGACCAGCCCAGGGGCAAAATCTAGGCAGGATGGCGAGACTGACAGAGCCTGCAAATCCCCAATTCTCTTCAGAGAAGTAATAGCTGTTAGAAAAACCATCTTTAGGGTCAGAAGCCTGACAGGCGCTGACTCTAGTGGTTCGAAAGGGGTGTCCACTAAGCCCTCAAGCACTATAGCTAGGTCCCATGAAGGAACTGTCGCTCTAGTGGGCGGCCTCAACCGCTTAGCTCCTCGAATGAAGCGGGCAACTAGAGGGTGTTTCCCCACCGAAACCCCATCAATCAGAATGTGGCAAGCCGAGATGGCGGCCACGTACGTTCTGAGAGTATTAGGACATGTTCCTGAGGACATTTTCTCTTGCAGAAACTCCAGTACTGAAACAATCTGGCAGTGAGCTGGATCTGCATGGTGTGTCATACACCAACTTTCGAAAATGCGCCATTTACTGGCATAAGTTCTTCTAGTGGAGGGAGCCCTAGCGCTCAGAATAGTCTCTATTACATCGGCTGGAAGGCCAGCATGTCTCAGTTGGTCCCCCTCAGGGGCCAGACATGAAGGTTCCAGAGCTCGGGCCGGGGATGAAATACTGTCCCCTGTGCCTGAGAGAGAAGGTCCCTCCTCACCGGAATCGCCCACGGCGAGCCGTCGAGGAGAGATATTAGATCTGAGAACCATATTCTGGTCGGCCAACGGGGCGCTATCAGTAAGAGGCGAGAACCCTGTTGACGGACCTTGGCCAGGACTCCTGGGAGCAGAGCGACCGGGGGAAATGCGTAAAGACGCAGTCTGGGCCACACATGGGCCATCGCGTCCAGACCCAGGGGAGCTGGATGAGTCAGAGAGAAGTAGAGGGGACATTGTGCTGTCTCCTGTGAAGCAAAGAGGTCCACCTCTGCTTCGTAAAATCTTTCCCAGATTTGACTGACTACTTCGGGGTGGAGTTTCCATTCCCCGTGTATTACAGCTTGTCTGGACAGCAAGTCTGCTCCCACATTCATATGTCCGGGGATGTAAATCGCCCTGAGGGACAGGAACTTGTCCTGTGCCCAAAGCAGAACCTGGTGCGCTAGCTCGTTCAAGCGGCGCGACCGCAGTCCACCCTGACGATTTATGTAAGAGACTACCGCTGTGTTGTCCACCCGCACTAGGACATGGTAGCCTCTTAACTGCTGGAGGAAGTATTTCAGGGCCAGAAATACAGCCTTCATTTCGAGGCAATTGATGTGCCATTCGAGAAGATGACCTCTCCAGATCCCTTGGGCTGGACGGCCATCTAAGACCGCTCCCCAGCCCGTGAGGGATGCGTCTGTCGTTAGCATCTTGCGACGACAACACGGACCTAGAGTGGGACCCAAAGTCAGGAACCGGGGTCTGAACCACATAGAAAGGGTACGAAGCCCCTGGCGCGTAACCCTTATTTGCCTCTGGGGATTGGCCCTTGGATGAAATCCCCTGGCTCTGAGCCACAACTGAAACGATCTCATGCGCAGGAGACCTAAAGGTATCACCGTAGATGCAGCTGCCATGAGACCTAGAACCCTCTGAAGGTAATGAAGAGTAATCTTCTGGCCTAGCTTGATGTTCTTTAGGGCGTCTAAAATGGATTCGACGCGTGCAGGAGACAGCTGTGCCCGCATCGTGATCGAATTCCATATGACCCCCAAATACGTTGTCCTCTGAGCAGGAGAGAGAACGCTTTTCTTGGCGTTGAGTCTCAACCCTAGAGATTCGAGATGAGCTAGGACGACATCCCGATGTCGAACGCTAGCTCCTGAGACTGAGCCAGAATCAGCCAGTCGTCTATGTAGTTTAAAATGCGGATGCCCTGGAGTCGTAGAGGAGCCAGAGCTGCATCCATGCATTTGGTGTAAGTGCGGGGTGACAAGGCTAGGCCGAACGGAAGAACCCGATACTGGTAGGCTTCCTCCCCGAAAGCGAACCTCAGGAACTTCCTGTGTTGTGGCAATATTTCTATATGAAATTAAGCGTCCTTTAGATCGATTGTCACAAACCAATCCTCCGATTGGATGTGAGAAACAATCATCTTGATTGTCAGCAATTTGAACTTGTATGTTCTGAGGTAGCGGTTCAACCCGCGAAGATCTAAAATCGGACGCAACCCCCCATCTTTCTTGGGAACAAGAAAATACCGGCTGTAATAGCCTGACTGCCTGTCTGGCAGGGGAACACGTTCTATGGCCCCTTTGACCAGCAGAGTTTGCAACTCCTGTGTCAACAAATGCGTTCGTTCCGATTTCACGGAAGTGGAGACCACGCCGTTGAAATGCGGAGGCCGATACGCAAACTGAATCCTGTAGCTTTTCTCTACAGTCCTTTCTACCCACGGAGAGATATTTGGCAGTAGCTTCCACGCTGCCAGCTTCTCTGAAAGGGGCACTAATTTTGACACTTCGCTTTGATGGGGGAATGTTAGATGTCTGGCGTCCGGAAACGTGGCAGGAGGCAACCGAACACCTAACATTTCGCTGGAGACCGCCGGTCCCCGAAACACCAGTGGCGGCGGAGATTGTACAGCGGCCCCCTGAGGGTGCCAGGAAGGAGCCTCTACTTTCTGTTGGA
The DNA here is from genome assembly GCA_036784905.1 of Acrossocheilus fasciatus. Taxonomy (NCBI): domain Eukaryota; kingdom Metazoa; phylum Chordata; class Actinopteri; order Cypriniformes; family Cyprinidae; genus Acrossocheilus; species Acrossocheilus fasciatus. The sequence goes on along the minus strand of CM071962.1, from coordinate 14,172,819 downwards.
ATTGTACGCGCCCCTCCCTGGGGGAACACACCCCCACGGTCCTGGGCGCACCAGCCTCAGGACTTCTTTTTGGCGGAGATGATGCTCCGCAGGTCCGGTCTCTTTGAGGCAGATTGTGATGCGCGGCGAGCCGCACCCCAGTCTCTACGAGGGGGTGCTCGGCTCGCCACACTCTCTTTCTGCGCTTCACGCCTCAACGGAACCGGACCTGGTCGGGACCGGGTGGTCGACGGTCCCGACTCTTGAGCACGGCGGGGAAGAAACCTCACAAACGCTTCCTCATAGCGTTTTGCCTCCCGAAACCTAGTGGCGACGGTGTTGACGGCGTCGCCAAATAGGCCGGAAGGCGAGACGGGGGCATCAAGGAGGAAAGCACGGTCTTTGTCCTTGATGCCCGTGAGGTTGAGCCACAGATGTCTCTCCGTGGAAACCATTGCAGCCATAGAGCGGCCGATGGCACGGGCCGTCTGCTTGGTCGCACGGAGAGACAAATCTGTGGCCTGGCGAAGCTCTAAAAATGCCTCCTCGTCAATTGACGCGCCAGTGCTCAAGTCTTTGAGCAGGTCAGCCTGGTACGCCTGCAAAACTGCCATAGTGTGCAAAGCAGTACCAGCCTGACCCGCTGCCTGAAAGGCTTTCCCCACCAATGAAGATGTTACTCTGCATGGCTTGGTGGGGAGAGTTGCTTTCTTCAGTGATGATGAGGTCCCAGGAGAGAGATAGCCCGCGAGCGTCTCTTCAATCTGGGGCATCATCATATAGCCCCGTGCCTCTGCATCAACGATAGTCGAGTAAATCGACGTCGATGGCACAAAAACACGGGACGAATATGGCTTGTTCCATGAACGAGTTAACTCGTCATGGAGGTCACCGAAAAAGGGGAGAGACCGTCGCTGAGGCCCCTCCCCTCGACCACCCGACAGATATCTATCGTCTAACTTTGAGCGCTTGGGGGTCTCTTGCTCCTGCGGCCAGTCTAGGTGTAACCGATCGACTGCCCGAGTGACCACCTCGAGCAACTCCTCATATGCTTTGTCATCACGAGAGGAGCGCTCTGAGGCGGCACTCTCCACCTCCCCAGAAGCAAGAGATGAAGTCTCCTCGGCCCGTTCAGAAGAAGCGCCGAAGCGCGCTTGAGAAACGGACGCGTGGGCTTCATGATCTGGCGAGAGCGCGAGAGAAAGGGGCAAGTCCGTCTCACGCGCCTCGGCTAGATCGGCACGCGATCCCCACGAGCTTTTAAAGAAGGCGAGCCGCGCGCGAAGCACTTTGATCGAGAGGAGATCGCAGTGCTCGCACTCGCCCTCGAGCCCGAGGATCGCGTGCTCTTCCCCCAAACACTCAAAGCAGAAAGCATGGAGATCATCGTCAGGGAGCTGCCTCTGACAGGGAGGTAAACATCTCCTCTGTAGATCCTCCATAGTGAGCAGCTATCTCTCTTATATAAATATATATATATATAAATATCTATATCTGCTCGCTTCCTGCTTTTTTTTTTTTTTTTTTCTCTTTCTGATCGTGCTTTTTCTCTCACACACACACGCACACAACAATGCGGTCCTTGAAGACAAAAGACCTGAGGATGTTTCCGCGTCACATCTATTTATAACCTCCAGGTGATCGTAATCGAGTGACGTCACCTAACCGAGGTTATTTAAGCCAATTCTTGGCGTGTTTGACACACGTGCTTCAACAACCGGTCGAACAAAGAATGTTCCCAAAGCGCTTTCAGCGCAGCATCGAGAGTAGCTTTTGATAGGGGAACTACGTATATATCAATGTCTATACATATCTATGTTCCTGAACCGTTGACGTGTCACGCGCCGGATGTTGTGGATGAGCTCAGGAGAGTTGGACATTGCCTGTATCAGAGGTAAAAAAAATAATATAAATGCTGTTCAGTTTCTCGCACAAACCAATTGTTTCGTGTCTTAGGACATCAGTGTATCGGTCACCAGCTGCAAGATTTAATTTGAATTTGTCTGTGCCGTTTTTTTTTTTCTCTCAAAGATTCTGTGCCCATTGACTGGCATTATAGGACTGACAGACTGCAACGGTTTGAGTTAAAAAAATTTGTTTGTGTTCTACTGAAGAAACAAAGTCACCTACATCTTGGATGCCCTGGGGGTAAGCAGATAAACATCACATTTTCATTTTTGGGTGAGCTATCCCTTTAATTTTAATTGATTCTCAGTCTATGCTGTTTTCTGTTGATGCATGAGCAAAACGTCACTAAATATTATTTATAGCGTACCTCCCATCCAGTAAATCACAATAATCTGTGCTTTGCTACTTCCGCTTTTGAATTATGTTAATGGGATATATGTGAAACATCACCTGACCAAACAGGAAAAAAGGTCTCTTCGCATCCACTTGTCGGAGAAAGTGTTAACAGAAGTATAAACTGATGAAGATCTATGGACTTTTATGGTAATCAGCTAACCTAGCTAGTTATTTTTATTGTTGGTGCTTTTATTCAATTATAATATCCAAATGTTATTTAGATATCTATCTGCATATGCGATGGACGTCTGTCATGGTATCTCATTTGAAGGCTCCATATTTAACATAGCACATAAAAAATACCCTAACTGGAAGCAATGCAACCAGTTTTACAGAATACAGAAATTTGTTGTGCATAACCCCTATTTCACTACGAAATTCAATAAATACTGCTTCAACACTTTTTAGTTCTGAGACAGATCGCGGTAGCGTCTCAGTTCAATCAAAGCGGCAGCGCATGAACCGTTCACCTCTTCATCTTTACCTCAAATAGCATGAAATAAACACCAGAAAGTATGCTGAATGATACAGTACAACTTACTGAATGTAATCACTGAAAAATGTAATCACTGAAAAAATGTCAGTAAATCGGTTTATAACAATGTCAAGTTGCATTACATTTTACCTTAGAATTGCCATTCAATGACCATACTTGATAGTTTGCTAGAAACTCTAGCAGCATTTTTTTAATATATGCACTATATTACATATTCGTCATATTTTTATTCAACCTGTTCTTTAGTATTTAATGTATGTTTGAATGAATCAGTCATGAAAACCATTTTTATGACAGTCATTGTTCAAATGTTCATGTTTCAAAAAACAAACCAGAGTATAAACCTAATTCTATCATTAAATAGTGTTTTCTTATAATGTTGTCATAAAAACTGCCTTATGTGCAATTTAAAATGATAGTTCACCCAAAAATGACAATTTTGTCATCATTTATACACCCTTATTTGCGCCTTATTTGTATACAATTCAGTTGTATATTTTAACTAGAAGTCTTTCACTTCTGCACTGTAAAAAGTGAAAGTTGACTTAACTTAAAAAATTGAGGAAACCCGTTGCCTTAAAATTATTAAGTAAATAATAATTAAAAAAAAAAAAAGTTAAGTGAACTTGACAATTCACTTAACTTATTTTTTTAATTATCATTTACTTAAAAAATTTTAAGGCAATGGGTTTCCTCAATTTTTTAAGTTAAGTCAACTTATCACTTTTTATAGTGTGGTTATTTTATTTTGCAAAAAAATAGTCTGCTATGCTGCTTTATATTGCAAACCAGTATTTGTGACCCTCATAACAAGTGTAATTTTTATTTTTTTATTTTTTTTAAATTGAGATTTCTACACAATAAATAAATTAATAAATAAGCTTTCCATTGATGTATGGTTTGTTAGGATAGAACAATATTTGGCCGAGATACTATTTGAAAATCTATAGGTGCAAAAAATCTAAATGTTGAGAAAATCGCCTTTAAAGTTGTCCAAGTTAAGTTCTTAGCAATGCATATTACAAATCAAAAATTAAGTTTTGATATATTTACGGTAGGAAATTGACAAAATATCTTCATGGAACATGATCTTTACTTAATATCCTAATGATTTTTGGCATAAATGAAAAAATTAACCCATTTTGACCCATACAATGTATTTTTGGCTATTACTACAAATATACCCCAGCGACTTAAGACTGGTTTTGCATTTGTTATCATGTTCTTTACATTTCTATTAACATAATCATAAACACACTGCTGGTTTTTAGTGCAAATAGTTTTCTGTTTACTGCACTTTGTTTTTCTTAGTTACAGTATTTACCAATGCTAATGAATCTAAAGACTTGCACATTCAAAATAAAAATGGTTTACTTCTGCATTAGAAGATAAAGTGGAACGTTTTCAGCATTAGTTAAGATTTGTTCCATCAGAGGAAAAACTGATGTATTATATCTTAAACACATCCAAATGAATCAGTAACCAATCAAATTTAATCGAGATCGGATACAAATCGAATCGCATGCTTGGTAATCAAAATCGAATTCTGAAATGTGTGCCCTATAGTGCACCCCTAGGCTACTGTAGCTCAGTAGAAACATATTAAATGACAAATATCGGAAGTTCCTTTCGGGTCGTGACAATGACATCGCTTCGGCTTGTACTAAATATCCTGAGCTGGAAAGATGAACGAGGTGAAGAATGTGAGTATGATAGAAAACGAAATGAAGACACTGACATCAGGCCCTTATCAGATGTTTCCACCAGGACTTGGAGACTCCTGGAAATGAAGACTTAGAGACCTCTGTAGCGAAATGAATGTTCCCATATCTCGCCGTTGTCAGCTGTGGCATTCGGTGCACCTTCGCCCTCGCGCCCGTCTTCCTCTCTGTGTTCCTGCATTAAGTTCATATCTCGCTGTGCCATAAGCATCCCGTTCCCTCTCACCTCTTCTCTCTCTTTCAATCACTCTGTGCAGTGAATGGCAGCCATGTGGAAAGGTGACATTCAGGTGTCTGGTGAATCGTAGACGTGAATCAATCAGTTTTGGTAGATTCAGCTCAGAATGGCTTGCGGTCAGAGGAACGCTGCCTTGCCGGTGTGCATCTCTATAATCCTATTTTGCAGGCGGCCCTTGCGCTTCAGTGTTTGGCTGTTGCACGGCTGACACCGGAGGATGCTGTTTTGTAGTGCAGCGCATTACCGCTGAGAGCTTTACCTCTGACATAGATACTGTAATGAAAGGTTTCTGGCTTGTTTCTGTAGAAACGTCCTCAGCTAGGATCATCAAAGCTGTTGTGACCTGTAGGCAATATGTGCAAGGTATTAAGATGTTTGTAAGGTCCTACTTATAGAAATGTGGTTTTAGCTCTAATGCAACATAATAAAGCACAAAAGGTGGACATTGGGTGTATAATTGATGTTCATCTGTGTATTTTATCAGGGAAATGTTTTCTGGCATGTTGCATCACTATTCTCTTATTTGTGGAATGGAAAATGTATTTTATTTTAACAAAGTAATTATACTGTCATCATTCATAATTACATAACACTTTTTAAAGCTGACATATGGAATAATAGTCAGAAAAAAAAAAAGTACATCAGGCTTTTATGGCTCATATAGTAGCTCATGATACAGTGAGAATATGGAGTTTGTTGCAGCTGTTGTTTAAGTAGCCAAAAGTAAGATGAATTTTTTCTGGCTTCTAATGTAAATCAATGAGATTTTAACAGTGTAACAAACTACTTGCATAAAATATCAGCTGTCACTATATCTCCCTCATAAGATGATATTTTAATGTTCAGTTTTATGATCAAAACTAGTTTTTATTGTAGAGGCAAAACATTTAATGCAATGCAATACAATTATGATTGAGATCAATTAAATGTTCCTCAAAAGCCTGATTTTAACATGATTTTTCTACAAATGACACAAGGCATGTAGAAGTTCTGATCATGTTTACAATTTAGAGGCTTGAGAAATTTGTATATCAAATATGATACAGTAGGTTTTATAAAGTACCATAACTTTGTTGGCATTCGCGTGCACTGAAACTCAATCATTCTGACATGATTTGAATGCACTGTTGCTGTACAATAAATGAAAAAATAATTTCTGATTACAATCTACACCTATGCAGAAAGTAACCTTGTTGCTGTAATAAACATTTATACATCTAGTTCTGCACAGAATTATTATTTTTTAATTAATTTAAGACATTTTTATAATCTTGCCTGAGGCCTCACAAACCCACCGGCCTGCCCTCCAGATCTGTAAAATTCAGGGTAGTGTACGTAACAACATTTAGGGAATTCTGCATCCATCCTGAAGATTAGCTCTCACAAACTGAATCAAATGACATTTCTTTGACCTTCAGTTCAGTAACAATGGCAAATACGTCATGCTTAAATGAGAGAAGGAGAGTCTTTGGACATAATTTGTTATTGTAGGATACTCCAGGACTCTCGTTCAGAGACCGTCCTGCAGGAGGTCACATTGTTATACGCTGCATTCATGCTTCATCGGTCCTGCTTATGCTGACCGTGTATTCAGTGAACAATTCAATTAATTCTTACGAAACATTACTTCATCCCGCGTGACCCTCAAAGTACTTGCCCGAATCGAAAAATTACCCGGGCAATGTGAGGAGTATGTTTGGTCCCGCTGGAAACTATCTCCCTTAACAAAGTCACCGTCTCCGCTTCATCTTTATGGTCCCGTGTGAAGGACCCCAAGGGGCTGAGGGTGGACAGGTAGGGTGACAACCAGGTCTCAGTAAGGTTTGGAAACACATTCCAGACCTCTTTTGAGAATGGGGACACTGGCCAGAGATGATTAATGGCGGGCGTGTGTGACTGCTTGAAGGGCAGACCATAATTCACCACACGGGCCTGGAGGAACTCGAGCAACGTCCGCCTACCCCGCGGGCAAAGCGCGTCCCTCCACTTGCGTTCATCTCAGGTGCAAAGTTGTCTTCCTTTATGTGTGCACTTGTTTTTATCATGCTAATACATAATTGCCCACTCGCAATTATCGATAATTGCGGGGAGTTCTCCTTCGGTTTTGCCTTAATCAGAAATTTGCACTATAAAAAGGGTCCTGGGTTTAGATTTCACACAATTACACATTCACTGCTTTTCATCTCTTTTTAATCTCCTGCAAATCTAAAACATGGAGTTTGTTCATAAACACAGCTGAGGCCCTACGATTTGCTTTGACATTTTGCTAAACGAATGAAGCAATCCTATCAATGTTGTGCCTCTGTGTCTACTGATTAAAATCATTTGAATTGCAGATGACGTCTTTGTCTAAAGAGTTCAGTAAACAGAGGCATCACGTTGATAGGCATGCCAATTTTTAATTGAAATAAGATCGCCACCCGCTTTGAGCCATAACGCACATAATGATGTGTGACCGCAGAAAGACTTTTTTCGTTGATCAAATGTGGCTGTAATGACTGCGATAATCCGGATTATTTCGGAAATCTATTATAATCTGTGTCATTCAAAATTATTTGGAGAAAACTATCAGCTGAGGCGCAGAGCTACGAAAATCAAAGCGCCTGCCTTGTTGTCCTTTCATTCTTTTTCGGGTCTTTCCGCCTATAGGCGAAAAACTGTGGCTAATTTATTCATAGCTCAGCATTTAGTACCTCTAATCTACGGTTGATACTGTTACTGGTGCTCGTAATTGTATGATATTGTTAAAGCTGGTTTTCAGGCAGGGTGCTTATCAGGGCCTGTTTAGCGTGCAGCTTGTGGGAAGGGAAGCCCAAATTGAGGAGAAATCAAGTGGCGCCTTGGTAAGCAGGGTCGGAATTACCGTGATGGACTGGGGCTGGATTTCTCTCCCATGCATATTTTTGCCCATTGTCACGATCTTCGCCCTTAATAGGAGCTGACAGAATGTAAATGGGATTTTAAGGGAACTGGCAAAGTCTGTAATTTTTCTCATTTAGTCCATGGATGAGTGAGCCAAGCCGGTAAGATTTGTATGGGAATTTGAGATGGTTCAGTGCGACATGTCAAACCCTGATTATGAACTCAAGGGAGCCTTTTTACCTTAGCCAATCATCTTCGTGCCGCTTCCTTGCAGGTTGTCTTAGAAGGGCTAATTGTTCGCAATGACATTTTCAGTGGATAAAATAGATATCAGCAAAATGACAAAAAAGATGACTAGACAACACTTAGTGCTGAATATAAAATGGCTCGTTTTTTAAACAGGATTAATCAAATTATGCCACAGATTAAACCCATAATCTACAGTAGAAACTACAAGCAGTGGAAGGTCAAACCAAATAGAGCTGCAAAAATAAGGACTGTTTGCAAGCAGGTTTTCTGAACACGCATTATGTTATCATGGTGAGCTGGTCAGGATTTTTACAGTGTTCACACAGTTTGGTAAGGGTTTTTAATGTTTTTTCACAAAGGCTGCATTTATTTGATCAAAAATACGGTAAAAACAGTAAAGTTTTGACATGGTATTACAATCTGAGATAACTGTTTTCTGTTTGAACACATTTTAAAGTGTCATCTCATCTATTCCTGTGATGCAAATAGTTGAAACAAATGTCTTTACTGTCACTTTAGATCAATTTAATGCATCCTTGCTGAACAAAAGTATATAGAAATAATAAAAATAAAATCGTACTGACCCCAACCTTTTGAACAATGCCATATATTAGTCATTTACTTCAGTTATAAGTTTCTAAGGCCTTCTCAAAAACAAGACAACCAGCAGCATTCAAACGAGATTTCCTGAGCACAACAGAAAGCTCCGCCCAAAACTCACCCCATTGGTTGAGCTGGTGTTGCTATGTCAGGCAGGTCAGGATTCTCAAGCAACAAAACTGTTTTGAAATTGCCACAAAGATTAGTGTATAAAAAACACACTTTAGTTTAAAGTATCATTTCATATTATGTTACTCATTTACTGCTTTTGAAGTTATGTTCTAAATAGCGACAATAAAAACCAACAGCAATCAAACAAATAGCTCCACTCAAACTCACAAACATCATTGGTCGAGCCACCGCTGCGGTGTTGGGCTGGTCAGGATTCTTAAACAGAAAAATGCTTTGAAAACACAGTCACAGTGTTTACACTTCACAGGGGTGTCAGCCTACAAATGGCTTTCCGTCTGCATATTAACCTCAAGTAGAAGAATGTATTTTAGCATCTAAGCATATTCAACTTCAGGTTTAAGTATTAAGGGACACTTTTTTCGACCTACAACTGAAGTAAATGATTAATGCAAGTTGTTAAAGTCTTATTAAAAGCCTCAATAAAGCCTACATCATTCTCCTTCAAACCCTCATAAACACTCCAGCTACTTTTGGGCCGGGCCGTGAGGGGGGTGATATTGTGGGGCACTGCGGCTGTAGCTGAGAGACGCCGTGTGTAATGCAGGCTGTTAGTGATGTTAAATGAAGCTTGAAGCCTGGCTGACAGCAGCATTCCTCCACAGGCTCGGCGCTGAGAGAGGAGGAGAGGGGCCAACAAGGGCAGAGTAATGGTCTAAGAGAAACCACGCAGGACACGGCGCTCGTCGTGGCGGACGGGCCATTATCTCATAAGGGCCATTATCTTAATGGGGTGACCGTCTCGATATGACAGATATCACAGAAGGACTGACACATAAACAGTTTTTATAAGATGAATTTGCCAGTGTACAATCTCTGCGGTAAAACACATTTGACCCATAGCCGTATACTGATGTATATAACCTTGTCAAGGTGGGTTACAGTTGCTTTGTGTGTGTATATTGTCGAATGTTGATACAAAACAAAAGTTTACTCACAAATACACAAGTACACTATTTTCCTTTCTATGTTCATTTGCGAAGAAAGCAAGTGAATAAGTTTCCAGGACATGACTGTTTTGAATTCACCCTTTATGAATAGGATCACATTGTCAGTGTTAAATAAGGTTCGCTACAAAGGTACATCATAAAAAACTGTTAAATATATATATATATATATCTTTATGACTCTGAAAATACATAGGATGGTCTCTCCCGGAGCGCAAGTCTGCGCTAGTCTCTTCAGGTCAGGTAGATAATGTTCGGTTCAACAAATCTCCAGCCACGTTTGCTACGTTTCCAAATCCTGACAGATTTCACTCCAATTCACAACAATGGCAGCAGACCTACAATCAAAGAAAAGTCAACAGTTTTGTCGCAAACATCTTTGTTGTCCATTTTGCGTGTGCTAGGTTGGAAAAACTCCTCACAAAGCTCAGGTGTGTGTGTTTTTGCTTGCATTTGTGGAAGCTGAAGCAGCTGATGTGTGTATTCGTGTTCATATTGGAAATCCTTCCACACAGAAATTTGCTCGTATTTCTTTGGTCTGTAAAATTTTGATAGATCCATACACGTTTCACGATCCAGGTCGCGAACTATCCTGCAACCGATATTGCCAGTTTTGGCGGCAGCAAACAAAAGGTCGGCCGGTTCCAGCTTTGATTGACAGCACAGGGGGATCCGTTCCTCATGGTCCACGTAAACTCCATGACGAGAGGTCCTCACCCCTTATCTTATGAGACTGAAGGACTAATGGAGAGACTGACAGACAGGGCTAACAGGACTATGATGAATGCTCCCCTCCCCCGCCCCGCTGTAGCTTTGGATGATGAGGTGCTTCCGTATGCCGCGCCTCTCTTGGGAAAATCGTCCCCCACTGGCGTCAGGATACCTGGTGGGATTTAACAACACAGTAGTTAGGGCATATAACACGATATGTTCTGAGAGGTTTTGGTGTTGTCCCAGATCCTTCCCTGTTTGGACCCTAACCAAGAATGTACTGTAGACAAATATTCAAGACAGGTAGGAGATGCATTCTCAAATTTGAAGAAAAAGCCCTCTCAATGCCATTGACACTAATGGCTGAAACCTTTTGGGACATTTGATTCCGTATAATAAGAAATCTGTAGCTAATAGCTTTTTGATTGTATATAAATTAAAAGGATAGTTCACCCAAAAATGAAAATCCTATCATCATTTACTCACCTCAAGTTATTCCAAACCCATAAGACTTTGATTAATCTTTGAAAAACAAATTAAGATTGGATAAATCATTATAAAATCCTAAATTCAGTCTATTCTTCATATAAAGTAATCGTATCTCTTGGATCAAACTGAGATTAAATCAAGAATTGGATTAAACTGCTCAAAGTCATACAGTATGAATTTGTTTTACTGCGCCTTTATAACCTCTTTGGATCTTTTTGGTTACCTGAATTTTTAAAGGAGGGACAAAAACCTCTCAGGTTTCATTGAAAATATCTTTGTATTTGTGTTTTGAAGTCGTTTGTGTTTGGAAAAAATAAATTGTAAAAAATATGATAGAATTCAGCCATAAATTTTCTCGCCATGAAAGTGGCCACAGAAGCTGGCATGGCGTTAAACACAAACGAACAAACTTTTGGGTTTAGAACAATATGAAGGTGAGTAACTGATGAATTTTCATTTTTGGGTGAACTATTCCTTTAAGCAACAAAAGAAATTAACATCTTTTAAATGATGTACTTCATACATGCATATAACCAAAGCGTCAAATGAAATTAAACATGGTCTTAGTGTTGTCTGTTATCTTGCGGTTAACAAGCTAAACTGCATGTCATCCCTGGTGAAAAATAAATATTCTAAAATGTATTTGAAATACATTTACATATTTTTGTACTTAATAAAAATACCCTGCAGTTTTGGTATGCTAAACTGGTATACTTAAAATCTGCTAAATTGGAACAACTCATTTTGTACTTAATGCACTTTAATTGTGCAGAAGTAGTGATAAATGTATTTTTAAATATATTACTTTTTTAGGATACCTTACAATTTACTACACATATTCATAAAAAGTTCTATACACTTTCAGGCTAGCGTTGTTTGATATTGCATCTCTGATTTTATTAAATTAAAATAGCATTTTTAAGCATTTATTTAATTTCATTTTTTTTTTGTTAATTCAATTTTTTAACACCTATATTCTCTGTGAAACATACAGTGATATTTATTATTCTTCAAAGATAGGCTTATATGTTTATTATTAAACATATTATTTATTATTGATTAGTGGGATCCAGTGAGGTATTTTTCATGACACCAGCCTTTTTGACAAGCAAGTCTAAGTCCTGAGTTGTTTTGTGACACTTACTGTGGTTGTTTTCACTCGGCCTCCCGGCTGTGCACACGTCCAGCCTGTTCTGTTTACCAATAGGTCACAGCCTTCGTCATCCAAACAAGGCATCATCTCACACCATTGTCTGCTCCTGACAATGTGCGCTGTTAAAAGAAGAGGAAAATGAATATGAAAAGGAAGTTAAATGAAACGACATTTCCAACCTATTTCAATTCTGCAGGGCCATATATTTCTTTGTGAAACATTCTATTTAATAGAGTGGGGCTTATCATAGTGTAGTCATTTTATTATTTACTCTGGATTGACTAGAACTGTGTTTTAAGATGATTTCATTGGTGCACCTGATGTGCAAAAGAATTTTGATAGAATAGTACATTACATAGTAGAGGAAATTGACCTAATAAATGATTTCAGCATTATGTATTAATGTATGTTAGTCTGTCTTAAAGGAATTCCCATAAATGCATACAATTCAGGAGGTCAAGACATAGTAAAATCAGGACATTTCATGCAACAAAGGCAAATAGCAATGAGAGAAAAGAGCTCCAGCACTTGGCCTAATATCCTAAGCCTTTCTCTTTGAAACAGATCGCTGAGGTCCAACAGTGAGAATTTTTTTCCTGAGGTAAGATTGTTTTTGCACTTAATCAAACATAAATGTCTATTTATAATAACTAGGGCACCCTTACATGTTCATTTGCATACCATGACACCCCAATTGGCCCTTAGAGAGAGAGAAAAAAGGGAGGGAGGGAGGGAGGGAAACTGAGAGAAAATGAAAGAGAGAGAGAGAGAGAGAGAGAGAGAGAGAGAGAGAGAGAGAGAGAAAAAAAAGAGTACATTTGTGAGGTAGAGAAAATGATAATCAGAGTGAAATATAACCCAGGGAAGCAAAAGTACATAAATATCAGGGTGGCAGCATTTGTACGTTTGGAGGAAGGCTAACAAAGTGTTTGGAGAACAAGTAGGTACAAATGGAGGCGAAATGTCATTCTCACCAAAGGAAAAGGCACGTTCTTAAAGGTAAAAAATAGTTGTAGAGATGCCTTCCAAACTCGGTAGTTTGTTATGTAGTGAATGTTTCCCTCACAGCATCTACTCTAGGGACTAGCTTCCGCTACTAATCTCCAGCATTAGTATTCACTGTTATGCCCTGGGCCATAACGACAAATAAAAGAGCCTTTCATGCAAATTCGGTACATCTTCATTCTGTAGGCATGATTCACAAAACCGTAGGTTGCAGCCATTGGTGCTCTTATCTATGTTTTAAGATTAGCATGCTATTCAACGCTAGTCTTATATGTAGTTTTTCAGATTTTTAAAAAATATTAATTCAGAGTTGGGTGTGGGTTGGTTGGCTCGGTTGGTTTCCCCTGCCAAAAAGTAAACAACAACAGTTGTCTTGACAAAGGACTGCCTGCATGCTTAAAATAGATTGAAAAGAAGGTTGTGTCAACCTTATGTGCCATAGATAGATGGCACAGATGGATAGATACTGTAGCTGGATGGATGGATGGATTAATAAATGGTATATGGTTTGATAGATAGATAGATAGATAGATAGATAGATAGATAGATAGATAGATAGATAGATAGATAGATAGATAGATAGATAGATAGATAGATAGATAGATAGATAGATAGATAGATGAGTAATTAGATGGATGGAGGTATAAACAAATAGATTGGATTACATTCCAAGGTTTTCACTGAAGGTCTATGTGATTTGTGACAATGCTCTATGGGAAAAGCGCAAGTCAGATCAGAAAGCAAAGTAACAGCATCCCAAGTCAGACTGAAGGACATGAAAAGCTGGAAAGCTCTAGGAGCCGTTACATTTTATAAATGTCTGGTCTTGCATTAGGGATTTGTCAAGTTGACATACTGTAATAATGATGCCCCCAAAACCCTTTATTTCACAGTAAAATACTCAGCTATTCCGAAAACCCCCCAGATCCCACCTCTATCTCATTCTCTGCCTGTCTCGGGCAACACGTCGGATCACTCCGGCCTCCAGTGATGCATGACACATGACAGATCATCAACATTTTAACACTTTAAAGAAGTAAAGTCAACAAATCCACAAACAACAGCCGAAGAGAGTCCTGTCAGCACAACACAGTAAGCTCTCAGACTCTGTCTCTAATGAGCTATCCCTCGTCTCCTGCTATTGAGCATTGAGACTGTCACTCCACGGATGCCAAACAGACTATGACAGAGTGCACAAAGTGCCTCTGAATCAATACATCAAAGAACTCTCTGAACTTGGAGTCTCTGGTCAAAGGGACACAAAAGTAATATGGAAGTTGCTTACTGAGGCCAAAATATGACATTGTCCAGATAGAGATTTTGTGTACCTGATTCTGAATGAAAACATCTTGTTCTTGCTTAACTCAGATTTGCATTGCAAATTCCTCTTATTGCTAGATGCTGGAAATCGAATCTGTTGAATTATAATCTGTATATTTGGAGTATCCACACGTTGGAGGTTTGAAATTAGAAAAAGGCAAAACAAATATCAAAATAATCCCTGCAATCAATTCTTGTGAGAAGATTTTCTTGCTAACTATTCATGCATCTCTCTTTGCTGCTACAGATGGCATCTAAATTGTGACAGATCACTGGATACCTCCATTATCACACCCAAAATGATTTCTCTCTAATTCTTTTTTGTATATGTAAAATATTCAGTGTGCCTTTCAGCTGTGGCTCTGCAATTTACAAATATTTTATCATTAATCAAAATTATTCAAAGCAAAAATTGCATTTTCAGAAGGAAATATCAGACCTGGAAAGGCTCTGAAAAGCTGAAAAGTTCTCTGTTCTGTGTAACTGTTCTTTGTCAGCTTTATATGAAGATGATCCAACAAAAATGATACTTTTCACTGCTTTGAAATTGATGCAAGGAAAAAATGACCAATCACAATGCAGTAAAATTACAATTTGAATATTTAAGAAACAAACTGAAATTTTACAATGCTACCGTGATGACAAATGAATCATTTGAATCAAAGATTTGAGTTAATTTGTTGAAATGGATAGTTCATGAGATGAATTGAACTTCTAATATTGTATTTGCATCTAAAAGGGATAGTTCACCCAAAAACAAAAATTGTCATTGTTTACTCACTCTCTACTTGTTCGAAACCTGTACACGTTTTTTTCTTCTGTGAGCACAAAAGAAGATATTTTGAAGACTGTTAGTAACCAAACAGCTGTTCATAGCCATTGACTTCCATAGTTTTTATAGTTCCATACATATGAAAGTCAATGGCTACCGTCAACTGTTTGGTTACCAACATTCTTAAAAAAACCTTCTTTTGAGTTCAACAGAAGAAATTCATACAGGTTTGGAACAACATGAGTGTGAGTAAATGATGACAGAATTTTCAATTTTGTGTGAACTATCCCTTTTAGTTTATATCAGAGACATTATTTAAACATTTATTATTAATGGGCAAACAAAAAGCACATTAAAAACAACAAAATCTTGCTTATTTTGTTGCGAATATTAGATATCTCGCCTACATGCAAGTACTGTAACGGTGAAATTCTGTTTTTTTTTTTTAAACCTAAATTTGATTTTTATAATGGGTTCTTCATAATGTTCTGAGGAAAGGTAGTTCCAGTCCTCAAGGCCCTGTCATTCCTGCCCCAGTTAAGACTTTAGCTGTGACTGATGACCGATGCAGAGGCCGGACTCGAGATTTATCGGGACAATAAATGAGATGGGCTGCTCATTGCAGCGGACTGCGATTACTCAAACGTTTGGCACAGACGAGAACATCAAACATCTGTCCATACATTTTTACAGCGGACACAGCTTGAGAATCCTATATGTTTAACATTCACAGTTATGGCACACACACTAGTATTCAGATCAGCCCTGCTTACACAGGAACTGCCCATAATTTACAAGTAACACATGTTGTTGTTTATAATGAATTCATGAGCTTACATTTCAAACAGTTTCTAAGCCAAACCCCTTCTGTTCTCAATGTTAAGCCTCCCACTGTGATGAAATCAGTGAGGGGAATTTATGATGTCATAAATTGGCCAGCTAATGAATTGGATGTGAATATCAATGAATATTTTCTGTCTATTGTTTTGCATCCATCGTTCTCACAATGCCATTACACTGGTATTGCCTGTGCCGCTTTTCACAAAGCTGCTGATTTTTCTATTGCACATATTTCACTCAAAAACAAACATACAGTATGATCAGTGTAGTTGGATTCACAAATGAACAAGTCTTGTAAACCAGGTCTTTTAATGAATCAGTCACAAGTTATTGGTTTGAAAAATCTAATCTGAATGAATCACTGGATCTGTTAAAAATAATCACAAACTCTCTGGTTTGAATGAGTTTAATGAATCCTTTTTTAAATGAACTCTAATCAATCTTACACTGTATACTGTAAAAAATGACAGATTTTAACGGTAAAAAACAGTGAAAATGCTACAGTAAACGGCAAGTTCCCCTAATATATACAGTGAAAAACTGTAATAGACATTTCAGACAATTTTACAGTGAAGTACCGTTTTTGGAAGTGAAAAAGAATGTAACATTTAGAGGGGAAAAACGTATAAATTGACATTCCCAGGATTTCCTGCGTTGCATTTCAAATTGGATAGTTTTCTCTTATCAGTTATGTTTATTAGGGTTGTATGTTACATCTAATGTTGTTAAATTATTGTTTATTGCATATTTCAGTTTAATGAGTCTCACCATGATGGTGTTTAGTGCTTGTGTGAATGACACTGTGCACCTTCTATATATGTTATTATTTAAAAGCTGCTTGTGATGGGCTTTGGTTCGTCATTTGACTTTCTCATCACCTCCTGCATTTGGTGGTTATCAGTGTATTACAAACAGATTTCAGTACTTCAGTAGGTTGGTATATTAACATTATATCAGTTAATGAAATTATGGTATTTAACTGTAAATTTAAATTAAAACCATAAAACCTAAAATGTTGCTACCGTATTTTTTACGGTAGAATTCCGGCAACCACAGCTGCGATGTTTTACTGTAAATTTTTACAGTGCACTTAATAAACATCTGAACCACAAGTTATTACTTATAGTCATACTCAACTCAAAATCAAGGAAATAACTGTTTTGTGTGTTTGAATCACTAGCATTACTTACTGGTAACATTTAACATTTTACTCGTCTCTTTAAGACATTAAAATCTTTAATTCAATAATTGTACTTTATTTAATGTATTTAATAATAATAATAATTAATATGAAGCATAATTATGCATAATTATCATATTAAGTTTTTTTTTACCAGCCACGAAACTCTTTTTGCAAGAATAATCATTTATTACTACTACAATGACTAAACATATTTACAATGTTTTTCATTTGTCCTGCTCCTGGTGTCTCTATTAAATGCATTTTTCCTCAATTTTACCTATTAATTATAGCCATTCAACATTACAGTATAATTGAAAGCCATTATTTTTAACATTTAATAGGCTCCAAAATATATAACAACATTTAATTTAAGTGATTTTAAAACAATCTTCACATAAACTATAAATTATATGCATAAACTATACAGATTATCTTTAGGCTATTCAAGCTACAAAAGTTAATTGGCCTCTATAACAGTCCAATGGTTTCTCGTTTTCTTTTGTTCTTTGATTTACATCAGTGACAGACTTCAGCAGGTTTCACTTTAAAATCAGCGCTGTCTCTTTAAAACCTGATGCACATGACGCGGATCTGTCACATCCGATTTTCTCCAAACTCTTTACCGTCATTTAAGACTTTATGACTCACTTAAGACCGCGTTTACGAGATAACTCGCCAAAACCGCGCATTTCGGCATAATTGTGTGTGTTTTCCTCCGTTGAAGCGCTACTGGTGCCCTGTATAAAGCGGCTCGGTGTAGGCTCAGCCGAACACGCAGCCTTTCAAACTATACTTCACTGCACCATTTAGGCGGCGAAACCCCAGGTATGTGTCGCCACATTCTAGGGTTATAACGAATAAAGAAGAGAAAAGTTAATCTTCCGAAATGAAGCAGCAAAATCTTCTCAGGTAAAAGTTATTAGAACCGTGTCTAGGGACAAGCGGGCCATCACACTGCTCTGAACTTATCAGCCCGTTTGGATCCTATTATTTGATTCGCTCTTGTCGCTTATGACAGAACAGCATCATGATGATCTTCTCTTCGCAAAAGATTTTGTTTTATTTTGTTTTGTTTTATTTTGTTTTGTTTTATTCGCTTATGTCAGAAACAGTTGAATCTCTTTAAAAACTGGTTTTTGGTTTCACTACATTGCATAGTAATATTTCGTAAAAGTTGTACTCACCAACTGGCGACTGACACTTACATGTACTCGCCAACGTGATTTCTACTCACATTTGGCGCTTGACCAGTGTTAATTTTAGGCCCTGGCTGTATCTTTATTTTGAAGAAAACATTTCATTACACCATCCCAAAGCTTGCTTTGATAGCACCGCTAAAACAGAATAATGCACTTGGATTAATCACCAAATGCACAAATATGTGTACACTGATGGTCCTCACCACCGTAATTGATTCTAGAAAACAAAATTAAGGTATCTTTGTGAGAGGATGTTTGTGTGAAATAATATATGAGGACTCAAGGCAGAGAGTCTGTGTAATCTGTGTTATCATGGGCACACCTGCAGACACTTCATCACAGGGCATGCTAATTTTTAGAGCATTGTGGAAACACAGAGGATGCATTATATAATTAGTTTCTAGTGGGACCACTTATGTCAAGTCTCTGTATTTATTTAGTGGGTGAGCCAAATAACAATATATTTTGTGTCCTTATCTGTCCTTAGAAAGATATAAAGACACACCGGCAACTGCAACTTGTATCTAAACAATGTGTACATGGCAGTTGTAGCTTTTGGTGTCCCCGACGTGATATAATCCCATATGAAGCAGGTGCCATCTTGACTTTGGTGTCTTGATTGATGGCGCAGAACTTCTCGAGCCACTCACGAATGTTTTGGGGAGCTGGTATCCCATTTGTAATGCTGGCGCATAGACACCCGCGATACGAGGCAGATGCTTTTGAATTGGCTGCCTGAGGTCAGCCCTGACCTATCACATCCATCTAGGCTGTGTGACTAGGGAAACATTACTAATCCTTGGGCTGACATTCCGAATTCGATTGCGGAGTCAAAGATATGGAATTAATGCAGGTGCTCGGTGAGCGGGACTTGATTATCCTGACACCTGGCCGACGATCACCTTGTCTAATTGTTAAAATGCTCTCCTTCCTCTGACTTTCCGCATAGTTTTCAGGGCATATTCCAGCTGTCGGCTCTCACCTCCCCGCTACCACCAGCTGAGGGAATTGGGTTCTGTTGCTGTCACTTCCCGCCCGCTTCCAGGCAGAATCCGCAGTCCCTCTGTGTCCTAACATGCCGCAGCCGCCTCTCGTTTAGCTTTTTCTGTCTGATGCGATATTGATGCCAGATCTTTCCAGGCCACTTTGATTCTGTCTACATGAAAACTTCATGACGGTTTAATTTCCTGTTGGTTTGATGATAAATTCATTCTAATTGCTATGTCGACGTCATTGCCCAAGATGTCTTAAGAGATTCCACAGAGCAAATGTGTTTTCGGCTCTGCTTTTCATTTTACATGCAGGCGGTTTTGCAGTTAGAAGTGACCTGTCACTGTACTTGTACAAGTGAAAATTTAATTATACTACGAACATGAATTATACATAATTCCAGCCTGGTTTCATGCCAAAGAATGTGTTTTCCATTTTTCAGTCTGTGTGTGAGCGTTTCACTTTATGTTACCACGATACACTGTGGTAACAGTGCTACGCCTCCAGGTTTCGACTATATATTACTGTTCAAAAGTTTGGGGTCGGTGAGAATTTAAAAAAAAAAATGTTTTTGAAAGAATTCTCTTGCACTCACCAATACTGCATTTATTTGATTAAAATTACAGTAAAAACGTTAACATTGTGAAATATTATTACAATTTAAAATAACTTTTCTAGGGGTGACCCCGAATAGCCGACGATTCGATGCTTCGATAGGAGGAGCCAGATTCAACTCCCAATCTCACAGTCGAATATTCGCGGGGTGTTATGATCATACCATTTTGGCTGTATGGGGGTGCTCAAATGTCTGATTTCACATAGAACTACTATATTAACTTATTATTTTCTCATAATAAGTTAATATACA
Organism: Acrossocheilus fasciatus; assembly: GCA_036784905.1. Taxonomy (NCBI): domain Eukaryota; kingdom Metazoa; phylum Chordata; class Actinopteri; order Cypriniformes; family Cyprinidae; genus Acrossocheilus; species Acrossocheilus fasciatus. Next base: position 14,152,704 of record CM071962.1, on the reverse strand, counting down.
CCCTGTTATGATAATAAGATAATGCTGTAAATAAGAATCTGAAAAGAAAGAAGCTTTAAATAAATATTTTAACATGCGTGAATAAATCCAACCACCCCTATAGATTTAAGTTTCTCTTTCTATAATTCGTATCCGACAGAGGAGCATCTTGGCGGTAAGGATTTAAATCTTTAACACGACTTAAACTGACGCAGAGTGAAAGACTGGATTTTTTTGATCAGGTAGGATACAAGTGATTTCAAAACATTTTGGTCGGTTTATATATATCGTGTGTATATTCTTTATCTCGTATAAGATGCATTTGGTTGAGTTACGCTACAGTAAAGCGCTTCGTTGTACAGTGATTATGTCTTCTGTGCGCAGTGCGAGCAGTACAAACAACAATAATATTAATAACTATGACTGGGACTGTCATATACATAAAATTATAATGAGAACACTATTATAATAAAATGCTGTGAATTTTTAGAGTTTAGTTGCCGTGTTTCTGTACATTGTTACGTGATGAACGCATCCACAAAAGGAGTTCATTCAGAGCCGCACAGACACGTTCATTCAGGGCATTTTGTGCAGATAGCCTATAAGTTGTAATATTAACGTTATGTTGTATAATTAACGAAGCGTATTCAATATGAGATAAATTAGTTAAATCCCATTGATTAAAAAAATGCTATCATATGCTTCATTCTACTGGTCAGTGGTTCAGTGCGCGCAGCTCAAAACAGAAATGCAAAACATTAATAACTATGTCATATACAGTACATAACGTTATAACGAGAGCACTATTGTAAAAAATGTTGTGAATTCTTAGGGTTTCGCTGACGTTTAATGTTAACTATCTTTTAATCAAACATAAAAAATGATTTACCCCGTTTGTATCTGCGAGGCGTCCGTTACACATTTTCCCTGTATGTTAATGTCAATAGGCCTAATTATGACTGTCGAATGTCTGACTTGATTCTTGGTAATGTATTTTACCCCCCTCCCCCAAACATATGATTCGACTATCAGTCGACTATTGGCAAGATTCGAAAATACAGATTAGACTATTACCGATTATTATTATCAATGTTGTGCTATTACAAAAGTTGTGCTGCTTAAAAGAACATGACAAGTAAAAATAAAAAATTTTGTACTGTATGTGTAATATACTGTATATATATATATATATATATATATATATATATATATATATATATATATATATATATATAAACTCATCTTTTTATAACAATGACTGGTTACTTCAGTATGCAAAATGTCATAACTCACCAAATAGTAATATTCTATTTCAGATTAATTCGTTAATAATTCATATTAATTCATGATATTTGTAAAAGGTACTTTTACAAAGTAAAACTTTGTTGAAATAACAATTAAGATGTGTACAGTCAAATTATTTAACATTTTTGGAGGTGTTGCACCAAATGACATTTTAGATTAAAGTTTAATTACTTCTCTTAAAAATGGCATAAAAATATGAAACATGAACTTGGCATTTTATATATTTTACACTAGATTTTTAGTTTTAGATGTTTCTCTTTTCACCACAAACATTCTTATTTGTCATTGAGCCACATGTGATCTACAATGTCATCTTGTTTTACTGGTCTTCAATGTGCTAAACACAAAAGTCTGCTCGCCTTCCATCAGCAGGGCATGTTTCCTCAGTGCTGCTGTCGTGAGACTAAAGCCTGGCAGTCTTAGTACTAATACATAACGGCAGATGTGCGGCTATTCTTTCTCAGTATCAAAACCTGTCTGATTACCTGCCTTTTATCAGATAAAGCCACAGGGCACAGAACAAGATAAAACAGCAGCGTTGCCTCATTTGAAGAGATCAGGTTATATTTAGCAGAAGCTTTTTATCCAAAGAAACAAAACAACTGAAGAAATCAATATTTCTTTAATAGCTTCAGACACTCAAGAGTAGCAAATTACACCAAATTAAAAGCGAGTAGGGTAAATAGTTAAACGACAAACAAGACTGAGGAAATATTGAGGGAGCTGTGGAGTTCAAGAAAAGATTGTCTTCGCAAGCAGGGGTAAATTGTCAATTGGATACACTGAGATTTTCTTTCTAAGCCTTAAAATTATATCTGAAGAGCAGAATTCATTGGTTGTTATGAAATAACTGCATTTTTGAAAGGCCAAAGCCTCAAGACCTCTCCACGCACCGATGGAGAAATTGTATCCGGCTATCTTGTTAGAAAATGCCAACTTAGAGTGACTGATTTTTATTGTCAATTTGGTTCGTAAAGCCATGAACGTAAGTTATTGGAGGATTTTTCAATAATGGCAATGAGGAATTACTGAAGCACATTTTTTTCTGCTTGCATTGTTCTGTTTTTGCTCATTTATGTTTGTTATCCTTATTGTTTACTGGATGCTGTGCTTTTTTACGACATTTCATCAGCCAGGGTTACTGATTGGCATATGGTGGAGCCCACTACAGGTGATGTAAGGTCGTAGAAACATGGAGGACTGTGTCTTTCAAAAGCAATTACTCAAGAACACCTACTTTCATCTGGCCACGAAGAAACTCCTACCTTACGAAATATGTCTTGAAATTACTCGGGTGTCATAGCAACAACTGAAGGCAAGAAGACATACGACCACATGAAGATAAGTGCAGGTCATGCTGAAAACCAGTCCACGCAAGACTAAAACTAAATTGAAGAAAAAGGGAACAAAACAAATGTACTTGGAAAAGCTGTAAATGGCAAATTTAATTAAAAAAGCTCTCATTTGCTTCTCGGATACAGTACAAAAGCAAGCTGAAAAGAAAGTAATGAGATAAAAAGACTCTGTATTACATATTTCCATTATGTTCACTTCACAAAACAAACGTACAGTGACATTAACATGAACAAATGACTCTAACAAGCCAGTTCTTTTAATGAATTGCTCAAAAGACTTATTGGTTGAGTCTGTCTGACGAATCCTTCACTTAATGAACTCACTAAATCTGTCAAAGCGCTTATAAACATCTGATTTACTGAAATAACATCTGATACACTTTCTAAACTGCAAGTCATGTCAGTCATTTTTGTCTCAAAATTAAGCTGTGCATGTTTAAGTTTAGTTTCTCAAATCTTTAAATAGACCATTTAAACACAATTTGCCATTTGTGTTTGCAAAAGTTTAGTACTTAACAAAAACAAACTACTCAACGAAACTACGAACAAATTACTCAGTGAGCCAGTTCTTTTACTTACCAGTTTGAATCAGTCTGATGAATCTAATAAACTCATTAACATTGGATTAACTGCAACTCTTTCAGACATGTTGGACTAGATATGCAGATTTGTGTATTTAAAAATTGTAGAAACTTAGGTTTGTTCATTTGACAACCAGTAGGCAAGGTTCACTTGTCATTTGTGTTTGCAAAAGTTTGGTATTTAACAAAAACAGACATCCAATTCAACTAACATTAATAAGCAAATAACTCTACTCAGCCAGTTCTTTTAAGGAATTGCTCAAAAAACTTGCTGGTTTGAATCATTCGGACAAATCCTTCACTTAATGAACTCACTGAATCCATTAGAATCTCATTTAATGAACCACAAGTCTTTCAATCATGTTTGACTCTAAATGAAGCTTTGTGTATTTAAAAATAACCATTTTAGAAGCTTAATTTTGTTCATATGAAACCCTAGGTGAGATTCTCTTTGCAGAAGATTTATACTTAAATAACAAAAACAAATGTATATAGTCTGATTCATGAACAAATTACTCCAGTGAGCCAATTCTTTTATTGACTCACTCAAAAAGACTTGAATCAGTGTAATGAGTCCTTGATCTAATGAACTCATTAACGTCGGATTCATTGAATTAACATCTGATTCACTTACTGAACTGCAACTCTTTCAGTCATGTTGGACTCAAAATGCAGCTTTGCGTATTTAAAGATTTCAGAAATTCAAGTTTGTTCATATGACAACCTGTAGTCTACATTCACTTGTCATTTGTGTTTACAGACGTTTGCTATTTAAATAACACACAGCAGCTCGGAGCTAATCTCACCAACTCTAAATTTCCCCAGCGTCCGTCACCTCGTATCACATTACACACGTGACCTCAGGCACTGATGAAACCTGCAGCAACATCCCAAATCCTGTGAGTGACACTTCAGCCACACTCACTGAGCAGCGTAATCTCACGGATCAGACTGGAATCTGAAAGCCCCAGCTATGGATGCTCTGGTGGGCTTAGAGGCAGTGGCACCAAAGCCTGGATGAGTCCCACCTTAGCCCCTCCTCATTCTTACCATCCACACATGCTGGACTGGCTCTGGTAGTGCCGGCAATCTGGCCCTTCCTGCAGGCACACCTGGCCGTCTGCCGGGCGATGGTCCTCCTTGGCTGACTGCTGTCCCTGTCCAGAGTCACGATTTCACATGTACCCGCCACCAGCTGACCTGAATGAAGGACAAAGAGTTTAGAGAAATGTCAGCTGGGCTTTCAAAACCACGAGGATTATAATCAAATCTTTAAGAAAATTCCCTACTACAGTGCTAGAATGATGTGGCTGGTGGCCAGGGTGTTCTTACATGTTCTGAGTGGTTTTTAGCATGTTTATATGCGGTCACTAGGGTTTTCTTGGCGGTTACTTAGTCAGAAATTCCAGTCCTTAAATATGGCTCAGGTCCAGTGCTATATGATTATTCGAAGTAAGGCTGTGATTTATTTGAATAAATGTATGCACTGCATGTTTCAGAGTGAAGTGCAGCTCTGTGTTTATTTACAGGCAAGCGGCTCATTTTCTGGTGTTTTCAGTGTCTCGGTTCACAGTAAATGTAAATGCGTCACACAGGCTCTTCTCTTTGTCACGTATATGCTGGAAGAGATGGTTCAACCAAAAATGAAAATTCTGTCATGAAAAAATACAATGGAAGACAGTAGGGACGACATTCTTCAAATGATCATCTTTTGTGTTAAGCAGAATAAAGAAGGGTAACAACTGGAGGGTAAATAAATGATAACTTTCATTTTTGGGTGAACTGTCCCTTTATGTCGATTTGGGAATGCAACGTACACCAAACATCTTCCCATCATTCCTTGGAAAGAGAAGCGCTTATCAACTGCTGTCAACAAAAAAATAGAGAAATATTAGTATCTTGATATTTACAGTTGTATTGTAAAATAATTAAATTTTTTGTAAATACAAAATTTTTTTGTAAATTTTGTTATTACAAAAAATTACAATTAGTAATATTTATTATTTTTAATATTTCAATTAAGGTTATTATTATTATTATTGTAATTTATTATCAATAATAATAATAATAATTAGTAATGGTAATACTAGTATTATAGTGATTATAAGTTAATATGTAATTAATATATGTTAACAATATGTATAACACAATATATAATTTTTGCATTTTGCAAAACAGAATTTTTAATTGCAATCCCAGAGTTTATCAAAAAAAATCTCAATTTGATTCTTCCCCAAACTGTGCAGCCCAACTCATGTTCCTTCTTCAGTGTAAGATATGGATTTTTCTCTTCTGCTCGATTTTTCTTCTGGCAGGTGAAAATAATGTCTGATTGCAAAGAAAGGTAAAAGCATGGTGCATGATTTGATAGCATAATTGTAGCAGAAATGGTGAGAGATGAGTAGGGATGTGGGATGAGCGATGTGATTAAATTTAAAGGTGCATATATAAGCCATTTTATTTTTTGCTTTTAATGAGTAGAGAACTTTTGATAGCAGTGACAGTGTTCTACCATACAGTACATATGTCAGAAGTGACTCCTCAAACTGCCATCTTTTGTAAACACTGTGGGTACAAGTCACGCATGCCGTACAATAAATAAATAAATAATATTAACCATTTTATGAAAGATGGAAAATAAGCAAAAAAATATATAGAAAAAGAATTGGAACATGTCGCAAGCCAGATTTGAACCTGCATCTCCCATACAAGCACCGCAGTGCACTGTTTTTATAACTAGCCCACAGCTTTGACAGAATAAATGGATTTTTACGGTGCTGAGCTGTTAGTTTCCCTACTAATATTGTAGACTGAGGCATCACCCTTGTTAGCAGACTGATGGGGACCAAGTTCTGCTGAAGCTGCACACTGCAGCCATTGTTCAATGTTCCTCTATTATCCTGCACCTGCATAAACAGGAATCTATACACACGCTTTCATCAAGCCAGTGCAATATGCTGGATATGGACCTGCGACGGTGAATCATGTCCTAGCGGTAACGTGTCAGCGGAAAAAAGCTTGATGAAATAGGGTGGGCTACAGATCCACAAACCCCACCGTAAGTCCAGACAGATAAGCAGCGTACAACCTCTTGAGAGAGTGCTTATGTTAGATGATGATTAATCCAGCATCAGGACACCTCCACACCCCCAACCCCCCTTACAAAGAAATGCTTATTTATATAATTAGGTTATCCATTGCCAAGCTTTCAACAGGCAGTCGGTCACAACTGGTCATGTTATTACCTGCAAGACAAAAACATATTAATCTAACCACTACCACTGATCATAAAGAGTGTGCGTGTCAATGCACAAGCTATCTCTTTTAGGAATCTAACTGATCATTAGTTTTGTTATTACCATACATCCAGTAAGCAATTTCACATAATTTCAAGCCTTAAATAAAAATGATTTTATATTATTATTAATGTACAATAAAATATAAATATATACATACATAGCAATAAGAGAGTAAAAATAGAATATAAAATAATAATAATAATTATAATAATTAAAAAAAATTATAATAAAAAAAATTAATATCAATAATGTAATAATAAAAATAATAATAACAAAAACTAGAATAAAGTAAATAATATAATATTACTAATATTTATATTTTTAATGTATTTATTTTTAATGTATTTTTTTTTTTATTAATTCGTCTTGAGGTCACAAGAAACCGTCAGAATTTAGCTTTTCACTACCATTTCTACTCTTGTCCCTGGTCCTTATGATTGAATGGTCTGTTTTTCACTGTTTCGGTACACTGTAAAAAATAAAATAAAAAAATCTAAAGTTTAAGGCAACCAGCTTCAGGAGATTTCTCAACTTGTTGTTTTCAGTTTATACAACAAAAAGTTGAGAAAACTCTAAAATCTCCTGAAGCTGGTTGCCTTAAACTTTTAAGTTTTCCCAGCTTTTGATTTTTTATAGCTGACTGATACAGCATGGACTTGATTCCCAAAATATATGTATTAATAAAGAATTGTGTTTAAAGACAGGCTGAATTATATTGTCACAGATGCACAACAGACACTAAAATCAAACTAAAACGATCATAGATATTATGAAAAGTAAACTCCACAACCAATAATAATAAAACGAAAATAATGAAATAAAATAAAACAACTAAAATATGCTACATAAACAGACACAATCAGTCTGAAATGATCAAGGATACTGTTAAAAGTAAACTAATGTTCATAAAAGTCCAATCCACACCCACTAATAAAATAAAATAACTAAATAAATTTTCTCTCTTAACAGAAGAGATTTGAGTTCTCCAAGTTACAGTACGTTTCATAGTACTTCAAGCACTTTTATCTCTGAAGATCAAAGAAAATTTGATTCCTTGTGATATGGCCGCTTTAAACCCCATCTACACTACAGATAGAGACAATTACGTTCACTACTGAAGAAAGCATCCAATCAGAGAACTGCATCAGAGTACTGCAATCATTAGCAGTACGGAGTCTGTGAGCCACTGTGATTGAGTGTAGCCGTGAGTGACATATGAAGGTGTTTGTCTGTAGCACATGATGGATTATAGCATCTTCTCAGCTTGATACGGTGGCCGCTGGAGTTATTGACATGTAAAATTACCTGTATGTCTGTATATGTATCCAGCTCAAGTTTGATCTACAGTGTGTGAAATGGTTCATCTGACCAAACATGCATGAGCTCCAACATAAACGATGATGGATGGCACTTCCACCACCAGACACGGCATCAGTGCAGAGGTACTGAATTTAAAAGCACATCCAGGCTGGATTGGTTTAGTTTGGTTTGCATATGTTTTTTACATAAAAATAAAAAATGCAGCTTTTTTACATTTATGAGCATAGCTGGAAATCTGTTTGCCCCAGGCAGCTAGAGAAAAGAAGTCATAACTTTCAGAAGCACATGGAGTCCTCGCTCTCAGCCCATCACCGATTCATCAGGATGCGAAGCAAGCCCATCACCTTTTATTACACCCAATATTTCAGGCGACGTTTGAAACTGAGACGGAAATATTGCGAGTTTGTCAAAACTGCCAAAATAAACACAAAAGAATCAGAAGGAAAGTTCTCCAGACGACCCTTGTTGCTAGCAACTCCCGTCATAAAATACCAAGAGAGCTTTCAATTCAATCTATTTTTGGCCAACTGAGTTGCTGGAGCGCTTCAGTGATTATTGGAACATTTTCAAGAGGTGATTTGATTTTTTTCCCCCCTCTCGATCTGTTTTCCTCTTCTCCAGACATCATTTCTCACTCTCCTGCTCTTTCTCTCTCTCTCCGCAAAATCAAATATCAGCATTCCTCTGAGTTACAAGAATCAGAAGGCATTGCTCTGGTGTCTGCTCTAATAGCTGTACGTCGGTTTTTTCTCTCTTCAAAGACTCCGAATGGAGCTGAGGCTCTGGATAAAGTGGAATCGTTGATATGACAGGGCAGATACTTCAGCATTACATCATCACAGAATATGATGTTAGCGCGACTGGCAGGAAATGAGAGCGGCGATGTGGGTGGAAACTCCTCGTTATCAAAGTTGCTCAGAATTGAATAATGTATTTTTCAAAATAAGCTCTCTGATTCTGCAGATGTGGGACAAAACGGGCTACGGATGTGAAAAATAAACGTTTATGTACAGAGGAATCATTTTGGGTTTCTTCCTGCTTCCCTTTTCTCACAAAATAGGTTTTTTGCATGCTGTAACTTAAAGTGTCTGGCCATCAGATAAAAACAGTCATGTGTACTCAGTTATTTATAATAAATATTTGCAAATCTTACTTTCACCTACAGTAAGAATGAATTGTGAATACAGAAACAGTTTCAAAATGATTTTCTGCTATTGAATTGTCACCACAGTCTGAAAGAAATGATGACATTTTGCATCACACATACATCACTATTTTTTTTTTTTTTTCTGGTGTTGCTAGCTACAAATATGGGAAGTGATCTAAAAATCACACAGTTGTGTTATAATTTGTATTTAAAAAGTAAAATAGTTAACTGAAAAAATATTTATTTATTTATTTATAATAAATATTTATAGTATTGTATATAGTATATGTGACCCTGGACCACAAAACTAGTCATAAGGGTAAATTTTTTGAAAGTGAGATATATGTGTCATCTGAAAGCTGAATATGCTTTCCATTGATGTATGGTTTGTTATGATAGGACAATATTTGGCCGAGATACAACTCATTGAATATCTGGAATCTGAGGGTGTAAAAAAATCTAAATATGGAGAAAATCGCCTTTAAAATTGTCCAAATGAAGTTCTTATCAATGCATATTGTTAATCAGAAATTAAGTTTTGATATATTTATGGTAGGAAATTTACAAAATATCTTCATGGAACATCGAGAAAAATCGATAATTTTAACCCATACAATGTATTTTTGGCTATTGCTACAAATATACCCCAGCGACTTAAGGTTTTGTGGTCCTATATATACAGTCATGGCCAAAAATATCAGCACCTTTGGTAAATATGAACAAAGAAGGCTATGAAAATTAATCTACATTGTTAATCCTTTTGATCTTTTATTTAAAAAATTCACAAAAATCTAACCTTTCATTGGATAATAAGAATTTAAAATGTGGGAAAATATCATTATGAAATAAATGTTTTTCTCTAATACACATTGGCCACAATTAACGGCACCCTCTTATTCAATACTTTTTGAAACCTCCATTTACCAGTTTAACAGCTCTAAATTTGACCTGGAACTACCTGTGCAGTTCAACGAATTTAATCAACACCTGCCAGCCAATCAGAATCGAGTATTCAGACAGACCATGGCATAACATTTTATGTTGATTTTATGTTGATTCTTAATTATTGCCCTGATGGTGGAAATGGGAATTTTCACTGCTCTACCTCTTTTCTTAAAGCCACTTCACTAATTTGTGAAGCTCAATTATCTTTTGCTGCACATCAGAAATATATTCTTTGGCTTTTCTCATTGTGATGGATGATTAAGGGAATTTGGGCTTTGTTTTCCTTCCTATTTATATTTCTGTGAAACAGGAAGCCATGGCTGGATAATTTCATGTTCATAATCACCCTGGAGGGCTCAAAATTGTGAATATGAATGGGAATATACTTCAGAGATATTTTGCTCATAAGAATTTCTAGGGGTGCCAATAATTGTGTCCAACGTGTATTTGAGAAAAACATTTATTTCATAATGATATTTCCCCCCATTTTAAATTCTTATTATCCAATGAAAGGTTAGATTTTTGTGAATTTTTTAAATAAAAGATCAAAAGGATTAACAACGCAGATTAATTTTCACAGCCTTCTTTGATCATATTTACCAAGGGTGCCGATATTTTTGGCCATGACTGTATATACATATATCAAAAATACTGTAAAAACAGGAATATTGTTAAATATTATTAGAATTTAAAGTATCAGAAATCGTTCTCGTATTCTAATTTGCTGCTAAATAAACATTTATTTATTATTATTGAAAACAGTGTTCAAAAGAAGAGTATTTTTTAGAAATAGAATTCTGATTTAATGCATTTTTATTTATTTATTTATTTATTAGGATTAACCCCTTGAGATGTACCATCTCATTTTCGAGGGGGTCCCACAATGTATCATATTTTGCCAAATAAAAGTATTAATTTCTTTGAAATAAAATAAATATATAAATATATTTTAGTAAATATATATAAATAAAATTATATATAAATATTTAAAATAAAAATTACAATTAGCCAAAGTTATTTGCTTGTATTTTATGTAAATCTAATAAAGGTGACTCAACTGCAAATCCTTATAAAAATTCTATTTTAATTTCTTTAATAGCCTTCTATTCAAATTAACTTCTTTCTTCTGTCAAGTATTTATTCTTTTAAAGATACATTTTCATATTGCTTGTTTATTTTGGTTACACTTTATTTTAATAGTCCACTTTAGACATTCTACTAACTATAAGTAACTTTGTAACTACATGTCAACTAATTATCATTAATTTGCAACTACATGTCTACTAACTCTCAGTATGGTAGGTTTAGGGTAAGTAGAATAAGTTGACATATACTTGCAAAGTTTCTCATAGTCATTATGTTGTATGTTGTGGACCCATCAAAATAAAGTGTTACAAGATATTAAACAGACAGTCTACTAATACTCTAATGACTGCTAGTTGACATGTAGTTACAAAGTTATTTATTGTTAGTAGTATGTCTAAAGTGGACTATCGAAATAAAGTGTTACCTTTATTTTTCCTAATTTTCAGTTTTAGGTGGTGAGTGAAAAAGTAAAACATTTAAAGGATGAAATGCTACATTTGTGTTAAAAATCATTTAATGATCATCTCTGATTAACATAAAACTGCAAATGTATTAACTTATAACTAATGGCATACAAAACTGTTGGACCAAACCAGTGCACAGCTTTTTCCCCTTTCTAAAAAACACTATCTTCTCATCCAGTCGTGTTTGACAACACCCAGCACTTCTCTCCCTTTCTCCGTGGTGCCCTGGAGGTGAGCCTCACTCCAAAGCTGGAGGAAAAAGCTTCACCATTCATCTCCAACTTCAGGCCCAAATAGGCCGTAATGACTGGGCTCTGATAGACGCCGGAGAGAGAGGAGTCCATAGAGCTATTCATGGAGACTAATCAGCATGCCAAGAGCAAAGCCTGGCTCTGCAGTGACTGAATGCAGACTGTGAGCACCCCTCCTTTAATCTCTCACTCATTCATTCGGCCCTGCCGTGGCTTTATGACAAACCCGATGCGGCCTTCTCTGCTGTTTCCCGCCACCTTTCCTCCACTGCCCTTTTTTCTCCTCTGCATCCCGTGAGTCAGAGTAAACAATCATTATAGTGTAAGAACATTGGGCTAATTCAGAGGAAAACACTGAATGTGAGATGGCAGTATTAATAAAGCGGATTCACCCCAGGACGAACCATTACGACACCATTAACACGGCAAGAATGCAAGTCAACACTTTACTAACGGTCACGGGGCCAAAACGCTCTGATAAGCTTCAGATTTGCTCGCATTGTTCTAAAACGCTTCTAAGTGCTGCAGCTTAGACGTGTTAAGCGGCGCAACTCGTGATAGATGATACGCCCTCCCTGTCTGTTTAAATAGCCCCGCTGACAGCGAAATGTCTGATTCATCTCCAACCTCTTCGAGCGCTCTCCCCAGGATCTCCTGTATACTCCAGTGCATGCGTTTTAGGGATGAAAGAGCTGCCAACCATGCATCTCGGAGATGGAGACTTGCTGGCTGTGCTGATCTGAAATTCAAAAGCTATCCTTTACAGGCTGTCAGAAAAGTGATGGAGTGAAAAGGGAGTCTATCATCAGGGGACCGATGCTGGACTCCACCAGCGCCGCACGACGCTATCAGCCTTCATTCTCATGCCAAGATCGTTCAGTTCAATTCTATAACCGAAAGCTTTATGCTGCACTTATTGCCTTGCAATGCAAGTCAATTGGCCTCATTTGACTGTTAGATGTTTTCATTAAGAAACAGCACCGGTGACAAAGGCATATGTGAATAATGTCATGTTCGGAGGCACGATAAGACTGGAGTTGTGAGAAGACAATTAGGGTATTGCAGAATAATTAGGTATTAAACACAGCACAGTCAGAGGTGGAGATTGGCCCAGGAAACCAGGAAGTCAAATTCAAGACAAAAAAGTTTACAGATACAGTAAGTATATATAATGTAATGCAAGTTCATGTTGTGAATTGAGAGGGATGAAAACAAGCTACAGCAAACGTCCATTTATTTATTTATAAAATAAGCTAAATTAATGTATTTTAATTAATTAATTAACTGCATTTTATGAAATAAATATAAAATATTTATAGTTTCTTTTGGTTTTCATTATTTTATACACTATTCCTATAACTATATGGCATAGCAATGGGCAAGTCTTTCATTCCTATGGAATGCAGAAAGTAAAAAACTAAATACCTCGAATGCAATGTCAGTCACTTAGAAATAACAGTGACTGACAAATGTGTATTTGAAGAGTTCAGATGCAAAAGCCTCCAAGTACTGTTTGAAATTTTTCTAAAATGAGCATTTTTCTCATCTCTGAATACGTTCAGTTATTTCACTTTAATGGCAATGAAAAGAACCTATTTATTGCCATTAAAGTGAAATTACTGAAACTACACATAGGAGCCTGATAAAAATGCTCATTTTAGAAAAAAAAAATCAAATGGCACTTGGAGGCTTTTGCATCTGAATTCTTCAAATGTACATTTAAAACGGTGAACGCAAGTCTCTGTTTCTAAATCTGCCTCCATCTCCTTAACAAACAAGACCATGAAAAAGAAAGACCACTTGAAGTCAAATTCAAATTCAAAGTAGAATTGCTAGAGAGACCTCATGACTTTTTAACTAGTGAGAAAAAAATCTCTACAAATTTATACAATGCAAATACAATGCAAGTTCATTATATCAAGAAATCGTTGGCCAAAATTCAGGCTTTGAATTGAGATAGAAGAAAAAAGCTACAACAAATGTTCATTTATAACATTGGGTCAAGTGGCTTTTCAGCATTGGTTGGCTTTAGTTTTTTCGGTGTGTTCCAAACCGTTGGCTCTAGTTGGACATCGTCAGCTGTTTTTCGGCCATTTCTACATGTCAAATCGGTGGTGGAGCTCAGCGATGAGAAAGAGAACTCTGATTGGCTATTCAGCTTAGCGAAAAATAAACAGAACTGATGAAAGCAAACCAATGACAGAGTAAAGATATCTGTTTCTTTCTTTCTTTCGGCTGGTGTAAACAATAATAAAAGCAACTGCTTCTAGCTCTTCCGGTTTCCCTGTTTGAATGCAGAATACAGACTACTGCCACCCGGTGGTATGGGTGCGTTCACCGTGGGACCCCTGAAGTGTGGGGCCCGGTGCGACCACACCAGTTGCACCCCTCTAAGGACGACCCGGATTCTAGTGCAACTTTTTTTTTTCCCCAACGCAGGTGATATGAGGCACGCAGTCGGCTTTCCTCAGCGCTAGTTTTTTGGCAGCGGTTTGGTGTGTCCCTACCGTTAGAGACTGTGGCAAGCCCATAAAAATATTGAGTACAGCTTTTATATTGAGTAGGCAGAATTATTGCAACCTGAAATTGAGGACTTTACATCCTATATCATACATTTTAGTTCAAATTTTTTTTATGGCATGTCCTACAATTCAGCCAGTTGCTGTATCATAATATCAGCTGCCAATAACCTGCTTAAGAGCTAAGGATACTTTATCTGGGCAGTATATATCCCTTCCTATCACTCTATACACCTATTATCCTTGTCTAGATTGGCGCAGTAGTCAGAGGGAGGGTGGGTGGGGGACGAGGGTCTCCTTTGGAGTCAGTAATGACAGTCAGACTGAGATTGGACCTGATGCCAGGTCAGTCTGGCTGGCCTCTGAGCTCAGCAGGCAGCCAAAATCGTTGCTTCCCAAGTCCAATCATACCAAAAAGCCCCTGCAAAGTGTTACTGCGAGACGTCTGCTTCTACAGACTCCTGGGGAGTGCTTTAAACTAATTTATTTAGAATACTTAAAACTTTCACAGAACACTTTGTTAAGACACGCAAGCCTTCCACAGACCTGTCGCATCCACAGTGATCCACTTTGTTAATCACTCTATGGTTTTATTCTGGCATCCATCCTCTTTCAAGCTATTTCCATCAATTAGCAACTGCTGGGGAGTTCAGGTGGCCACAGTAATGGTAATCTTTGTAGCCAACTGTTTGTTTGAAATGCTTAGCAGTTGCATTGTATGGGGTTTTTGAGCATTTCTTTCTGTTCGCTCTTACTGTCATCATGACCTGAATTTATTGGTCATAAGAGATTTTGTTTCAACTGAACAGCCAATCACAACAAAATGTGAATTTAAAATGCTCAATATAAGTCTCTGTTTCTGAATCTGCCTCAATTTCCCTTGGGCAAACCCAAGACCATGAAAAAGAAAGACCACTTGAAGTCAAATTCAAGACACAAAACAAAAAGGTCAAATATGAGACAATGTCTAGAGTTGTTAGAGAGACCTCATGACTTTTAAGTAGTAAAAAATACAATAAATGTGCATAATATATTGCAAATATAATGCAAGTTTGTTATTTAAAAAAATCATTGGCCAAAATTCATGTTTGAATTGAGAGAGATTAAACAAGCTACAACAAATGTCCATTTATTTATTTTATTTGTAAAACAACTATAAAATGTCATTTATTTTATAAAATAACTATTTTTATAAAATACAAATATATGAATTCATTTAGAAAATACAAATATTTATTTAGAAACTAACTTTTTTCTTAAAGAGTTAGTTCACCCAAAAATAAAAATAAAATTCTGCCATTAATCACTCTAATCATTAGGATATTAAGTAAAGATCATGTTCCATGAAGATATTTTGTAAATTTCCTACCTTAAATATATCAAAACTTCATTTTTGATTAGTAATATGCATTGCTAAGAACTTCATTCAGACAACTTTAAAGGTAATTCTAGGTAATATTTAGATTTTTTTGCACCCTCAGATTACAGATTTTCAAATAGTTGTAAAGCTACGAGAATACTTTTGTATTTGTATCCAAATATTGACCAAACCATACATCGATGGAAAGCATATTTATTCAGCTTTCAGATTATGTATAAATCTCAATTTCAAAAAAAATTGACCCTTATGACTGGTTTGTGGTCCAGGGTCACATTTGTGTGCAAAGAAAACAAAAATAACGATTTTATTCAACAATTTCTTCTCTCCGGGGACAGACATCCGCCATTATTGACGTATGCGCATTACTTTCCTCTGCTTGTGAACAAGGCATGGAACATGCGTGTTCTACATCAGCAGCATGCATGCATCGATAATGGCAGACGACTGTCCCGAGAGAGAAGAAATCGTTGAATAAAGTTGTTTTTTTTGTTTTCTTTGCACACAAAAAGTATTCTCGTAGCTTCATAAAATTACAGTTGAACCATTGATGTCACATGGACTGTTTTAATGATGTTCTCACTACTTTTCTGGGCCTTGACTGTGGTAGGACCCCCCGCTGTCTATGGAGGGTCAGAAAGCTCTCAGATTTCATCAGATTCAAACATATCTTAATTTGTGTTCCAAAGATGAACGAAGGTCTTACGGGTTTGGCATGGCATGAGGGTGAGTAATTAATGACTGAATTTAATTTTTACTATCCCTTATTTGAACTATCCCTTTAAAATGTTTATTTATAATAATTATTTTGGGAATATATCTGGGGGTTTTTTAAAATATATTTTTGAGTATTTCCTTCTGTCCACTCTCATTGTCATCGTGACCTGAGCTCACTGGTCAGAAAAGATTCATTTTGAAATGAACAGCCAATAGCATCACAACAAAATTGAAGTAGCAATGATGAATGTAACTAGAAAGACTTACTTTTAAGACTAGTTTTCTTTTTTATTATTTTTTGTGACTATATCAAGACTACAGCATAAGAAATAAAGCAACAAATGAGACCAAAAATGGAGCCTCAATATAAAATCTATTTAAAAAAATTTTATGCACTTTAATAGCTTAAAATCATCATGCATAAAACAGTTTTACTCATGCAATATGACATATTTCCGAGTGAAACAGAATATTAAAAAGAAAAAAGTAAGGTTTCATTTCATCCTTAAGGAAAAGTGTGTCATTATCACATTAATGTTAACCTGCATGAAATTGTGCAAACTGTTAGCAAGACTGTAAAAGAGTGATGTCAGACGAAAAGGA
The DNA here is from genome assembly GCA_036784905.1 of Acrossocheilus fasciatus. Taxonomy (NCBI): domain Eukaryota; kingdom Metazoa; phylum Chordata; class Actinopteri; order Cypriniformes; family Cyprinidae; genus Acrossocheilus; species Acrossocheilus fasciatus. Next base: position 14,135,755 of record CM071962.1, on the reverse strand, counting down.
AAGTTTTTCAGTGGCGAAGCAGGTTATTATTTTTAATGAAAGCTGAATTTTTTTTACTTAACATGCACTGCAGAATCATTCACAATAACAGCATAAATGTGTATTTGGAAAGTAAATTTGGATTTCATGCTGGCTTAGTAGGCTAATTGTACTTGTTCATTATAACAATCAGTCCTGATGAAGTGCTATTTTTATAGCCACTGGACAATCCGTTCTAAATTGAACATAAACGAAACTGGCTTAAAGAAAAAAATAAATAAATGGAGAAATGTTGGAAAATGTGAGCTGAGGTCTGAGGCTGGTGCATTATAATATCAAACACCCAACGCTGCACTAAGTCTCTGTATGTAGGAAATGAAAAGCGTTTGGGCAGATGCCTCCTGTGGTTCTCTCTATCACTATGCTGGAGGTCACTGCTCTATTCCTTGGCACTTTGTGAGAAGCAAACCCATGCATTCTCCAATTATTTTCTTAAAAGCCCAGTTACTGTGGCAACCAGGCCAACATGTTTTGTTTGCCATGGCGGCAGGCCAACTCAAACCTTTAAGCTGTTCAAAGCAAGCTCACACATAATGGGTGACTGCTCTTGTGGTCTCAACCTTACACCTATCCTGATATCGCACACACAAAGAGCTCCAAACATCACTTAATGATAGCATTGCTTTACTTAGAACTTCATTAGTTGGTTAAAAATAAAGACATCCGTAAAGGCTGTCAATCGAAGTCCAATTCCAACTCGCCTTTACGCTGTAATTTAAGATTTGTAGTGAAAATAATTGTCTGTTCTCTGAGCTAAAAAAAAAAACATTAGACACTGGTCATGAAACATATCTGAACTTTTTCACATCGCTGAGACTCTTATGTAACATGGATCAATTGTATGAGGCAGAATTTTCTCGCTTTTGCTTTCCAGAGCACATAGAAGATAAAAGATGTCAGACTGAGCTCTAGGGTGTCACATCAGCACCTACAGGACTTGAAGCATTTTCTTACTCATCTATCTATCTATCTATCTATCTATCTATCTATCTATCTATCTATCTATGTATCATCTTTCTGTCTTTCTATCTGTCTGTCTATTCACATAATGCCAATGGTGCCTCCTCAATGATGCCGTGCTCAAGGATGGTGAGATTGGGAATACTGTACAGTCAGATGTGTCTCTTTAGGTGCATCACAGTGTATATCACAATCCAGTCTCTGTGCTTTCCACATAATCATTTATAATCACAAATGATTGTGAATCAAACCATAAAACAGTTTTTTTATATATATCATCAGCCCTCAAACTAGGTTAAATGTTCTTGTTGGTGGTGGTTGGGTTTTTCTTTTTTTTTTAGTTACAGAGAAAGTCAGTAAATGACATTGTTACAAATATAGCATCTCCTTAAGTAAATAAATGGAGTAGCAATTCAAAGAGATGATTCTTGGCTTGGCCTTAGGCTAGATTTAAGCACTACATATTGACAAGTACACGAAAGGTCATGCGCAAGTCCTTTTTCTTATCAATTCTGATGCAAGATGAATGCAGAGTATCACTGATGCACATAAACTGGCACAACAGACATGTGTATAATGAAATACATATATGAAAAACAGGTCATCATCTCATTAAAAGGTGTTTGCATTGTATTCGACTTTAAGAAATCTTAACACGGATGCAATATGTTACCCTGCACTGTAAAAAAAAAAAAAAAAAAGGAATTTTAAAGAAGTTACATATCTATTTATATAAAATTACAAAACATGTAATTTTACTACAAAATATTCTAAAACATTAAAAATAACATTTCTGAGTTAACTTATAATTTGAAGTGAAAATGTATATTTAACAAGGCCGTACTTTTACAATAAAATTTTGTTGAAATTGTATTTTTGTAATTAAGACCACAATTCCTTCCACAAACCATCACTATTTGGATTTTATTTTAAAAGTTCTTTGTTATCAGTTAAGTATATTTGACTATGTTGCATTTCACATTATTTAGTTAAAGTTTACAGCATTATTTTAGTGTCATTGGTGTTTGATGTTGTTTATATCTTTAAATAGCTGTATAGAGGCCAGTTTTGATGAACAGTCATCATGTGGCCTTTCACTGCACCACCTGTACAATTATCATGACATTTTACAGTAACAGAGATTTTAACAGCTAAAAAACATTGGTATATTATATTATAGTAAATATTATATGGTTTAATGACATATTTGCAGTTAAGAACTATACATTAACATGTTGTAACATAGGCTAATCACTATATTTTCATGGTAAAGTTCTAGCAACCACAACTTGTTTTTTTATTATAAATATTTATCGTAAAATTATTATTTATATGTTTCCCCCCCGCAAAATTCATGGAAATCTGGCAAAGCCCGTTAAGGCTTACCTTCGCCAAAGAAATGCGCTTGAATCAAGAAGAGCAGGAAAAAGCCCACCGCCGCTCCTGCGAGCGCCCACGCCACACGGAGATGCTGCATCTTTCTGAAGATCGGATGCGTTCACAACAGCACATCCATTCCGGCTCAACACTGAGTAAACATTCCCTTGTTCTCAGGACGAACAGGCTGAGTAAGGACACTTTCCATGCGGACAAGCCTCTGCTGATAGTGCGGAACTGCTCAGCGACAGGTTTCTATTCGGAGAGATTAAAGTTCAATGCAAGAGAGTTTCAACGCCGCATCTGACACTTCGCGTCCCGTTAACCGCTGCATAGTCTCTCGCTCACCGCTCGTCCCAAAATATTTAGCAGGCACCGCGCCGCATGTCTTCACACATCCACACGCGAGCCTCGAGCTGCACAAACAACTGTCGCCCCCGGAATCCAGTTAAAGTCCAGGAAAAGACCTCACATGCGTCCAGCCTCGCGCGTCGTTCCGTTGACTTCCCAGCAGAAACTGTGCGGACGCGCGTGCGTCTCCTGTTTAACGGAGGCTGCGGGTCTGCACGCGAGTTTCGTCTCGGTTCAAAATCGACGTCATCACTGTTAAATCTGTCAATCTCTGGGCGATTCCACTTACAGAGCGCGCGGGAACACCTGGGTACAGTAGGCCAACAAACATGTTTTATTACGAGTATGTTTTCTGCTCTTTAATTCTAAAATGCATAGCGCAGTATAGAGATTTTTTGTCTTTTTCTTTTTCTTTTCATCTAACAGATCAGGAATACCTAAATTAAGCCGTCTTCGATCTGGTGAAATTCACATTTAATATGCTGGGGGGGTTTTTAGATCAAAGGGGAGTTAGCATTAGTATTAATACTCTGTAAAACGTTTTATCTTTGAATTACTTTAAAAAAAAAAAAAAAATTAAAAAAGCCAGTTACTAGAACTTTGCCCTGAAAATTCAGTGATGGTAGGCCTATCACAAGTATTCTGGTGACTGTATGTTTTATTTTCTAACTTAATAGTATGTAAGTGGTAGCCTAAATAAATATTAACTAACATGAATGCAACACAAAACCCTATGTAAAAAAAAAAAAAAATTATAAATATATAAATAAATACATAAAAAAGAAGTAGGGGCCAGTGGGGTTATTTTGGACCCCATTGACTTTCATTATATGGACAAAAGCAGTTGTCATTCTTTAAAGTATCTTATTTTTTATTACACACATGTTCGCTTTTTATCATTTTTAATTTTAAAGTACCCCATAGTTTACATATGCAAGTCAAAATTGGTTTCTTACATTTTCCATCTTGTATCTATGTACGTAATTGCACATAGGCAATGTTAAATATCACGTTGACGTTCAGATTTATATTTAGTAAGAAAGTAAATATCAAGCTGCCATTTACGAGGTGCTTTTATCCATTACAGTACACGTTATTTATAACAGTGACAATCCCACTAGATCATCAGTGTGAGGTTAGGTATACACACAATCTAGAACAACATTAAAATTTAAACAGTGTTTTAAAAAAATATGCATCTAATTTAACGCATATATGCATTACAGTAGGAAGACTTGCTTTCTCATGCATATTAGTTTCAGTTTTGAAGGTTTTTTTCTAAAACTTCTCTAAAAGTCTTCTTCATTCAGTGATGGATAGCTATTTGCTTTGTCTCTTGATGATATAATTAATAGTGAACTCTTTTAATGCATATATTCAGACTTAAAAGTAATCCATTTTCTTTGCCGTTAATGTCACTTTTCATATTATTCCCAAGTACAGCTGTCCACACATGACATCCCATCACATTCTCATATTGTTCTCACGTACTCCGAGCTTCAGTAGAAGAATGGCAATCAATCAGCGGGGACCCAATTAAATATGTTCAGAATACCGCACCACTGCAAAGTCAAGCTGCTACTGAAATATCCTGCCCTATAATAACATGTTCCCCCTGTGTTGCCAATATATCTCCAACAGATCTAGTCTTTTTTCTCCCGCTCTATCTCTCAATTTCCATTTTGTCTAAGGGGAATATCTATATTTGACTCTGCAGTGTTTGTTGGAAGTACTGTATGAAAATATGTGGCGGGACAATAGACCCAGTTCCAATTTATTACGCCTGCTTTCATTTATTTACTTTTTACATTTGTTTTCCATAGTAATTGCAACGTCTCAGTGGAGACACTGGAAAGTAATATTGGTGTGATATATATAAGCAATATGAGCCAGACCCAGTACCCTATTTTGTTTTCTATTTTTGGTAGATGAAAGGTAAATTTATTCACACCGAGATAATTCCCGCTTGCAAATGACAGCAACCCATGGAAACCAAATGTTTGAGTATGAATATTTATATTTTATCAAGTATTTAGCAACAGCTATTATAGAGAAAATAAACAAAGTGATTTAAATGATCGCTGAAATTCCATATCAGATAAATACCTTGAACTGAACTGAGAAACTCAATCTTTCAATTCATAGACTTAATCTCTCAGATCAATGCAGGGACGAGCCACTGTTTGCCCTTTTTTAATCTAAATCCCTTCCCTTGATTTGGAATCAGAAATCCATTTGTTCAGAGAACGTCTAAAACAAATTACGAGAAGAGCATCAGCACCAAACTTTAGATTTGAAATGAGAAAGATTACTTACTAAACATTTATCTCATGCTAATGAGAGCATTGGATACCAGATGAATTAAAGGGCCAGTTCACTCAAAAATGAAAATTCTGGAATACAATGGAAGCCTATGTTTATTTACTAATATTCTTCAAAATATCTTCTTTGAAGAAAGGTTTTCATGCAGGTTTGGAAAAGGGCGTTAAATAGAATACCACATTTTGTGCTATATTCCGCATCTTCTGAAGTCATATGAAAGATTTATGTGAAAACAGATCCAAATTATGTCGTATTCACTGAGAATCGTCAAGTGTAGTGAGCTGTTAACCATTGCGAAAGAATAATAGAAACAATAAGTTGAACCTGAGATCCAAAACGGTTTGAATTAAATTCAGGGTATTTAAAAAACAACATGTGCTAATGTGCTTTACAGTCAGGATAAAAATAAAGTGGAAAAAAACATGTTAATGAATCTTGACTCACACCATCTTCCTGTCTGAGAGCCAAGGGCGCTCTCACCTGCACTGTAATGTTATGCAGCATTTCTGTCACCGTTATCACTGCAACACTCTGGGGGAGCAAAGCGCAGACCACCGCTTGACTGCTGAATGTCCCTAAAGCACAGTTTACACTCCACAATACATTTGACATCACAGCGAGTCTCCTTATAATCAATATCTTTGTCATTGTCAGAATTAGTCACAGGGCTGAGCCTGGGAATCCTGAACCTTGATGAATCTGTGAAAATGATGGTCTAGCAAATCACATCTAGTGAGCAAAGCAACGATTGTGTAAAAGTCACAGATTGCTCTGGAAAATACTCGCGTTTAAAGGAAACCGTTCAGCCAAAATTGTAAACCCCTGTCATTAATTACTCACCTTCATGTCATTCCAAACATGTATGACTTGATTTATTCCCAAAAGAAGATAATTTGAGGAATTTCAAAAATGTTTTTTGTTGTTAATACAAAAAGTCAATAGAGACCAGTATGGATAAAAGCAGCTGTCATTCTTTATTCATTCATCTTATTTTTTGTTACACAAAAGTGTAACAAAGGGTCATGACATGAGAAATCAAATTTGCCTCGATATTTTGGCATATAAGAGGTCTTTGTACCATTAAAACATCCTGCGAGTTTCATAGCTTAAAACGTCCTTCTCATTGTAAACAAAGCATTTATTTAATCAAGCTCTAAAAACGGCAAGGTGACGTCACCTGGGCGCAGTCATTTGCATAAATACCGCCTCCAGAGCAAGACATCGACGAATAGTCATCTTCTCACCATAGGCCCCACCCACTGGCGTTCAGTCGCTTAATGGCTGACACTAGATCGCGCTGCATGCGAGTGTTGCATCAAAAGCAAATGGAAATTACAATCACTGCCGCTATCTTTTCTACACTGGATACAGTATACAACCACGCGCTTGAGTCTGTCGTCAGGACGAATAGATTAAAAGAACGTTTGCTTTGACGCGTTTGGTTCAAACACCTCATTTGTGTCTTTGTTCAGATATCAGAAGGATCTCAGCGTAAGGAACAAGTGGATAGTTTATTTTTAATGGCGTCTAGGACCGTGTCTGATGATTGATCAGAGCATTTTGTTTTGTAAATGAGGCACAGTGTCATGGAGAGTTCAAAAAGAAACATTTTTTGAAAGATGAAGCGGTACTAGATCTAAATGTTTTAATAATGCTTTGTCTGGAAATGACTGTTTTATTTTGATCATGTTGTAAAACACTCACGTGCAATAGCGAGGGGGCGTTGATAGTGTTTCCAATGCAATGACGTTAGCTAATCATAATAGTGGGCAATTCCTGAGAAGCACACTCCTTAAAAACAGGCTATTTCAGAGAGAGGTTCAGAATGAAGGTTGAAAATAATCATTTTTCCAGAGTTTACTTTATTTACATTATAAATAAACCTCAAGGAACATATTAAAATAATTGTAAAAATTCACATCATGACCCCTTTAAAGTGATGTTCAGTCTGTAGTGTGATATTTAAGCATGTGTTGAACAAACTGTAAAGTAACTGCATTTTGGAAAAATCTAACCTGATCTGATAAGAAAACATATTTTACAATTTGGCAGTTTTGTATGAATCTGTATTATTGGATTCGTACAAAAATCTATTATTTTTAGAAAGAAAAAAAATCCCCCAAATAACGAATACGATTACTTGAATTCATACAAATTCACAAGCAGTTCAACAAAATAAAATAGTTATGATTGTGTTGGTAAAAGCACATAAGAAATACTCTGCACAGATAAGATTCCTCTTTATTGGGAAACTGCACCCAAGATTTGTCTTGATTTTTCAATGAATAATGACTGTCTGTTTGTCACACAAAGCTATCATATGACTTCTGAAGATCTGGATTATATTTCATAACTCATATAGACTACATTTATGATGCTTTTTGTCATTTTGAATCTTAACAGCTCCAGACATCTCTTTCGTTATATTAAAGTAGCCAGAATATTCTTTTAAAAAAAATCATCTGTTCAAAATCATAAAGATTCAGCACAACATGAAAGTGAGTCATTTTTAGAAGAACTATCACTTTAACACAAGACAAAAGCCCATCCGCAGGTGAAATGACTCACAGCTTTCGAAATCAAACACATTTGATGCTGACGTGCAGATGTAAGACTTTCTACTCTGACAGGTGTTCGAACCACAGGATCGTGGCTTCTAGGGTGTGAAAACTTCATTCCAATTCAACATAATTAGTCATGACAGATTTTAACCAAACAAAATGCAAGAAGCCTGAAGAGGAGAAGAAATTGATACACTTTAAGGAAATTCCACCCCCAACCAATGTCTAACCGCACAGCGCATCCTTATTACAGTTTGGGTTGTGCAATCCAATTTGGATGAATCCCATTAAATGTGACATCCGCCTTCACAATATGCATTCCAGTAAATCTGCTGCATTTCAGCAATGTTTTTTCCCCGTTTCAAGATTCAAGTTGATCCATATGGCAGTCAAGGCTCTTGTTTAGTTAAACTGGAACCATATATATTTAAAACCTCATTGTGGAGCTGTAACTGTATCCTTTGATATGAGCATGAGCGATGTGTTTCTGCTGTCAGAGGTAATCAGAACGGATTAAGCCTCACAGTTTCACTCCCAGACGGTCCGAAAGAAAAGCTGATGGTAAAGATCCCAATCAAAGAGAGGTGGGAAACTGTGACAAGTCCAGATACGTTGAGTGATAAGAAGGCAGGAGCTCTTCTTCTCTCGCCTGCCCGGAAAGACTTTTGTAATCAATCTACACAGACTAATTCGGGCCAGACTCCAGTGTTTCAAAAGAGGTGGAGAAGGGAAGTGAGAAATGGTCTGACAGGCCAGTGTAAAGCTGTAGAGTCATGGGTCCTGCAGTGCAGTACATTTTCATACCCCCATACATGTATGCCTTAATATAGTGGATAAAATATTAAATTCAATTTGTTCAAATTCAATTCATATTAATTAGTCGCTAATGCAATGGATGATTTTTTAAAAAGACATTTTAAGTATTCATAGAGTGATGGTGTTACATCAAGTGCAATTTGATGTAACAATTATTCTTAACTATAATTCGATTGAATTGTCCACTTTAGACTTGCCACAGTGGAGAGTTAAATATTCGCTAAACATATCAGGGAGGTAAATAATAAGAATGAAACTTACAGTAACAACCGTTCCTAATGAAGAGTTTGTGAGACAGTAAATTTCCTAAACGAGCGCAATGAAAGCCAGATGTTATTTACTGATGTATCAAACTTTTATGTAAGAATTTTATTTGACTTGAACAACTGTGGTCAGAGGGACAGAACATATACAACATACATTTTAACTTTGTAAAGTATCAGTAAAGTAAACAAAACACAGTTATCGATCTCAACGCATTTAAAAGCCAAGACTGTTGAAGGAACAGCTGACAATGAGTGATCTCGGTTTGCCATGTTGGTTTGGTGAACACCACCAAATTAAGGCAAATTAAATTTTCAAGAAAATTCATGTAAATAATTCAAAGTTGATCTAACTGCCATGCATTATGTAGGCTATTACACAATAAAAAAAAGACCATATGCTATACAGTAGATCACAGCACCATGTTGTATCCAACTAGTACCGATATAGTCAGTTTGAACTAGTTAACTAAAATTGTAAAAACTTTTATGTGAAATAAAATAAACTTTATCTAAAATAAAATGCAAAAAAAAAAAAAAACTTTAGCTAGCTGCCAATGCCACAACTAAACAACTGAAACAACTAAAACTGAAATAAAAATGAATAAAAACTATGTACACATAAAAAAAACAAAATGACTAAAACTTTTGAATTAAAATATAAAGAAAATATGAAAATAAAATCTAATTCAAAATATTATCAAAAAAAAATCTCTATGAAAGCAAAATATCAGTGTTTTGAATGTGAATATTACACTGGTGGTAAAATACTGAGCCATGTGTGGGTTTTTTAAAATGATGTATTTGTGACAACGAAGATTCTACAGTATTTATCATTATCTTCTATTGTAATGGACAGATGTGTAGCTCTCTTAAAATATGTCAATAAAAATTATGTTTAAATCTTGTTTCAAAGAAAACTTTTGTTGTTGTTGTTGTGATTTAATAATTCATGCATCAGGGGATTAAAAGAACATTTGAAATAATTACACTATTTTTGTGTTCCAGAGTGCCATGCACAAATTGACATTATCACATTTACTATTTCTGACAGTTATCTCCATTAACTTCAAATTAATACACTAGTGCAAACTCTCAATTTTTAATGTCAGCTCTTTATTTCCTGTTTGTCCATCCTAGTACTTCTACCTATTTCTAATGTTCTTTTAGAATAAACCACTTTCATAAATTACAACATTTATCTTTTACTTCAAGTTATAGAGTCAAAATGACAGAAAACACCTCATGTGTAAAGTCAGTATTTACTGACTGAAACAGCAGAGCCCTGGTCAGTTCAGAGGACAGATGGATGATCTCAAAGAGAATGTAAGTGTGGAAAAGCAGATCTTTCTCTATGTTCTGAGGTGTTTTCCATGCAGGGCTGGACAGTGTTATTATAGACAGTATTGATTTGACAGAACTAACATTTTGCCCATTGACCGTGATGCAAGTGTTTATGAAATGGATAGCATGTGTGAAATTGACAGATTCAAATATGCTGTCCACAACGGCGTAAGTGTGGATAGTAAGCAGTTTTTGACAAACGCTGTGGATAAATCATTCAGACAAGATGTAGCTTAAAAAAAGGTTTTCATGTGAATCATGCAGATGTAGATTATCAAGTTGTAATGCTGTATTTACTTGGCTTTTCAAAACATAGGCGACTCCTGTGACCACATTTCTAAAGTGATACATCATTCAGCACAGTGTAAAACTCTGCCGATTTTCAACATAATCACTATGGCTGGGCAGCGATTCAAAGGCAAAACCTCAGTCGGATGATTCTATGAGCAATGACTGAAAAAGAGATTGCTTATTAAAATCTAATATCTTGTAAAGGATCAGTAAAATGAAATAGAGATTTGACTAAAATATTGTTTAGGCCAGAGATGTAATCACGAAAAGACATTCCACCGAGGATAACTCCATTTTCTCAAACTGTTGGCGGCATTACCACCAAATTGAGAGAGAGGAGAAAAAAGTTAATGTGCTTGTAAAAGATGGGCCACTTTATGAATTTTACTGCCCACAGGTCAGATGGGAATACATTCATTCTATATTCAGTGCAGAATTTATACCGGTTTCTCGTCGTTGCTATGCAAAGCACACAAGAACATTTTCAAGGCAAATCATAAAGCATCTGCCCTTCAGTGGCGAAGATGAAGAAACAATTCTGAAAAGGTGTGTATGCCTCTATGTGTGTGTGTCTGTCCTTTAATACTTCTCTCAGGACATGCCGTTTTTTAATTATTGCTCTGTATAAAGGTCAATGACATGATGTTCATTTTTATCCGGATATAATTTATTCAAAAATACTTGCAATTTATAAACTTAATGACTTGAATATACCTCTTATATCATAAGAATGTTTTTAATTTGTCAATTAAAACTCATTTTGTTTTTGTTTTTTTGTTTTTTTTTTAAATCAGGGTTGTGCAACTGACCTTCTCAAAGAGAAAAAAAAACAACTTATTAAATAGTTTGGCATAACCTGATCATATCTGATCATATCTCCGAAATTATATATAACATTGACCTTTTTATGACAAGGTCAAATTAATTAATGTTGTGAAGTGTGATGCCCCCAAAACTTAATATTTCTTCATTAAAAGTCATATATATATATATATATATATATATATATATATATATATATATATATATATATATATATATTTATATATGCATATATATGAACATTGTACTTGGTTATACCACATTACATTAAATATATATATATATACATATATGCATATATACCTGTGTGTATATATATATATATATATATATATATATATATATATATATATATATATATATATATATATATATATATTTGGCATGCGTTTTAAATTAAATTTTTAAAGCATCTTTCTATTTATTTGTAATTTACTCATGAACAGATGTCTCAGTGTTGTTTAAAGATCCCAGTGCATGAGTATATGACACTGTGCCAAGTTTTAACAGTGTAGAGACACGTCTCAAGACCAGTGCATTCTGTTCCATTCAGTTTGTGTCAATTAATGAAATGCGTGTCTGGGATTATGGAGAACATCTCAGGAACTTCCAGAGCAAAGGGATTTTTCTGGTTTACACCTGGTAGCATTCACTGAGCTTATGATAAATGAACGTAAATGTATATCATCACAAACAGATGTATGAAATGTAGGATAACGATACTATTCCAAGACCTTACCTGAGGTTAAAGCCGATTATAAACAAACAGGTCAATACTGACAAATGCTCACAGAGAAGGCGGGGTTAGATGGAAGAGGGGGGATAAAAAAAATAGATGAGTAAATGAACGAAATGACCTTGGTGGCAGCCAGGCTCTTTGCATATGACAATTTGTTTTTAGAGACCGGAGAAAGCATTCCAACGTTGCCGCAAGAGCGGTTCGTGAAAGCTTTTCTTAAATTATTTGAGCCACAAAGAGATTCCGCAACAAGCAAAGGCATCAGCTGCTTTACATTATTCAAGACTTACACAATGGCACTCCTGGCACGTCTCCTGCTTTCAAATTGAACTTGATTTAGTTAAGCTGGGTGAGCTTGAATCTGTGGATAGAGTGGCCTGCCAGACGGCAGGGAGGAGAGTCACTAACAGACACGCTGCGGTCTACATGCGGTGCGAAACGCCAGTGACCTTCTGTCCGAAAATGTAACGATGCTTTTGTTCTGAAAGTATTATATTTGCGGATGATGAACCGCGTCTCACTGCAGGTTTTGGAGGGTGAACGATGGGAATGAGAGAGATTCTTTTCGATATTGCCACGAAAAAACCTAATATAACACATACTAATAGGATTTGGCCTGGACTATATAGTGCCAATACTATCTAACATTTATTGCTCCTGAGAAAAAGAGCAAAAGCTAGAAACCAAGGTTTCGGGGATAGAGCAGTAGAGAGATTCTGTTTCCCAGAGACAACCAATGAAGCTTAACAAAGCCATGTTTCAAAATGTATGAATGTATCAGCTGGAATTACACTGCTCCAGTTGAATAAATATCTTCAGGGTTTCTCTTCCCCTGTGTCCGTTGAATGAGCTCTTGTAAACACACTCATTCCCTCTCTCTTTCCGTCTCTTTCTCTCTCGTTCTTTTCTCACCCTCAATAGGTTTTGCAAACAAACGGCCTGATTGATCTATCACAGGCTTTTGTGGAAGTACAGAAGGTATCTCAATGTCAGAGCATTGTTCGAACGGAGGAAAACTACACCATAAACCACATTAATTGAGCGGCTTCATTATCCGCCGGCTTTATTAAAATAGCAGCTCATTTAGTTGTCGCGTGCCATGCTTTTCATATTTCTTTTCTGGCACTTGTTTATTTTCCCAAACCGTTGGACCAAATAAATTCTTCCATCTATTTTTGTTTGCTTGTCTGTTTTTAATTCTTTTCTCTTTTCCCCCAATTTTTTTTTATCTGAAAAGGTGCTTCCTTTACAGGAAAAAAGGCTTGCCCTGCCCCCACAGTGCAGTAGCACCTCGGGCGATTAGTATTTTGCAAACTAAAAAACTTCTTTGTCAAGTCCTGTAAGTTTGAAATTTTTCTCAAGGCATACTTTTGTGCTCTCTCATCTTCAAACTGACTAGATTTGCTCTTTGTGTATGAACGTATCTGTGTGTGTTCATTTATGTTTCACTTAAGTACACACTGTTTCCTTCTATGACTATGCCATTTTTCCTCCTGTACAGTTTTAGCCATATGTACACTGCTATATTTTCAGTAGTGACAATTGTGCTGTTGTTTTAAAAACATGTAATAATAAGTAGTAGCTACTTTTTGCAATGAGTAGAGCAGTAGCAGTCAATCGGAGTCAATTATTTTAAGACTGATTCATAAAAGATGTTTCGTTCCAGAATGAATCAGTGTTTCTGAACAAATTGATTGACTGAATGATTCAGTTACTCATTCATAGCATTGCTCATTGAATCAGTGTATTTGAGCAAATTGGTTGAGTAAATGATTCAGTGACTCACTCAAAGACAGCCGCTTGTTTTGTTCCTGAATGCAGGGCCGTCCTTTGGGCAATGCAACAGGTGTGGTCGCACCGGGCCCTGTGCTTTGAGGAGGCCCCGCAGCAAACGGAAGACATCCGAAGACACACACACACACACACACACACACACACACACACACACACACACACCCATGGCACCCCTGTTTCAACAAATTGTAACGAAACCAGTGACTCACTCAAAAGATGTGTTCCTGAATGAATCTGTGTTTCTGAATAAATTGATTGACTGAATGATTCAGTGACTCATTCATAACATTCCTGAATAAATTAGTGTTTTTGAACAAATCGGTTGAGTGAATCATTAAGTGACTAATTAAAAGACAGCCACTTGTTCGTTCCTGAATAAATCTATTTTCTGATGAAATGGTTGAATGAATGTTTCAATGAGTTTGTTCACTCATAAAGACAGTCACTGTATTAATGATATAACCTGCAGAAAGAATCACTGAATCTCTCCACCACTAACGCACCAATTAACAGTCTGTCTGGTATATAAGCACTATTGGAACATCACTCAGACAATCAAATTCAAGAATGAACAAACACAAACTGTTGTATATAGTTTTATTCTAGTTTTATTTTGTATTTAAATGTAAGTTTGCTAGTAGCTTGTAGTGTATCTAAGTTTTCATTAAGCTAGTCTTAATGTAGCTCCCCCAACAGTTCTCTTGTTTTTATTTTAAAATAGTTTATATAATACAAATGGGAGCCATAAGTGCCTGTTATTTTGCAAATCTCTCTAAATAATCAGTGAGAAGAGTTCCTGGATGATCTGCTTCAGTGTTCACTTGGGAGAACGCATTTATAGGGGGGCTGAAGCTCATGTAATGGAAATCCAAAGTTAGCATTATGGCTTTCAAACTGTTCAGCTACTTAGGGAGTCTCTTCCACCCTTTGCATCTGAAGAGCCATTTTAATGAATGCCATCCATGCTCTTAAAACAGTGAAGAAGCAACACGTCAGAGGGATCCAATGTCTCATAAGCACATTAGAGGGGATGGTTCTTAGAAATTCAATATTTTTAAGCTTTGAAAGGAAGTTTAGAAGAATGCTTGCGTTCTTCACGCCACCTCATCACATGCATAATAAAGCATATGCCTGCACAGCATGATTAATGTATAGAAATACAAACAATAAATGGCTGCTTTCATGCAAGTACTTTATCATGAGAACCTCTCTTATAGGTGCTCTGCATAATAAGCCTGTAAGTCAAGAGCCACTCGCACCCCGCTGGTCATCACAGCCATTGAATAACTTGATTTTCAAAAGCCAGAGATCAGTATAGATGGATTAAAAGAGTACGGTGTCAGCTCTAGAATAACGACTCCTTAAAGTGCCAATATTTCGTCTTCTGACTCAGCACAACACTCAATATATTATGAATTTTCGGGATGAATAATTTGTGGTCAATGTCATGCAGAAAAATGGTTGATTCAACTGGTTTGAACATTACGGCTGCTGGTTAGAAAACAGATATTGGGTTGTTGTTGTTTTTTAAAATATTATTTGTATGCACAGAACAGATGGCCGGTCTCCAAGCTTATTTTGAGTTATGGACTCGAGTGTGGAGCTAGTGCATTCTAGCTTTTAAGAGACAATAGCACAAATGCATGAAAAAAGATTCTTGTTGCTCTTAATGAAATGATTTTGCTGTCTTAGGCCCCCACATTAGAAGTCCTAAAATCGTTGAGGGGGTAAAACGGTGTGCGAATGCTGTCTCCGCAGAGCAATCAATAAAGATTTCCATTTACTGGCCTGTCTGAGGAAGAACTAAAGATTTTAATGTACTCAAGTCAATATGCATTGAGGACTCAGACAAGAATACAGCCCTTCTGAAAGCTACAATAGGCTCTGGGTGTCTGGTCCAGAAACGCTACATCCCCTAATAAAACTGATTAAGGAATCTTGCCCATTTGCTGAAAGGCCACTGGGGAGGAAGTGTCTGTTTTTTTGCTGTGTCCTCTAACTAAATGCAATGCTATAGATTCAATCGATAGGACAACACAACGCTAATGAAGACTCCCACAGCCACAGTACAGTGGGGCTTGACTCCTGAGTCCCCAAACACCAGACCGGTAATCTAGTCATACCAGGGCTGAACCTGATTAGGTTAAATGTAGTCACTACATGGACATCTCTCTATCTCTCCCCCTCTCTCTGTCTTTCTTGTAGCATTGAAAAGTAAGGGAATGAATGTGTATATACATCCCTTAGAGTAAGAAAATTGGGGGGGGGGGGGGGGGGGGTTTGGGTTGGAAGTGGAAAGATTAATGTCCAAAAATCAGTCTATTGTTGGTAAAAAAAAAAAAAAAAAAAAAAAATGAGGTAATTAATGTCTAAAAACTATTTATGCATCCAACCATCCATGAATCTATCTATCTATAGTAGCTACATCCATCCATCCATCCATCCATCTATCTATATATCTATCTATCTATCTATCTATCTATCTATCTATCTATCTATCTGTCTGTCTGTCTGTCTGTTTGTTTGTTTGTTTGTTTGTTGTCTGTCTGACTATCTATCTGTTGCTCTATTGATATATTTATAGTTGTTAAAAGTGAGGGAATTAATGGCTTGAAAGTATTTATCCATTCATCCATTAACTCTCTGTCTGTCTGTCTGTCTGTCCATCTGTCTGTTTGTCTGTCTGTCTATCCATATGTTAATTTATTTATTGTTGGGAAAAGTGAGGGAAAAGTGTGGAAATTAATGTCTAGAAAGTATTTATCCATCAATCCATTGGAAATAAGAAATTAATGTCTATGATAAATATTAAATCTATCTATCTATCTATCTATCTATCTATCTATCTGTATATCAGCATTAGGAAACTGAGGGCAAAATGAGGAAATTATTGTCTAAAAACTATCTATCCATCTATCTATCTATCTATCTATCTATCTATCTATCTATCTATCTATCTATCTATCTATCTATCTATCTATCTATCTATCTATCCATCTATCTATCTATCTATCTATCTATCTATCTATCTATCCATCTATCTATCTATCTATCTATCTATCTATCTATCTATCTATCTATCCATCTATCGTTGGTAAAATGGAACTATTGTCTAAACACAATTTATCCATCCACTGGGATAAAGATTGGGGGGTTATTGTCTAAAAAACTATCCATCCATCTTTAGGGTGAAATTTTCAAGCCTCTTTCAAATCGTACTCATCATATGACAAACTAATTATTGCTGCTGAACTCACAGTTACCTTTTTGTCGACGAGTTATGGGAACACATGAAAGAATCACAGGCAGAAGAGCAGTGCACTTACCGCAGTAGAGGATCAGCAGACCGCTCAACAGCAGCACAAGCCAGAAAGTTGAGGACATCGTCAGCCACGCATCCCACTGTCTACTCCTCTTCCTAAAGGGCGAAGCCATCAAAGTCAGTCTCAATTCTCCAGTCAAATTAGCCTCCAATCAGGCTCGTATAGCCAGCAGCTATTCACGCTTCGGCGTTCGTCTCAAAGTTGCCATACAGAAAGGAGGGAGAAACGGCGCGAACGTATCCGTGAGAAGCACTGGATGAGACAGCAAATGAAGAAGATCCTGTTTGCGATGCTGTGTAGGTCATAAGCGATGTGTTAAACACACCATGTAACCATGTAAAGAAAAATAGCCTACATCGTGTCTTATAGAGCTAGTAACATTAAAGAGAGAAAGGTTACTGCGACGTTTACAAGTTGTAAAACTTGAAAAAAGAAATAGGCTATCTACAATTTGAGTTGGAGAGAAGCAGCGCTGCTGCGTTTCATGTGGCGACGACGGAAAATGCTTGATAACTGAAGTGAAGGTGTTTTGATTCTAAGAAGAGAGAGAATCGATTGTTGTGCTTATTTCCCATAAAGCGAGTTCTAATTATGCCTATACCTGACTGAAACGTTAACTATAATACTCTGTTTCTATCTCTATGCATAGGTAAGCGACGTTGTCTTGACATATCAAGTACATTACACAAAAAGGTGATATTTCCATTAAAAATGCAAAATCATACCAAATAATGCACTGTGGTGTCATGAGACAGTAAAACAGTATCTTTTATACATACAGATATATGCACTGTGTATAAACAAATGTCCCCACAAGGATAGTAACAGTAAATTTTGTCCTTAGGGATTGTTTTTTTTTTTTTTGTCCCCATGAAGTAACAAGCTTACAAATAATACAGAATTAAGTTTTTTTATTTATTTATTTATTTTATTTTTTTTTGAAAATGCAAAAGGTTTTGTGTGAGGGGTGGGTTTAGGGGATGGAGAATGCAGTTTGTACCGTAGCCTATAAAAATCATTACACTTATTGGAACCTTGAATAGCAGTGTGTCTACGCCTGTGTGTTTAGTGATAAAGTAGGTGCAAAGAAAGTTTTTTAAAGTTTTTTATTTCTTTTTTTATTTGATGGTTATGGAACCTGACGTTTTAGATCCAATAAATCAAAAATTCCTTTGAAAATGTCAGAAACACTTCAAAAAATTTATGAACCCAACTTAAACATAAAGACTCCATTTAAAAACTTGGCACTTGCATCTAGAACTATATTTTTACGAGATATATCCTTTTTATCATCTCAGACATCTGCATTTGTCATTGATCCGCTATGCATTTACCTCACTGTGTGCGTTTTAGTAGTCATAGCATTACATAGCGTTTTTCCCTGTGATAAGCCTCTGCATTCAACATCACCTCGAGCTGTGGACACCAACACAATATCCAAGCAGAGACCAGAGGAAATGAAAACCTCTTTGATTTGGCTCTTAGGAAAAGTGCTGTTCAAAAATAATATTCAATCCCTTTAGTTGAACCTGACTAGTCTCAAACATGGAATTGAAATAGTGCATTCAATAGTCCTTTGTGAAGTTTGTAGCCTATTTATGAGTTGTGAAGTCAGTCAGACGATGTCTGCTATATCACTTGGTTGAAAAAAACCTCTACTTAACTCTACTTTTAATGATAAATAAATTAAGATAAATAAAGAATGCACATCACGTGTGTTTTTGCTTTGTATTTTTCAAGATTTTGTAAATTAAATCGTAATTGTAGCCTACAACACTTTGTACATGTAACTTAGTTTTACTGTAAATTAAATTTTCAAAAATATAATTTCATTCATTTCAACAAATGACACGCCCCCAACTTGCAAACTCTGTTCTTAAAGGAATAGTTCACCTAAAAATGAAAATTCTCTGAAAATTTACTCACCCTCAGGCTATCCATGATGTATATTAGTTTGTCTCTTCATAGGAACATATTTGGAGAAATTTATCATCACATCACTTGCTCACCAATGGATGCAGTGAATGGGTGCCGTCAGAATGAGAGTCCAAACAAACGATAAAAACATTACAATAATCCACAAAAAATAACATCTTTTGAAGTGAAAAGCTGCATGTTTGTGAGAAGTCCATCATTAAGACATTTCACTTTAAATATTGGCCAAAACATTGGTCATCTGTGAATATTTCTCCCCTGATTCAGACAAGGTGACTTTTTCACTGGAGAAAGCATATTAGAGATAGAGGGCTAGTTTTTTTTTTTTTTTATCTGCAGAGCATCCATTGGTGAGCAAGTGATGTAATACTGAATTTCTGTTCCGATGAAGAAACTAACTCATCTACGTTTTGGAGTGAATTTTTCATCAATTTTTTATTTTTGGCTGAACTATTCATTTGAAGGAAGTTAAAAATTTTCCACTGGTAATTACAATATTGTGGTGGTGGTCATGAGCTTTCAACTTGCATATCTTTCTGACATAATTTGAATGCATCAAAATACATATTAACGCAGGATAGCGTGCACTTAAATCAGCCTCCAGCACTGGTTTCCTCATGGGAAAGCCTTGTTTTCCTACGTCATCCACGTGAGAGATGACGGCCTTTGATGGTTTTATTTATGACATGCTAAGTTTCGTTCCTTTGAAGGATCAATAGATCAAGTGTGGGTGGGTTCCTGGGGCAGAGAGTCGACGTCGGTGTCTGGCGCATGTCTATAATTCATAGTCCTACACCTTGGGTTGCTGGGCTGCTCAGATGATTGTGTACAATAGCAGACAGCCCTCGACCCACCTCTTTCGAAACCCCTCACTGTCCACCCCTGGCCCCCGGCGACCCCCGAGGGAAATCACAACTACTTCAAAGCGGCCTGCCGAAGGAAAGGAGAAGAAATATTTCGCATTGTATAATTTTTCATTCCTTTCCATCACAACATCCCAGCTTTCTGAGACCCCAGAGAGTGGAGATTACTGACCTTCAGCACCAACTTTCCTCTTCTCGTTGTTCAGAAACAAGCGGCCCGTATTATAATACTATGAATTTCTATTTCTCTTTTCACAGTTGGTACCTGTAACGTAGCGAGTGAGTCCAGACTCTTTTCTAACAGGCATGTATTTTCTTGTTTTACAGCTCATTAAATTTTCACGAGCGACTACTTGGCTTGTTTTCATTCAGGACACGTATCAAAATTGTTTGTCAGTGCGTGCGAGTGAGCGTCATGCGGTTTCACTGAGGAGACAATATACTGCGTTTAGTGGAAGGGGCAAGGAGATGTCATGAGAGAAGAACATTACTCAGCCACTTAAGAGGTAGGAACCTTCAAAGCAACGTGTGCCGCAAGAAGGATTGAGGATGCGCGACACCGATCTGATAGGGCCTGAGGGAGCAGTCAAGGTCCTTGTCACTCTGCTTATGAGATGGATTAACCATGAATGACTGACAGGAAGTATGTCTTCATACAGCCTGTCGAAATGAATCTAACATCTAACGTGATTATGCAACCAGTTATTACTGAATGTTATGACGTTATTATGGTTGTGTAGTTTGGACTTAATTGCGCTTGTGTCCCTTTCTCATTACTTGTTTTGAATTAAACGGAATTGTTTATTATCCTGAGACTGTTAGGAATGAAATAACGGGGAGTTATAATATCATTCCTGTATCTCCTGTTCATTATTTCTTCATAAAGTGCTTTGTTAAAAACCATTTACATTGACGTAGCGTGTCAAATGGAAGGTAGCATAGGCCTACATGATCCGGCTCCCAAGGTTTTAAAGTCAGACCGGGCCTTGTGCAGTTTAAGTGCCATCTAATTGTAATGCAAAATGCATTCAGATAAAAACTTGGCTTGTTTATTTCCACATTAAACTGAGTCCTTGGAGGTAGCGCTAAAACATTTCCAAATGTTCCAATGTTAAATTAGTTTTCTCTATCCACGATAGATTGATTTTCCTTAAAAGTGTAAACAAAAATGCTGTTTAAGCATACTATAATATAAATATAAAATAGAAATACTTGTCAAAAATTTAAAAGATGAGGTGAGTGTTTGATAACCTGTTTACACTAAAGTTTGCAATATAAATTGTCTAAGTATGTGATTTTGTCACAAGTATGTGTTAGTTCAAAAGTTTAACAAAAAAAACAGTAATTATTATTTTATTCCGCAAGGATGCATTAATTTGATCAAATATGACAGTAAAGACATTTGTAGTGTTGCAAAATATTTCTATTTTAAATTTTACATTTATTTTAAGCTATTTAAAAGTTAAACCATTTCCTCTAAAATATTAGGCAGCACAACTGTTTTCAATATTGATAATTATAAGAAATGTTTCTTAAGCAAATCAGCATATTAGAATGATTTCTGAAGGATCATGCGACACTGAAGACTGCAGTAATAACTGATGAAAATTTACCTTTGCATCACAGAAATAAATTACATTTTTAAAAATATTTAAAAAAAAAACAGTTCTTTTAAACTGTAATAATAATAATACACAATATCACTGTTTTACTGTATTTTTTTTTTTTAACTTGGTCTTGGTAACACCAGTCTTGGTAAGCAAAAACTTAATCTTGTTATAAAAAACAAGTATATTCACGATATCAATATTCAAGAATCAAGACACATTAAAACATGAAACATTTCATTAAACAGCTGTACATCATTATTTTGGTATCTGTCTTTCTGTTTTCTGCTCAAACGGATGTTAATCAGTACTGTCTGCTCTGGGGACAGAAAGCCTGACGAGACCTTCTCTGCAACGGTCAAATGACTCAGGAGAACTTTTCAGACTCCAAAATGGCTCTTCTTCTTCCTTCCAGCATGTCTTGAGCGGGGTGTCCTTGGTCCTTTTGTGGCCAGTCGTCAAGGGAGTTTTGTCTTTTGATGGTGAAAGAGACCGCACACAATCTGATGCTGTCATCTGTAATTGGTTGCCTGCCCAGAGGACCCTCCTAGCTGCCATTCTTCTTTATCTCTTCACTCTTATCAGTCCTTTTTCTCCTGGAGTGTCAGCAGGGCACTAGATGTGTGTTCATACAATTGGAGGGCACTGCGGCAGTGATCAACCTTGGTCTTTGTATTGCCAGGAACATTATTTTCAACTGAAAGGTCTGAAGTAACCTTTGCACCCAAAAAGCTGTTAAGTCAGGTGAGCTCTAAAAGAAAAATATAAGACAACAGTTGATCAAACAGTGTGACCAGAGCAATGAGATTTCTATCAGAACATAAACATCATGCTTACAGAATAAAATTAAACTGATATTTGTATTAGAAACATCATACTGAATAAAATAATCAAATAAAGATAGGCCTAATATATAACAATAAAATGTGTGAGTGTCAGATATATTGACTCCAGAATAAAGATAAGTTGATTTGTTTGGGAAGGAGGAAGTGCAGAAGTGGGAGGTGTCAGTGAGGCAGTATGTACCTCATAAATCAGTCATGGCATCTGAGGCCAACCCTGAACTGCTGAAGAATTCACTTTTATTTTCTACAGCTTTTGAAAATGTAAAGTTTGTTCCTTGAGTCATCGTTTTAATTCGTTTTAATGGCATGTAAGGTCAAAGTCCTCATTGTGAACTATCCCTCTGTTACAGTGAAAGCAAGCACGGGGCTGATTCGCGTTGATGGATTATAGTCATTTTAATAATGGAGCTAAATTTGGACGTGGATAACGTCAACATGAGTCCCACTCGTACAGTCTATTGTGGTCTCAACAAATATATAACATGATTATCTGCCCCTCATGGCCCTTTTATAGCTGTTACTTGGCTCACTGATGTTCATGAAGTTCAGGCATTCCAACTAAGCAGCTTTATGTTGGTCAATACAACGAATCCATGTGAGCAACTTTAACCTGTTGCGCAACTGCATAGATTCCTGCTGAAATTACATCAGTGAAAATACGCAAATGTTTTTAATTTTCTATATGCAATCATAGAAAAATATGGAAGATTGTTTCTGCCATGAAACTAAAAAAGAAAACTTTTTAGCACACAATTTGGACTTTTTTCTGACAATTGTAAGATAGAAACTCTGAAAAATTCTGACATTCCGAAAATTCTTTTTTCTCTGAATTCTAAATGTTCCTCTCATGATTTTTTTAAGGTAATTGTGACTTTTTATCTCACATTTCTGACTGAAAAAGAATTGCAAGAAAAAAGCTTCCATAGAGATGTACTATTCCGTTAATATATTCCACCAGTGAAAGTTTCCAAAACTAGGGGGATACCAAGATAAATCTTGTATAGGCTGATTTTGCGCCCTCAAAATGGCTGCCCCCATGTGGCGACCTGCTCCATATATATATATATATAAAAAACTTTTATAAGGCTACTGACAAGACTAGAGACTTTATATCATCTCTTTTCAAAAGTATGATTCATTTTTTAATCTGCAAAACTTTTTAAATGAAGAACAAATTGCTTTTGTGTGGCTTTAAATGCTTTTCTAAATGAATATTGCCCCCTATTACATTGTGACTAACTACATTTAGTATGATTGATGACAATTATCTCACTAACTAGATCTGTTATCAGTGTACATGAGACAATATGCTAAGCACATTGGCCCGGACAAGAAAAAGAGCAGGCCGGAATGAAATGACGGAGAGTGACGAGAGCAGAAGACTCGTGGAAAGCAGGAAACCGCCAGGGAAACAGAGGTGACAGGGACTGTGAGAGAGGGAAAGGCTGTTTCTGCCTTGTTGCTCCAGAGATTCATTGCTCTCCTCATCAATCATGGAGGGCTGATGAAATTGTTCCTGCCCAGAGAGAGCCTCATGGCTCTCATGTGCAGAGTTGGCATAAATCCTGCTGGCAGGGAATAGAAGTGGATTATATTGTGCAAATTAATTGTTGCTTGAATTTGCCACTTTTTCTTCTTGCCCGCGGAGGACTTGGAACATGAGCGGTGTATTGTCTTATTCTCAAAGCTGCTTTTTTGTGTGTGTGCTGGCACACCTCCTAGATTCTTACCTTCTCAAAGGGATCATGTCAAGAATTTCAATTTGAAAAGGAAAGGGTTGAGGATCAGCCTCGGAGAGCAATTTCCAGATGCAAGTGTTCCAAACAGCAGGTGAAAATGGACAAATCTTCATTATTTCAACCAGAAGCTTCTTCTCCATTCTCCCAGCGGCACGTAAAAATCCACACCTTCACTGAAGAACAAACAAAGAGCACCGCCTTCGCTACCTGCAGATCACTCATTAATGTGTTCAGTTTATTTTTAGACCACTTCCCCTTTGTTTGATCGGGCCAGAGCTGTAGACAAGCTTGGGAACGTCTCTCTCATTAGTGTTTAACACGGGACTCCTGCCGTCAAGGTCAACGGTACCCCTGTGCCTCGGCCACTGTTGGGAAGGCCTTGCCAAAACTAATGAGAGGACCACCGGTCACAAAGAACAACTACTACTTATTGCTTCTTTATTTTCCTGCTCAAACAATTATTGTCCCTTGCCTGACCAAAAGGTGATTTTTTTTTTTCTTTTTTTTTTGCACTTATTTGCTTGCAGTTAGTTGTAGTTGTAGCTATGTGACATTTACTTTATTTTTAATTAGATTAATTTTGTCTATCTTGGTGTTTATTGCTAGGCATTTCCAAATAAATAAATTTTTAAAAAAATCACACAAAGTCAGTGCGGGAGTGAACATTTGTAACATGAAGGCTACTTTGGCTTCAGTTATTTTTAGCTTTACAAAAGAGCTTGTTATGCTGCTTGACACTTTAAACTGTTATTTCCTGTCATATTATTTTAATGTACTGTCGTAATTATAAACACAGTTGTTTGTAGCACACACAGTGTTACCGTTTCCTGCACTTTGTTTTACCTCTAGCTATTTCCCCATAGCGGCTAATGAAACGGAAGTCTCGTGCATTCACAGACAATTATTCCACATTTTGCAGAATAAGGAGGAAAAATTGATTATAAAATAAAACAGCTCATATTTTATTTAGTTTGACCTTCTGAGTCTGACAGTCAACATTTTGTAAAGGTTAAGCACCTAAATGACAAAAATAATAATAATAATAAATCATCCACTGCCTGCATATGCTAACTGTAGGTGTTCCTTTGAAGGCAGATCGATACTTAAATGGTAAATCAGCAAAAGAGAGAAAGAAAAGGGGAAAGAAAAAATCCCTTGCATTTATTCACAATTTCAACGTGTTGGGAAATTCTAATGTGCCGAATGCAACTAAAACTCGAGAGCAGTGCAATACTGCCCTCTAGAGGATCTTGCACAGAAAGTCATTTTGCAGTAGCTACTGGTCAGATGATCAAGTTGTCATTGTCAAATCTTTAATTACATTTCTAAATTCAGTATGCGACTCAGTAGATGATCTTAAGGGGAAAAAGCTTACATGGCCTAAAGTTTTTGTCAACGTGTCGTCTTGGACTGCTTATTTGAACTTAAATACATAGTGAAGATGCTTGGGGATTAAAGGAAACCACAGAGTATGAACATGGTAAATTCTGGTCCAAAGTCTGTAGACTGTGTGCCAGCCGCGCATCAGACCACAGTGTTGAACACACATATCCGAACAGTGAACGAATCTTTCTTTTGAGTTGGATGTTTTCAGTGAATCAGTTCACAAAACCGATCTGACTCCAAACGGTTCTCGAGTCAACTTTATTGAATCGACTCGTCTGTTTGTCAGATGCGTGTGAGCTAGTAGGAGCGATGCTGAGATTTGACTGACAGAACATGAATTAATTGAATAGCCTAGAAGTAATTTAAAAACAAAACAAACAACAACAAAAAAACACGTAGATAATAAATAATAGTAGCCTATAGAAGTTTTCTCAACGCAATAAAACTGAAAATTTTCAGAAATATTGGCCTTAAATGCATTAAATGATTTTGTGTTAATGAGCTGAACAGTGACACATTGCAACAATCATTCAACTTTGACGGAAAACGTAATAAACAGCAATATGCGTTGCACGTGATACTCGTGACGGGAAAGAATCACTCTAATGCTGGTGAACCGAGCTGTTCGAGAGAGCCGATTCGCGGAAATGACTCGGACTCACTACAACACACTTGTTGCATGTGTGATAGAGTTACAGTAAACTCCTCCCATGGACCGCCCACAGCGGGCGCTTCACAGCAGAGCATCTTGCTTTCTTCTCTCACCCGAACAATACTTAGTTGATAAACAGGGCTTGAGGGTTGAAGTTTTATTTTTTAAAGGTAGCCTATGGGTTGTTACGGTAGCGTTCGTCGAAGTTGCATTGAGCGTTTAAATGTGTGAGAACGGTCGCGGAAATTACAATGTGGCTAAACTAACCCTCAGTTAGGACTGAGAAGAACAAGCTGGTAAGTGAAACATTTACTCAGTAGCCGCTGGACTTGTAGATCCTGGAGGTCAATGGAGATACTCCAGAGAATCTGTAGAGAGGAGAAGTAGCAGGCTACATTTGAACGACTAATTTTAACTTTCTAACTAAGGTTAGAAATGTTAGTTACTGTCCTTAATGAATGTTTTTAGGTTGTGTTACAGAGAAAAGCTCACTTTTTATAAAATGTTTGAGTCGTAGAACCTAGTTGTAGATGATTCCTCGACATAACTTGACTGTGATGTTTCATTCTGCGCTTTAAAAGTTGTGAGACAACATTTTAGGCATTGATTTATGTGTACCTTCAGGGAAAGCATTTTTGCCTTTTACGTAATGCAAAAATACTGGGTAGTTCACACAAAATTAAAATCATTTACTGTTCTGTGGAACAGGAAATAAGATATTTCGAAAAATGTCTATTCAGTGAAAGTCAGTGAGGTCCAGTTTGGTTGCGGATGCCAAATACCTTCAGTGTACGTGCAAAAATTTCTCTTTTAAAATATCTCTTTTATGTTCCACAGAAAAAAAGTTATACAGGTCTGTAATGACATGTGGGTGACTAAATATAGCCATTTTCACTTTTGGGTAAATTATTCCTTTAAATGAATTGGAAAGAACTGACTGTACTGAAGCATAAAAATACCATAATATGTTTGCAGAGATATTTAGGAAACAGGCTACTTGTTTCTAAGAAAAACAATCAGAGCTAGTTATTCTACTTTGAAATGCGCATTCTTTGTCAGAATGTTTTGTTTTGGTCTGTGTGATTTTGCCCACTGCCAGTTTACCCAGAAGTATTTTGATCCACCAGGTTGCCAGTTCATGGAAAATACTGCGTATTGCAGCCATGGAAGCCAGCAAACAGACAGGGTCAGAAATCGAAGATTCTACCTGACCCAAAAAGCCTCCGCATCCATATAAAACAACTTACATCAACTTACTCATCATCCTTCCCTTGTCAGTTCCTTTCATTCTTTTTGTTTGTCTTCAATCTGGCAACCTGTGTCTGCCACTTAATTCTGGACTTAACTGTTCTCATAGAGTTACAATGAATATTTAAACTTTACATTTATTGTAATTGCTGTAAACGGGTGTTTAAAAACAAAACTTTAAAGGTCTGTTAACATCAAGAACAGTAACTATATTAGCATGCACATGCTTTAAATGCACCAGCTCTTTAAAACGGTTTTCGTTTATAGTTATAGTTCTTGTTCTCAGTGTAAACGGCTTTTTAAAAAGTTGACGTCGACTTTGAGAGTCCACTTAATGTACTTAAACCAGGTCAGCAGTTGAACGCGGATGATAAATGAGGCTGTTTACTCCCCTCCGGTCATGCTTTGAGATGCTGCAGCCTTAATTGCATTACCTAACTGGCCTGAGTACATGCTCATGTCGGTTATTAGAAGTTCACCAGTCAACCATCTCACCAGACAACCCGAGTCCTAATTCACCAAAGCACTTGGTGAATAAATTAATATACCAGAACTGAAAGAATGAGATTATACTTAAGGAGCTGGGCAGAAACTTGATGTCTTAGTGTGATTTATGACCAGAGGCGCCCCATAAGCTCAATTCATGCGAATTATGCATAGATTGAATCAGCTGCAGTGGGAGTCTGACTTGTTTTTGGCCTCGTAATTAGCAGATGGTGAGTATGGATGCATAAAATTTTCATTCATGAATGTTAGACTGTGAATGAGCTCATTTTCTTGCAGCAAATGGAACAGATTCAGTGCGCCATCTGATATTGCCATCTTCTTGCTGGGTGGATAAAATACCAATTTAACCCATCACAGGCTTTACAAAGGCAGCCTATAATTGGAGACATTGTTTACTCCCTCATGGCAACATAGTTGTCTTTGCTGCAGTGTTTTTGTCAGTGTGGGAACCTATTATTAGGCAGATGGGATAAATATGTAAGTTTACAGTTGGTATCAGATGTGTGTGGGATCAAGTTGTGATGCCGTCAAGGGTGCAGCTTGTGAGCAAGACAGCTTGAGTCAGAATTCTGGAAAGCATTTGTGCATAAAAAACCAAGATGAGCGCTGTTTGAACGTGTCAGCATCTGATACAGGCATCTGGTTAACAGCATCATAACTGCCATTTTCGCGATTATCAGATACCTCTGTGCGCGAGCGTAGCGCAACCATAGGTTCACCAGGAAGTCTCATGTCAGGCTGCACATCAAAGGAAGTAGGCCTATGCTTGTTTGTGTCGTAGACGTTCTGTGTGGCTTTCATTATGACACAGGCATCGATATAAATGAGTCACTGCAGCTGAACCATGTAAACAACTGCCTTTGCGGTTGTTTCGCGCATTCTTTGCGTCACTCATTTGGTGTACCTTGTGGGAACTTTTGCCTGTAACGTGAATTTTGATCTCTCACATTTGTTCTAGCACGTGCCTATCCTCATCTCAACTAAACCATGGGGTCATTCCGAAAGCCCAGGCCCCGTTTCATGAGCTCGCCTGTGCTGTCTGACCTCGCTCGCTTTCATGCCAGCTCGCCAACACTGCAGCTGTCCAACGCTAGTGTTTGGAACAGGTGGGTGGTTCCCTTTCCCAAGGATGAGAGAGAGAAAAGGCATTGTTTCCTTAAATGCCATGAGATTTGAGGAGTTTGTATAGACGCAACCAAGAGTTTTTAAAGGTAAAGTTCATTCAAAGATGACAAAGCTGTCGTTGTTTAATCAGAAACATTTTAAAATATATTTTCCATAGTCAATTTTATTTTTACATTTATCATGAATTATTAATATTATTACATTTTTGGTGGAGTCGCACCACTTGACATTTTACATCCTGAAGCTGATCTTAGCTAAACTGCT
Source organism: Acrossocheilus fasciatus (assembly GCA_036784905.1). Taxonomy (NCBI): domain Eukaryota; kingdom Metazoa; phylum Chordata; class Actinopteri; order Cypriniformes; family Cyprinidae; genus Acrossocheilus; species Acrossocheilus fasciatus. Next base: position 14,106,582 of record CM071962.1, on the reverse strand, counting down.
CTTGAAAGCATGTGGTAAGTTCGTGTGAGAAAAGAGAAAGCTTTTAAATTATTTTCAAGAAAAAATGTAGTTTAACTTATTAAGCTTCCTCACTCCTTCAATACAAGTGAATGTGCACATCTTTTTCTGAAAAGTTCTTTAAATATAATTTGTCAAAGTAATTTTGTTTTTAGAAATAGATGAATAATTAATTCATAAATATTATTATTATTGTTAAATAAATAATTATTATTATTTTGGGGTGGTTGTACCACATGATATTTTACAAAATGAACTAAACTTATATTGTCATAAAAACATGTATGGCACGTTATTATAAGAAATGTAATCTGTTTTTATGTTGGTTTCATATGGGTTTGAAAAACTTTTGAACCATTTTCAAGAAAAGTTTGTATCTGCTGTCTGTCAAGTAACCATTAAGTAAAAAGTAATAACATATTTTCATTATACCTTAAAATACATTTACAGCTTAAACATTATTTTTTTTAAGTTTTAAATATATTATAATCTTCAAGGTTAAAAAAAAAGTTATTAAACAAATATCAGGTATTATTAATTCATAAGTGTTATTTAAGTTTTTGGTAGTTGCATCACATGACATTTTAAAGCCTGAACTAACCTTATCTTGTCATATGATTGATAAAATAGCCTATTGTAGCTTTTGTTAAAGTTTATTTCTAAGAAATTATAATAAAAAATTATGTCAAACTACTTTTCTTTTCAATTCTTTAACGAGAACTTTATTTTTTCTCTTATTTTATCATTATGATATCAGGACAGTAACTGACATTTTTTACTTTGTCCCCCTAAAAATATCAAAATTAAGCAATTTTCATTTTAAATTTTAATTTAAACTTAAATTTTATTTCAGCAATTAAAAACATTCTCGCATATAGAGGTGACTGTAAAAGTCATTGTAGAAAAACATGAAATGTAATAAATAAATAAAAATATCCAAATAATGACAATTTAATTTTTATTTTTGGTAAACATTGATCAATCAAACAAACAAACAAAACATCTTTAGCTTTGAAATTTGCTATTAGGAAGCCCTGAACTTTAAACTTGAGCCAAAAAGGGCGGTGTTTACGATCACTGTATCTCTGACTCAAAAGGGAAACCTTGCATTTTCATACATGATTTCACGCTTTGCATGCCATATTTAGTCTTCAGGGAAAAAACCCCTTAGAGACACACATTTTGAGTAGGCGTTGGAGTAGGAAGCAGACAGCAGCCTTTGCCTTTACCACTTCCTTATGGAAATGGGACCTCTGCTGCCCCTCTCTCAGGAAGTGTAGAGCAGGATGTTAGTCAGAAGTGGTTGTTTGGACGGCGGGCAGCGAAAGTTTACTGGCAAGCGGTCAAAAACGCTGACTATAGACACTAAAACAGAGAATTTCCTTGACACAGGTAACATTGCTTGGATGTTTTTATAAAGTCTTTATGCATATCAAGGGATGTTTTGAATAGAATTTTCTTAGCTTGCAAATAAACGATCAGGCCGCTTGAATGACGCCTAGTTTCCTGATTTCTCAACAAAATGAGTCTTTTCTATTTTGCAGTGTTCAAACGGCTGTAATTAAAGTCTTCCATGGTGTGGGGTTACAGGCCAATGAGCTCTACAACCTGAACGAAAGCATAAGGTAAGAAAGTAATTCAGAGAATTGCAGCCATGTACTCAATTCACTTCCTATACAATGATTTCAAGTCAAGATTAGAGACTTTTGACTCATGCCAGTAGGCAGTGGCCGAGAATACACTTAACAGCCACATAGCAAGCAAATGGCAACCACCCACAACACCTTAGCTTTGTGGTGGTGAGCTTTTTACAGGCAGGCAACAGCATTTTTACTGTTTTTAATTAAGAAAAAGTCAAAAGTTTTTGTTTATAAGGGTGTGTGTAACAAACTGAGCATTTTACCTGTTTTATCAGGTGGCTTTTGAGGACCGAGCTGGGATCATTTATCACTGAATACTTTCAGGTAATATTTTTTTCAGTTCTGAAGACATGATGAATTTCGAAAAAATAGTTGAATTTGATTGAAAAACCTTAAATATTCCAGTTTTTGCTAACTTTTTATGTTTTTTTTCTTGGTTATATGAACATTTTGCAGACATTATGGAATTGTTAGTGTTGAATGTTTTCTGGACATTCTGAAATGAGTAGTAAGATATCAAAAAATGTTAGATGAACATCCAACTAAAACACTGAACATTGGGAGAACATTATTAAAGACCAGAGAACTGTGAATGATATTCAGAACGTTTGTTCGTAACTTTGAGCAAACATTACCAGAACATTGACTGTTAACTAGAAAGCTTAATGTTAATGTTCAATTGTACTCTTTTATTTAATTAAAAAATAAATAAATAAATAAATCAAGGTTTCGATGAGGCATTTACCATGGAAGTGAATGGGGCCCATTTTTAAAGCATTAAAAAGCAGAAATGTGAAGCTTAAAATTTTATAAAAGCATTAATATTAATACTTAATTTTAAAATGTATTAATTGAGCTGATTTAAAGGTATTTAAATCGTTTCCGGGTTTTATGGTGTTATGTTATGAAAAAATTCTAGTAAGCATTTTTTTTTACACTAAAATCATGTTAACTCTCATATTGTTTATATCTTGTGGCTGTACTATTGAAACAATAAATATTTCAGCATTTACAAATTGACCCCATTCACTTCACAAGTGCCTCACTGTAAGATTTTTTTTTTTTTTTGTGCTAATCAACATTACGCCACAAATGCTGTCAAATGAGCTTAACTTGTAATGAATCTGGAATATTCTCTAAAGTACCTGCATGACTCATTTTATCCAGGATCAGCTCTTGAATAAGGGTCTGATGTATATTTTGGAGAAGATTCAGCTTCATAACGGTGAGTACTGAACCCATTTTATAGGTCTAATAAGGTTTTATACAGATGTGTGTAATTCAATCTCTCCTTGCATTCTTGTCCCATTTCTCATGCCCAGATGAGACTCTTCTCCAAGCGCTGTCTGAGATGTGGGTGAGGTTTTTCACAGACATCCTGCCAACTCTTCAAGCTATTTTCTACCCTGTGCAGGTATTAAAATGATCTCACCTACCATTCAAATCAGTGGGTTGGCGTCGAGTTACCGACACTATGGTAACTGGTGTTTTTTGGCTGGGTTTAGGGTCAGGAGTTGACTGTGAGGCAAATGTCTCTGCTAGGCTTCAGGAACATGGTTCTGTTGAAGCTTCCTGTGGAGAACATGTTTCAGGGCTCCTCATTTCCTCCTCCAATCACACAGATGCTGCTGATCCTGCAGGTGAGCTCTCACTAGGTCATTTGTGCACTAATAATGTCCGATTTTATGATGCATTTCCACCACATCTGTAATTTTGTGATGGATATTACATTTTTAAACATTTTTGGAAATGTTTTGGTCCTGACATCTTTATAACTAGCATTTTATAAAGCATCTTGAACAGAAAGTATGCACAATAAGTCAATAAGCACAACAAGTCTGTCATATTTCATCTCACACCCTTCACTGACATTGTTGTCTTTGCTCCTTGGTAACCATCTGAAGTAACATCTGAAAAAACTTTAGGTGAAAAAATATCGGTTGCTTGTGGAAATGTCACAACTGAGACGCAGTCAGTTATGAATGAAGTGTTAAAAAGCAGAAATGTGAAGCATAACATTTTATAATAACATAATACTTTTTTTATATGCATTATTTGAGCTCTAAAGGTGTTCATCAGTAACATATGAAAAAAAAATGTTCAGGGGAAAAATGGTTGTTATAGAAATGACGCCACAACTGAGATGCAGTTAATTTGTGTAAAAAAAAATATATAAATCATTTTTAGCAATAATTGACAAATTCAGACAAAAAGTGCGCACATCCAGCAGGCAACTCCTTATAAATATTTTTCATGCTATAAATATTGAATTTAAATATTGTTTGTGTTTATTATATCTCTGTTCAGATCTTAATGATTCTAAAAATGTAATACATTTTTTAGGGTAAATTCTAAAAATTGTATATACAAAAAGTTATATATAAATAGATATAGGCCTCTAATTTTACCTTTTATATCTATATTGTTATTAGTAACTAAAGGTAAAACTAAATAATATAATAAAATAAAATAAAACAAAAATAAAAATAAATATTAGATGAAAAATGAAACTTCAGTAACAAATTTTGCCATGGCAACCTATTGATATAAAATAAACTGAACTACTAAACTAACAATAAATAAATTAAAGCTAAATACAAACACGTAACAAACAAAAATCACAGAACAAACTAAAAATTAAAATGAAGTCTGAAAAAAAATGCAAAAGCTAAATTCAAAACAAAAACAAAATAATACTAAAATAACACAAGAAAAAAAGTTTTGTATTTTAATAAAGATCAACCACTGAAACAAATGTTAAGCAAACATAGGTTATTGTTAATGCACAGGTGAGAATATGAAGCAGAGATATGAAGATGAATGAACGGTGGGAGAGCATTCCCTGAGTGCTGGTGTGGGAACATATACGGATCTGCTTTGTGCTGCTGTAATCTCAGATGAGATTTGAAGAGCCTCCATGAAACCAAGCACCTTGACCCAGCGTTCGTTTTTCAAATACAGCTCCTCCATACAAAAGAAATTTGTCAGCTTTGTTCCAGAACAAGGCTGAGTACCACAGGGATACAGTGTCATGCTTAAGGGCATAATGGTGATGAAGCACACTGATGCGTCATCTGTTCCTCATTTACTCCCACTTGTCAGCTGTCTTGGGATTGAACCCAGATATTTTAACTATTTATCTACCAGCAGTGATTGTCGATTCGCTTTGTATTGGATCCTTATTTTCATGATGTTCTTTTTTTGGGGGGGCAGGGCATTCATGAGCCTAATGGACCTACGCAAGAGTATTTCCGGCTCGAGAGGCTAGTGGACATGGTTATCTCTCCCTACCTGAGTAACTACCTCTACATGAACCCTAGCGATTCCTCTTCAGGTGCTCTTTCATTTATTTTATTTATTTATTTATTTATTTTTTGGGGGGGGGGCAATTTCTTTGGCTGGGTCAATTAATGTATTCAAAAAATCATTAACAATTCAATTCGTACATACAATGTCTTGAATACACCTTTATGATAAACATAATTTAAAATCCTGAATTAAAAATGTATGATATTTTTTTTAAGAGGGGACTAAAGTAAAAATCTGTCAGGTTGGTATAACTGTCCAAATATCATAAAGAAAAGGAATATCATGAAGACAAATATAAGAATAATTTATTTAGTAGCTTGTCTTAACCTTTTAATATTATTTATTAGAAAACCTTTTGGTTTTTTACAAAACAGCTTCACTAATAATTAATGTTATTTATTAGTAATTTAAAAAAGTTTATTTGCAAATTAAAATCATATGGTGTAACCAACAAAGAAAAAAAATCAATGATATGTATTAATTAATAATTCATGATATTTTAATAATATATTTGCAACTTTAAAAATATATTCATAGGATTAATTATTAATAGTTTAAAAAAAAATTGTCCACCAAATTAAACTGATATGGAGTAACCAACATGCAGAAAAAAATGTTAGAAGCCATTTAAATTATCAGATAATTTGACCATTTTATGGCAAAGTTAGTTAATGTTGTAAAACGTCATGTGATGCAACTCTCCATAAACTTTATAATTCATATTTGTAAAAATGTCTTTGTACCTTGAAAAAATATTATCAATAATAATAATAATAATAATAAAAGGTTATACGGTAAAAAAAATTAAATCATATGGTGTAACCAAAATGCATAAAAAGCATGAAGATCAATAAGTCTAATAAAATATCAGATAATTTGACCCTTTTATGAGAATGCAAAGTTCATGTTTTTTAAATGTCATGTGGTGCAACTCCCCAAAAACCTAATAATTTGTGATTTTGGAAAAACTGCTGTCAACTTTGAAAAATTTATTTAAAAACTTTTAAAGCCCCATTACTGTAGAATTGAACAAAACACAAAGTGTTAATAAATAATGAAAAGCAAGTTATTTTATTGATGATTATGCTGCGTGACATTTTTAGAGTCAATAAATATAAGCGTTTCTTGAAAATAGTATAAAAGTTTATGAAACCCATGTGAAACCAACAGATGTCATTGACCCTAGTCTAACTTATGCATGTTGTAGTCGGTGTTATATCTAACCAGCGTCATAATCGCTTCCCCCGCAGAAGATCATCTGGAAGGCCTGAGGTTGGTTGCCACTCCACACCTCAGTCAACCTGAGATTATGGTGACACATTTTGCCCACGAGTCTTTCCTGGCACCTCTAATCGAACACGAGGGTGAAGCCTATTTGGAAAGGACCGGTGGTGTCCGACGCCACACAGTCGCCAATGTGCATTCGGACATCCAGCTCCTGTCCATGAAAAACAGGATGTGTTCAGAAAAAGTGGAGGTCAGTGGGGCGGCCAGGATGACCAAGACAGAGAGCAAAAGGACACCTAAGACATTCTGCAATGAACCGTCCTTTTTTGACTCCCGGCCAGGTGGCGTGGAAATCCTCCGAGTGCAAAGCACTGCAGAGATGAAGTGTGGCCTAACTAGTTAAAAAAAGCCTCTCTCTCACGCTCTCAAAACGCCCACTGAGATCTTGTAAAGTTACGATAACTGAGACAAGCCAGAACGTGTTGGCTTAATACAATATGGACTCTACTGCTGTGGAAATGTGAGCTGTTTTGTGTGCTAAATACTGTTTGGCCTGTCAGTTTAGCCTGTTTTTAAGAGCTTGGAGGGTGGAGGATGGTTGAAGAAGTTTCGCTTCAGCCGTTTCTTGTAAAGCACGCCAAAGTCACACTTTTTTCTATCGTGGAGGTGGTAAAGCGGTGTGAAAGTATGCCGGTTAGCAAACGGTACAGCAGAAACCATACTGAGACAAACTAACGGCACATCCTTACAATTAATGTCTTTACCTTCTCTTTCTTAAGCGGTCTTACCGTTTCATTTCTTTGTAGTGGAAACTAAACATGCTGACATGATTTTTAGTCTTTTATGAATGTTTTGTTTTATTGTATGAAATTTTAATATTTAAAAAATGTAATTTAAAATAATTAAGAAAGAAACTCAATTCTGTGTGTGTCAAATAATGTTGTATATTTTTGTAGTAATAAATTTTAATGAAGAAAGTGTTTTTGAAATCATTTTGGCATTTGATTGTTCATTGAACACTGGACTGCACGTCTAAGGTTTGAGTAGATGTCTTTAGAGGTTCATGTGAGCATTTCTATGCGGCTCTGGCATACGGTTTAGAGTTCCTTCAGCAGATTAGCCTTTAAGGAGCTTTAGATGCTGTTTTCAACGTCAACATCACCTCAGAAAACCTTTGTGGCGGTGTTTCAGAATGTGAGCTGCCAAAGAGCTTTATTGCGAGTGTACTAAACAAGCACTTTTGACCTTGGAGCAGATGGTTTTGGTGTTTTGTTTGCTTTTTTGGATTTTATTTGGTTGTATTGATAATGTGAATATTTTCAAACTTCATTTTTAATTAAATTATAAGAATTTGGAGTGAAAATGTGCTTAATTATTATGAAAATAATGTCACAATACAAAAAAAAAGTTTTAATGGTTAAAACAAAATAGCCTGTAAAAAAAAAAGATATAGAAATTATTTATTTATTTATTTTAGATCTGGCAGAAGGAGCCAGACTCATTGAGGAAGTTCCTCCTCTGACTGCCACTGAAAGGAAGTTCACTGTAATCTTATCTGAGGTGATTAGTTCAGTAAGGCTTTCCTATTAAGAAGATAGGGAAATTGTGCAGCCGAAGGGCACGAATACATGGGAAGTCAGAAGAAAAAAAATGTACTGGTCTTTGATGCCATCTTCTGGAAGGTTTACTTGATTGCAGCTAACAAGAAATAAAAATGAGTTTGTTTCTTACATTTCTGTTTTTAGAGTTAAAAGCTGAGAGTGAGACACTCACTCACTCTACAACAGCTACAGCACTTCGAAGTTTAGATGTTTGTTTAAAACAGGGGTTGCCAAAATAATTAGAACACTAGTATTTTCACCAGCTAAAAAAAATGGTTTTAAGTCAGTTATTATTATCTTTTGCTGTGGTGTGTCAGGAGGAATTATCAGTTCACATTTCCTAACATTCATTTTGCCATTAATTGTAATAATTCAGTGAGATTTTTGTCTGACAGCAGCCAGTGCTCCACACAGAGATCTGATCTGATCATCATCAGTCTGTCTGGAGTGACATGAAGAAACACAACAAACTGAGACTAAATCCAGAAGAACTGAGGCAACGTCTCCAAGATGCTTCAAGAGACCTACCTGCAGAGCTACCTGAAAAACTATGCACAAGTGCACCGAGGGCAAAAGCTGCTTTAAACGCAAAGGTTGGTCACTCCAAATGTTGCTTTCATTTAGTTTTATAGATGTTAATTCATAAAGAAAATCTATTTATGACATTATTTTTGACAGCATCCTCATTTTACAGCATTTGCCTAAAACTTTTCGCAGTACTGTAGCTTTGAAATCTCAATTTTGAAATTTGACACTTAAGACTGGTTTTGTGGTCCAGGGTCACATTTGTTTTAATCAATAAAATAAAACAGCCCATTTTCCATTAAGCTTAGTGACATTCTTATTCTTCACACACACACACATATATATGTATGTATGTATGTGTGTGTGTGTGTATGTAGCCTGTAGTTTTGGGTCAAATTTAACCCCAACTTTTAAGGGTTTGTTTGTTTTAAATGTATTAATCACATTTGACACAAAAATAGTTCACATTTTTAAAAGATTTAGCCCACGGGTCTCTGAATAAGTCGTCGCCTTTTTTCTAGCACTTTTTTTAGACAGTACTGCCATTATTTAGCTCAAGTCAGTTCTGTGTTGGTTCAGTGGATCAATAACAGTGTAAAGTTCATCAACACGTACAATGGGACTAAAAGCCCTCAATAGGATGGTTAACAGTGATATTTTCTTTTCCTTTTCTGTCAATATGGCCTCAATGTCTAGTGCATTAAAGACCCGATCCAGCAGATGGCGCTCTTTTTTCTCAATGGCGCTGTCAGTCGTCTCCCAAGAGCGTCGAAGCAGCGTTCCTCCCGCCGCCGCACAGAGCAACAAACCCAAGCTGGCGTACTGCACGCGAGAGCAACGTTCGCTTCCAAAATAACATCCCACTCCAGCCAACACCACATCTGTGCTTTAACACCGCGACGCGTTTGGAGAAATTTGGAGCGGATACAGCGGAAGTGTCGCAGGAGGAGCAGCAGAACTGCCGTTATTCATTGAAACCCCTCGGTGAAGTCTGACACGCTGATGGCGGCGACAGTGGAGGAGCTCTACCGTAACTACGGCATCCTCGCCGACGAGAAAGAGGATCTCAGCAAAGTAAACAAAGCCTCATATCTCTGTGTTGTCCGTCTGAAAGAAAAGTACTCGTTAGATATTCAGTTTGTGACGGTTTTATTCATTTACAGGCTCTACGCGGCCTCCTCTAACGTACTAGCATGTTAGCGCTAATAGCTGACTGGAAATGTTTGGGGGTTTTGAGTAAGAAAAGCTAACAGGGCCATGTGCGAGCTATTAGGGCAGCTGTGCGCGCAGGAAGGGTTTATTGCGTTTGTGCCGGATGAAATACGTTAGTTAATTTTGAGGTTTGTTAAAGAAAAAGCAATCACGTTTAGCGAAGGCTAATGTTACGCTGTGTGCGTAATGCGTTTGTGAATGTGGAGCTCCGCAGTCCTGCGTACAGAAATACTGAGGAATGATCAACAGCTTGGGATAAGCTTGCATCAGGAACGATGAGTGAATTTACATAATGCAAATATGATCGTTTTTCCTTATTTTGGGAGCGTACAATCTGATAAAATGTCGTGTAATATCAAACGTAGTATATAATAATAAAACGTAGTAATATTTTTTGCTAATGCTACATATTTGTTTTTTTTTATTTGTGCTATTTCATTTTATTTGATTTTACTGTCTATATGAATAAGTATACACGACCAGTCAGAAGTTAATAATGAAGTTTGTTTTTGAAGTCTCTTATTTTCACCAAGACTGCATTTATTTGATCAAAAATAAATAAAACGGTAATATTTTGATATTACAATATAGGAGAACTGTTTTCTATTTGAATATATTTTGAAAATCAAACAGGAATTGTGTGCACTCAAAAAAATTTGTCAGGTGCGTAAACAAAAAAGAAGTTTAGTCAATCAAGTTTGTTGTTTTTAAGGCACTTTTGTCACTTTTATATATGGAAAATAAAATGTATTTTTGATAGACCTTTTTTGTTCTGATTGTATTTTTCCAGTGTGCGGACAACTTCAGCTACTTGGTTGAATATATTTTAAAAAGTAATTTGTTCATATGTCAAAGCGGAATAAATTTTTATTATTGGTCTGCAATTATTAAAAAATGGGTCTTATTATTAGCAATGTTAAACTGTTTTTGCTGTTTAATATTTTTGTGAAAACATTGATAATTCTGCTGAAAATTAAGCTTTGCCATCACAGGAACAAATTACATTTTCAGCAAAATATATTCAAATAGAAATCAGTTACTTTATTGTAATATTTCACAGTATTACTGTTTTTTACTTTATTTTTGATCAAGTAAATGCAGCCTTAGTGAGCAAATTTTAGTTAGAAGGTTTTGACACGTATTATAACTGAAATCGTAACTCAGTGCTTCTTGTATCAAATATATTATAACACGTATTTTAAGAAACATAACTAGCATTAATGGATGTAATGTTAAAGTTATCATAAATATTTAAATATTATTATTATTATTTATAATATATGTTATAAAATGTCACTTATTCTGATCAATTTTTTTTATTATTGTTTTTCAGCATAAAGATGCTTATCAGGTAATTCTGGATGGTGTTAAAGGAGGTCCAAAGGAGAAGCGACTGGCCGCACAGTTCATTCCAAAATTTTTCAGCAGTTTTCCAGAGCTGGCCGATGCAGCCATCAACGCACAGCTTGATCTGTGTGAGGATGAGGATGTGTCTGTGAGTACATCATCATCATCATCATCATTATCATCATGTCAGAGATTTGCATGTTATGGGTGTGAAACCGGTAAACAAAGCTTGACATCATTTGTTCATCTTTCCTGGTTTCCTGATTATAGATTAGAAGGCAAGCTATCAAGGAACTGCCCCGTTTCGCATCAGGAGAGAATTTACCCAGAGTCGCAGACATCCTCACACAGCTGCTGCAGACAGGTCGGTCTCACATCTACTAATAACCTGGTTTTTAGGCAGTGTTAAGTTCTTGCGTTTCTGGATAAATTAGTGCATTTAAAACACATACCGTTTTTTCCAGCTGTTTGATCAGTGCCGTTTCTTATCTTTTAGATGATTCTGCTGAATTCAATCAAGTCAACACTGCTTTGATCTCCATATTCAAAATCGATGCAAAAGGTATTTGTTCATCATACACTCAATACTTTATGGCTAGAATGTGTTTTCTGTTAATTACTGATTGTTATTGTATTGATGACTAAAAGACCTCCTAGCTGAAGTTATTGTCTTTTTTGACCCTGACATCTTTCTTTGCAGGAACTTTGGGAGGCTTGTTCAGTCAGATCCTGCAGGGAGAAGATATTGTTCGAGAAAGAGCAATTAAGTTTCTCTCTACTAAGTTGAAAACGATGCCCGATGACACTATGACAAAAGAGGTGGAGGATTACATCTTCATAGAGACAAAAAAGGTATCATTTATATTTTAATTTTCCAGGCATACACTACTGTTCGGGATTGGTAATAGTATTTTTGAAAGAATTCTCTTCTGCTTACCAAGACTGCAATTATTTGATCAGTGAAAAAAAAAAAAAGCACCCTAGCTATATGTACTGTGCTGGGCTAACTGAAACTTGTCATGGCACTTGTATACTGCTGCACTCTCGATGGTCTAACTGCTTCTATTGTTCTCATATTGCACGTCGCTTTGGATAAAAGCGTCTGCCAAATGTTTAAATGTGTAAATCAGTAAAAATAGTAATATTGCATCAGCTGAATTTTCAGCGTCATTATTCCAGTCTTCAGTGTCACATGATCCTTCAGAAATCATTGTAATATGCTGATCTGATGCTCAAGAAACATTTCTTATCTATGTTGAAAACAGTTGTGCTGCTTCACATTTTTGTGGAAACGTGATACATTTTTTCAGGATTCTTTGATAGAAAGTTTAAAGCATATTTTGAAATAGAAATCTTTTGTAACATTAGAAATTACTTTACTTTCAATTTTGATCAATGTAATATATTCTTCTTGAATACGTGTTAATTCATTTCAAACACAAACAAAAATCTTAATGACTAGTTTAAATGTTTAAAAAATTTTAATGTGCTCTTTATATACATATTAGTTTCATATAGTTTGGGAAAAACTGAAAAGTTTAAGGTTAATTACTTTAAAAATGGCATGTGGCATAACCATCAAATAAAAAGTATTAACATGCTTTATTTAAAAAATAAAAAAAAGTAAAATTTTTGTATTTTGAATGAATGAATGAATGAAGCATTTATATAGCGCTTTTATTGTGTATTGCTATACACCCAAAGCACTTTACAATCATATAGGGGTCTCTTCTCAACCAGCAGTATTTTAAGTATTCTACAACATATGAATTGAGTCACACCACCTGACATTTTATAACCGGAGCTAACCTTGTCCTGTCAGTTGTTTTTAATTATTTATTTTATTTATTTATTTTGCTGGATGTTATATGCACAACATGTTTTTATTGGTTGCACTACATAATATCAAACAGCTGTTTTTGGCCGTTAGTCATTGTCACACTTGACCCTGTCACTCTCTCATCGTCTTAGGTCCTAGAGGATGTGACGGGGGAGGAGTTTGTGCTTCTGATGCGTATCCTGTCCGGGCTGAAGAGCATGCAGACTGTGAGCGGGCGGCAGCAGCTGGTGGAGCTGGTGGTGGAGCAGGCTTTCCTGGAGCAGGCTCTGAACCCCGCAGATGCAGACAGTGTCGACCGGCTCCTGCAGTGCACGCGCCAGGCCTTACCACTCTTTTCTGTGAGTGAAACCACAGCAACGGTCAGCAATAATATTAGAATATTTCTCCAATAATATTCAGCTGTTGTATTTTTGTCACACTCTGATGAAAGCTTGCATGCCTGAATGAATTTCTCACAAAATGAAGTGCCAATCTTTAATCCAAACGAGAGAAAAAATATTTTTATTTATATAAGCAACATTTCACAGAACAGCATTTTTCTTTTTGTCATTTAATTCTGTTAATAATAATACATTTTATTATTGTTTTATTGTTAGTGTTTTCATGTATGTTTTCCATTTTGAAATTTTTGTCCTGTCTTCCATGAACGTGTTGCACTTGTACTAGTTCATAGCATCACTGTTTTTAATGCAAATCATAATTAACTTTTCTGCTTCTCTTCTCCAGAAAAATGTGCATTCTACTCGCTTTGTGACATACTTCTGTGAATGTGTTCTGCCCAACCTCAGTCTGCTCACCAGCCCTGTAGCAGAATTGGACATCCAGCTGGAGGTGTGTATCATGAAAAAATCATGGTCAAATATAGTCGGAACCCTGCATAAAGCTTCTGCATATTAAAGGGATTGTTCACACAAAAATGAAATTTCTGTCATTAGTTACTCACCCTCCTGTCGTTCCCAACCCATAAGACCTTCATTCATCTTCTGAACACAAATTAAGATATTTTTGATTAAATCCGAGAGCTCTCAGATCTTCCATAGCCAGCAACACAACTGCAATATCCAGAAACGTAGCAAGGACATCGGTAAATTAGTCCATGTGACATCAGGGGTTCAATCGTAATTTTACAAAGCTATGAGAATCCTTTTTGTGTGCAAGGAAAACAAAAATAATGACTTTATTCAACAATTCTTCTCCTCCTGATCCTTGAAGCATTGTTGAATAAAAGAATGTAAAATAAAAAATAAGTTTTCTTTGTGCACAAAAAGTATTCTCGTAGCTTCGTAAAATTACAGTTGAACCCCTGATGTCACATGGACTAATTTACCGATGTCCTTGCTATGTTTCTGGACCTGGAAATATTGCAGTTGTGTTGCTGGCTATGGAAGATCTGAGAGCTCTCGGATTTAATCAAAAATATCTTAATTTGTGTTCCGAGGCTGAACGAAGGTCTTACAGGTTTGGAACAACATGAGGGTGAGTAATTAATGACAGAATTTTCATTTTTGGGTGAACTATGCTTTAAGCTTATATACGAGTCTTTTTTTAACACGAAAAAGGCACATTTTCATTGAATACTTGTTTGTTGGGTTGTTTTTTTTTGGCCCAAACATTTGTTGAATGCTGGAGAATAAACTCTATTTTCTGCTTTGCAGGTACTTAAGTTATTAGCAGAGATGAGTCCGTATTGTGGTGACATGGACAAACTGGAGGTCAATCTCAACATGCTGTTTGAGAAGCTACTGGTAAAGGAATACGTTGAATTCCTGACATCACACAAGAATTTAGAAAGCGTTCCACTCCAGCTGCTTTGTCGTTAAATATCCTCTCATGCTGTGGTTCTGCATCTCTTTGTCCACTAATGTCTCCAGGAGTTCATGCCTCTGCCTCCAGAGGAGGAGAACGGAGAGAACGCAGCCAATGAAGAACCCAAGCTGCAGTTCAGCTACGTGGAGTGTCTGCTCTTCAGCTTCCATCAGCTGGGCAAAAAACTACCCGACTTTCTCATCGACAAAATCAGTGCAGAGAAGCTGAAGGACTTCAAGATCAGGTCAGATCTCATGTTAATCATCAAAAGGATGATTGAATGTTGGATGGATGGATGGATGGATGGATTAATCATCAAAAGGATGATTGAAAGCATTTGAAATCCTGAAACATTTGCATCATTATTAGGGTCTTTATATGGAAAAATTAAATGGTACCAATACAAATGGAGTTTAATGATTCTCATTACCACAACAAAAATACTTTTTTTGTACTTCAGTATAAACAGCTCTGCTTTTTTTTTTAAAGAAATTAATACTTTTGTTCAGAAAAGATGCATTGAATTGATCAAAAGTGACGGTAAAGATATTAATATTACAAAAGTAACATTTCAAACAAATGTTGTTCTTCTGAACTTTCTTTTCATAAAAGAAACCTGGAAAAACAAAAATAGTAAGCAGCACAACTGTTTGATAATGATAATTATTCTAATAATAAGAGGTAATTGATGATAAAAAAGAAATGTTTCTTAATCAGCAAATCTGTGTGTGTGTATATATATATATATATATATATATATATATATATATATATATATATATATATATAAATACACACACGCACACACTGCTGTCAATCGATTAAAAAAATTAATCGCGTTAATCACAGTCATGGACTGTGATTAATCATGATTAATCACAAATTTACAATACTAGGATTTACCTGTAAATGTGTTGAAATAAAGAAATGCATGACAAACTATTTTAAGGAAACAGAACCGTTCACACTTCAGCCAGGTATGAGACATAATCCTTATTATTCTTTTGTTTTTATTCAGCCATTATCAGCCTTTAAACTGGCAATAAAACGTTTACCAAGCCGCAACGCTTCAATCCCAGTATGCATTTACCCAACTATTATCAAAAGTATTTCTAAATAAATACAAAAAAAACATTTTCTTGCGACCTTACATGAAGTATTATGACAAAATGCATTATAAAGAAGAATTGGACCTGTTCTGCAGGTGCATTAGAGCTAATATTTATTGCTAATATTAGCTTGATGCTAATATTAGCATCAAGCTACATAAGACAATTTATGAGATTAATAGTACACTTTTCCTCAGAACTCACTTCAAACCACCATCGAGCGTTTGTAATAACTTCCTTTTATGATCACATGTGGAATTTGGTCGTTTACTGTTGTTAAAATATGCTATTTTTAGAACCCTTATATCGCTGCACAAATTAGCATTTCAGATGTACACTTTCACCTGCAGAAAATCACATACAAACCAGATCTATCGTAATTGTGTATTTATTATCTTATATGATCTATAGCGGCTGTTGTCATGTTTATTTCTGCTTCTCTGGCTGAAACTCACATTGTTTGTGATGTTACAACCGCCTCTCTGTTCTTAAGTTGCCAGGGATACATTCCAAATATAATACACATTAGTATCTATTTTAATTTTTATTTGTCTATATACACTTTGGGCAACTGTGGTACATTATAAAAGTAGCCCAAAAAAACGCAACCCACAGCTCTGTAATTTTTCCCGCGACTGTATTTTCAAAATAAACCACTTGTGCCGTTACCCTGGCAACACTGGCTTGCTGTATCCTCATCACACATTGATAGATGACCTTCCGCGCTGCGATGACGGGAAGAAGTTGGGGTCAAACCTTATCAAACGATTAATTAGATAATTAGATTAATCGCATGCGTTAACGTTGACATATATATGACACCGAAGATGGGGAGTAATGATGCTGAAAATTCAGCTTTGCCATCACAGAAATAAATTACATTTTAAATTAAATTAAAATAGACAGCAGAATATTTCAATTGTAATATTTTACAATATTGCTGTTTTTACTGTATTTTTGGTGAGAATAAGAGACTTTTAAAAATTGCATTAATTTGTGAAGGGCAGGTGAACAGTGTACACTTATTATTTTTTGTCGTTTATTTCACAGGTTACAGTACTTTGCTCGAGGGCTCCAAGTATATATTCGACAACTGCGTGTTGCTTTGCAAGGCAAGACTGGAGATGCACTAAAGACAGAGGAGGTATGATTTTTATTGTGGTCTTTGCTTTGTAAAGGTAATACAAATAAAAGTATTTATTTTTTTACTTGTTTATTTTTTTTTATTTTTTTTTTTATTTCCAATTCCAAGGTCTTTATTTGTCAGATTTACCCAATGCGTTTCAAAAACCCTGGAAAAGTATGATGAAAGATGTCATATGTATTCTAATTTTGTTTCTTCACAGAATAAAATCAAAGTTGTGGCTTTGAAGATCACCAACAACATCAATGTTTTAATCAAGGTAACATTCATGAATTCTGACAAGTTTTGAAAGTCGGTGTTGCTTTGTCAAATTTTGATCTCATTTCTTTTTCTTCTATCTTCTCCAGGATCTGTTCCATAACCCTCCATCCTATAAAAGCACAGTCACTCTGTCCTGGAAACCGGTGCAGAAGACAGAGGCAGCAGCAATCGGGTACGTGAACAGATCAGCCTAGACATTCAGATCACCGTGGTTAGTCTGCTTATTAAAGTTTTTGCCATGATCTCTGTATATCCTGCAGCCAGAAGAGGCAGTCAGGAGAGGACATCGGGGCAACAGCGGTGACAAAGAAGCTTCCCACAAATCTGCCCAGGAGGGACGCCCGACAAATATACAATCCGCCCAGCGGGAAATACAGCGCCAGCATTGGGAACTTCTCTTACGGTGAGCATTTTAGCCAAACATATTCGATAGTACTACATGAATTAGTATCTGTGTATGTAACTGATCTCATCTGTACCCTCAGAACAACGAGGAGGCTTCAGGGGCGGCCGAGGACGGGGCTTCGGAGGAAGAGGAAACCGAAGCCGAGGCCGGATTTATTAAGAGGACTGCATATGCTTCTATACCCATGCAACTGCATTACCACAACACAACAATATCTCTCACACAGTTTCTCCCGTCTGGTCCTTCCTGCATCTCCCAGCCCTCCATTCATTCTTTTCTCTCCACGTTTTTTCTTTTTATTCTTGGGTGTGTTTTTGAGAATCCGTTCACAGCCTCCTGGCACTGGTTATCCCATTGGTTACAAATGTGTGGATTGTTTTTCTTTCTGGATCATCTTTGTGGAACAAAAAACTGCCAAGGTGTATTTTCTTTTTTAAGAGTTTTTGTATGGTGACATGCATCCTTTGTATCTTTTCTTTTTTAAAATTTTTAATTTTTTCAGAGTTTTGTTGGATCAAAAAAATCACAGATTTGTAAGAAGTAAAAAATAATATCCTTCTGAATTTTATCAAACTTGTGTGGGTCAAATCTTATGCTGTCTTTCTTATTTCAGGACATAAATATTTAAGTTTGTATGACGCCCCTTATGCCCTGATGTTCGTTTGTTAACTTGATTAAGTTAAAAGATTGCTTTTTTTTTTCAAGATAAGTGAAATATTCCACGGAAATTGTCCTTTTAGAGTAGGATTGCCTTGTCTTTTCAAACTACTACAAAATAATTTAATAAGGAACCAATCATTTTCAAATATTGCTTGCATAGATTTGAGTTCACTTTCGATTTCAAACATTGTGCATGCTTAGTTTGTAGAAGATATTTAAATGTTTTTGATCGAGGGAAATCAGACATTTATGTATTACAGCTGTTGGTTTTCATTTCAACAAGATTTTTCACCCACATTAAATCTTTTTGCCTTTTTCAACATTCTCATTGGTTGATTTGAGTATGAATATTTAGTAAATAGAGTCAATACCAAAGATGCCATGAATTTTGCATTTCACACATTCGCTACTAGCATTCATGTGCTTATAAAGAATGAAACTGTAGTTCATATAGAAGAATCTCACCACTAGATGGCCATGTACGTCTGCAACCAAGAAAGCAGATTTACATTCAAAACATGACTATTTAGGAACTTCTAATTGTTAAAGGCTACTTTTTTGTAATCACAATCTAATTCATAATAACAGTTTTTCTAGTGTTGTGCATTTAGCAATCATTGTTCACCATATCTCTTTTAACCCTAAAATACATAAGCTTTATACATGCATCACAAACGAGATGCAATTAGACAGTTAATGTCAATAAAAACATTTTAATGATAATTTTGATTGTGTGAGAGATTTTGCCTTCATTGTATCCCTTTAATGATGGTCAAATCCGAAACAAAAATGTCTTAAAAACCTACAAATGCGAGGAGTTTGTGTTGAGGGTCAACCTAACTTAATCACATTAAGATAATGAGAGAATTCAGTTTCGACCATTCGACAATAAAACTATGATTATACATGATTAATTATGGCATTTCTGCTACGTCAGATGAAATAACCGCCTCGTGAGGTTCATAGCAAACGATGCATTACACAGACGGATTTTAGGGTTAAATCTGTCGAGTTTTTTTCCACGCTTCAACAGGTGTGTCGTCGCGCGCTGTTCGCTGAGCGCTAGGTGGCGCTCTCAGACCGCGGGACCGCAGCGCCGCTCGCTCGTGACTGGGTATTTCCCAAATCAGTCACTGTAGCTCCTCGGCTCCACACGCGCTCTCCGAAAGAGACAAAGTGACTGAATGAGAAACCTTCTCTTTATAATCCTGATTCTGATAAAGACGCGCTTTGCTTTTGGCGTGTAACAAGAGCGGAGCGATTAAAGAGCAGCACGACAACACAGACGGGACGCAACAGTAGGCGTCTGATAGTGATCGGCTATTTTTGTAAGACGTGATAAATCGATGGACCAATCAAGAGGTGGGCAAATAGGCTGGAACAACAAGCGTACGATATCAAACAATATGTTCGTGGTACTGCAGTGAGCAGGTGGGGCAGCGGAAAACCACCACAACAAGTCGACTAATTAACGTTCTTTGAATTAACGACTGTGCCAGATCCTTAACTAGCAGGTCACCTGAGGTTTCACACTGGGTCAAGTAAAAATCTTTGCTTTTTAGGACATCTTAATTTAATGAAATACCGGAACCAAATAATTTTCATTACGTTATAGTTCCGGTATAGTTTTCGAAAGTACTTTAAAAAAAAATTACCGGCAGATTCGAAGCTGTTAAATACTAGACACTGTTACATGCATTGCTATTAACCACAACACCAATACTCATTGTAACACACAGCGTAGTCCGATTCCTGAAGGAAGTACTTTTAAGAGCGTTTATGTTTTTATTTTAAAAAAAATTATAATAATTACTGCGCGAGCAGTGTAGTGCGATTTTCTAAAGATGGAATTAAATGAGTCGGTTCTTCTTAGAAAATCAGTGTAGACGGATTTCCAACTAAATGACTCATGTGAACCGATTATTTTAAGTGAATTAAAAGCACTCAGTTTGACCAGTGTAGTCCGATTCCCGAATGAAAGTCTCTTATAAATCGATTCATTTGAGTTATTCATAAGCATACCATGATCAGTGTAATCCAATTCCTGAGCAAATGACTCTTATGAACCGATTCTTTTTAGTGAATAAAAAAGCATAGACCAGAGTAATTTGATTCCTCAGCAAATGGCTCTCATGAACCGATTTTTTAGAGAATTAAAAGCATATAGCGTGACCAGCGTAGTCCAGTTCCTGAGCAAATATAATTTAATAGTTTGCCAAGAAGAACGATTCTTTTTACTAAATTAAAAGCATTCAGCATGACCAGTGAAGTCCGATACCCGAGTGAATGAGTTTCATAAACTGAATCTTTCATTAGTGAATCAAAAGCATACAGCATGACCAGTTTTATCCGATACCCGAGTGAAAGACTCTTATGGTATCGATTCATTTGAGTTATTTATAAGCATACAGCATGATCAGTGTAGTCTGATTCCAAAGCAAATGACTCTTATAAACCGATTCTTTTTAGTGAATAAAAAAGCATAGTGTGACCAGCGTAGTCCAATTCCTGAGCAAAGGACGCTTATGAACCGATTTTTTAGAGAATTAAAAGCATACAGCGTGACCAGCGTAGTCCAGTTCCTGAGCAAATATAATTTAATAGTTTGCTAAAAAGAACGATTCTTTTTACTAAATTAAAAGCATTCAGCATGACCAGTGAAGTCCGATTCTCGAGTGAATGAGTTTCATAACCCGAATCTTTCATTAGTGAATCAAAAGCATTCAGCATGACCAGTGTAGTCCAATTCCCAAACAAATGACTCTAATAATGTTCTTATTAGGGAACACTTAATGAATCAGTCAGAGCAGTTACTGAATAAACAGTAAGAGCTGTTACTGTTTTTATGGCATAGTAACTGACTGGTTGTTCATATAGTTAAACAAAAAACATTTTGAGTATTGCATATAAATAAATGTTTTATTTGCTTACATTTTTAATTTAGTGCATGATTAGAACCAATTATTGTTTTTATTTACTGTAATTATTTTTTTTATTTATGCCACCTCTTAAAAATCTGTACAACTGCAGCTTTTTCAAGAAATGCACTGAATTTATTTCTGATTTGTTATGTTTGTACTGATGAAATCTGACATGATCTCATCATTTGGCAACAGCCCGACCAAAGTGAGTAAACACGATAAGAATAGCATTTCTTATGTCAAGATGTTCCTCCTTCAATGTTTCTGCTTCAAAACTAGAACCAATAATGGAACAGTTAACGAATCATTTGGGAATCGGAATCGTAACCAAAACCGTTCAGTTGCCAATAAAGCACACATGATGCATTCAACTAAATGCCATTAATTTGAACACATATTCATTTGTTCGCAGCGTTGTTCTGCAGCAGAAGTCGAGTCGTCGCACCTTGCACAGACACGCGACAGAAGTATGGCTGAAGAACTGCAAGAAAAGAACGCTATCCTCTTTTTCATGAAAGACTACCATCCGCCCCCTCATGTACAATGCCTGGAATAGTAACAGCACTGCCAGGCTTACTAAATATAGCAACCAGTGAGTGTTAACATGTCAACTAGGAACCCAAAAGAAGTGGTTTCCACACGTGTGGCTGTTGTGGCTACACACAATGCTATAAATAGACTAATAGCCCATGCAACATGTCTTTAATAACTTATAACCCTCCATCAAATTGTTGCACATCAGTGTTGCTTAACCCTGCACATATCAGCTGTCTAAGTTATGCTAACCGTAAATACATTTTAATACCTTTCTCTCTTTCGCGCAGGCTTGTTATGTAATAGGCTATGTATGTGAATGGAGACAAGGGGCTGGATGAAACGTGAAGGATCATGCGATGTGGGCAAAGCAGCAGCAGCTGAGAGATGCAAACAAGGCAGGACCCTTCGGGTTTTCGCTCGCACAAGTTAGTTATTTGCAATTTGGTGCATCCGGGAAGTTTCGGTCCCAACTAAGTTTTGAATGAAAGAATAAATAAATTAGCAGAAGGGGTAATGAATGAATAAATGGCGGCGAACTTTATGGATATGGTGAGGTTGCGCACATGAAAGCCCGGTCTGACTTTCTTAACATGTTACGCAGGAAGAACATCATGTGACAGCTTGCCCGTTCATAAATATTCACCGTCTCTATTCATGCAGACTCTTCTCTTGAGGTAATCATTGTGCCTCGGCTCTGAACCATGTGATTCTGATGGGAGGGGGAGATTCTATAAATAGCTCTATAGCTCGGCTTCCATTGACATCATTTAGGCAGGAGAGACGGAAAAATAAACAGAGAGAAAGGGCTATAAGGGCGGAGATTCTTAATCTGAGCTTGAAATTCAAACAAACCCTCATCAATTTTGATTCCCCTCTCAACTCTCCAATAGAAACCACTGGGGCAGTGTCCGTTTCCTAGAACATCTACGTCTCTCCCTGTGGTGGAACAAAACTGAGGAGATAGGGAGGGAGGGAGGGATGGAGGGATTGGAGGGGGGGACATCAAACAAAGGAAAAAGAAACGTGTGACGGAAAGCCAAAGCAAATATTTTGGATTATGTTATTAATGGGAACTGGAGGAAGATTATGGGCAAGACTGCCTATGTGTCAGTGTCTGTAAACAATAAAGATCGATGACATGCGGCCATCCCAGCAAATAAACTTCTGGACTCTGTAAATACTGAATCGTTCATGTCTGGTCTGATACTGATGGTCGAAGAACATATTAAACATCTGAGCAAAGCAAAACTTGATGCCTGACAAACGTTAGGATTGTCCTTCATAAATATGATTCATTCAACACAATTATTGGCTTTATGTGTAATGCACTGAGAGAAACTAGAGTGTTTCTTGGCCAGCACATGTAAGGGGTCCAAGAAACCCATTTTGACCCCCAAATCATACAAATGAGGTGAATGCCTTTTTTGGTCTATAAGCTATAAGACTCAAGACTTATAACGCTACCACTTGTGGCGCTCAAATCACTATTCAGATAGTGGGTCTGTATTTGAGACAGAGACTGTACATCAGTCTTGAAATAGGTTTTTTCTCTCTTGTGGCAATATATATATATATATATACACATACATATAAATAATTATTTTCAATTGTATAATATGTTATATTGTATTATATGTTATACATTATATATTTTATCATATTAATAATGCTAATATTATAATTTTATATTATTATTTACTATTATTGCAGTCTTTAACTTATATATATATATATATATATACACACACACACACACACACATTTATATATATATATACATACATACATACTGTACATACACACCAGGCCAAATTACTCAAAATTAAATTATTAAATAAATGTTGAAATATATAAATAAATCGGTAAATACATAATTAAATAGATAAATATATGCCTAAATATTTATTTATTTATTCCACATTGTATTTTCAAGGTTATGGTTGTCGGGACATGCATAAAATGAATGAATGAATGAATTTATTTATTTATACATTTAATTATTTAATTATGTATTTAACGATTCTTTCATATATTTCAACATTTATTTAATGATATAATTTTGAGTAATTTGGCCCTCCATAACTTATATATTTCATAATATATAATTTAATAATATAATATTAATATATATTTGTTATAATATATTCTGCCATTAGAATATTAGAATATATTATTTTTCAATATTATAATATATAATTTAAATATTTTTAATTGTATATTATACATTATATATTTGATTATATCATTAATAATATGAATATAGTTTTTATTTTAATTTATATATATGTGTATATATATATATATATATATATATATATATATATATATATATATATATATTAGTGCTGTCAAACGATTAATCGCAATTAATTACATCCAAAATAAAAGTTTTGTTTACATAGTATATGTGTGTGTACTGTGTATATTTATTATGTATATATAAATACACACATGTACATGTATATTTAAGAAAAATGTTACGTTTAATTATTATATATTTTATACATAATATAAATATATATAAATGTAAATATTTTCAAAATATATTCTGTATGTGTGTGTATTTATATATACATTATAAATATACACAGTACACACAGATATATTATGTAAATAAAAACGTTTATTTTGAATGCGATTAATCGCGATTAATCGTTTGACAGCACTAATATATAAATATATGTGTGTGTGTGTGTGTGTGTGTGTGTGTATTATTTCTTTTAAATTTCTTCTTTTATTTAAAAAATACATAATTGAATTACATATTAGATATATATTAATTTTATCATAAATTATAATTATGTAATACATTTATATATATATATATATATATATATATATATATACATTATATATATATATATATATATATATATATATATATATATATATATATATATATATATATATATATATTAAATAATTACATTTTAAAAACGCATGAATTGTTGCTCTTTTTGCAGGTTTGTTATTTTCACTTTATTCCAGCAACTCTTGGAGACACAGACTCGAGACTGCTGTCCCTGTCAAATTTGAGGTAAGGTGGGTTAAATGAGGAGAAGCTCTGAGCGAGCTCAAGCCCACACAGCCGAAATCGAGGTATTTTTAGATTTAGCGGAGGGTGCAAACGTCCAGCTTCATTGTCAGATCAAAGCCGCCACTTATGGCACTCCTGGCAGAACACTGATGTATTTTAAGGGAAACATGATGACAAATGTTATATTTACGCCCTTGATCTAAATATTTACCTATTTCCAGTTCCCCCCACACAACTCGTCACCGCCCGCTCATTCACGATCCTCCCGTTTTAGCAGCAGGAGTCCGACAAACACTCCGGAGCTTCCCGAGTGTCGCGAAGGTAGGATCGTCCCTGCACACCGCAGTACTTCGTGTTGTTTATGAATACGAGCTTCTGTTCATTCATACACTTGTAGCTAACCTGTCAGAGCGATGAAATGGTCTCTCCATGTGTTTAATATAGTATAAACAGCCTTGGCGTGTATGAAGCGTATTTAAAGTTGGAGTCTGTCGGGAAAACACTGCATAAAGCTTGATGCGATAGTCGAGTCTACATTTCAGCACCACGGACAGCGACACTCCAATCGCAAAAAACCACCAACTCTGCGTGACTTTTGCCATGTTTTTGATAACCACAATAAGACATTTAATAAATAAAGATACAAAAAGTAAAATACTGTTATAAGTAGATTTTCAAATCAGTTTTAAGTGAGCAGACACTAGTTTTAGCAGCTCTCGAATGGAGTTTGGCGACACCATGCGGCACGACGCTTAATTACCCCCCCCCCCCCCCAGTATGTTTCTACCGCACTGGTCAAATTAGTGTACTTTGTGTTCTGCGCGTTCTCTTTTAGTGTTATGCTTTGCAATTCGACAGCTTTGGAAGCCGCAGACTTTCTGTGACTACTGCGCAGTCGTTTATAGCATCGCATCGACTTAAAGCTGAAACTGAAAATATTAGACACCTTAGTCTTCATATAAACGAGGCATCCCCAACTTTTCTCCCTTAATGCTCTCCCTAAACAAAACCCCAACATGCGCAAAGCAACTACCAGGCTTAAAGAACATATATAGGCTAGTGGTGCGCGTCTGCCACGGAGTCCATTGGCAAATGAGTTTTTCACGATGCCTGACGACTGCAAGGAGTGGTTTCGCTCTGGGAAACCGGGGCTGTGGTCACTTGCAGCGCGGACACTGTCCGTCTTTCACCTATTTAGCCCGAGCCATTTTCATTAACGCGAGGCTGTCTGCGAGCACAACAGGGACGGTTGTAATCAGCAGCCATAGACTGTGAAGTGGGAGAACCTAAACGTGACGTCAATGCCTAGTAACTGACGCAGCCCTCAAAAAAGAGAGATTCTGCAAGCGTTAATTATCATCGTTTGTGTACTGCTCTAAAGACAAAACATATTCTTCTCGCAGTGCAACTGATTAGTGTTGTTTGCGCGCGCGGGTCCGTCTGTGTGAGTGTGTGCATGCGTGCGTGCGTGCGTGTGTTTTCTTTATGAGCAGCGAATCCGTCCCGAGTTTCCAAGCGAAAGTTGCATGGAGACACGCCGCGTAAGACGCGTATAATAAAGAGGATGGTGAGCAACATAAAGGAACGAGGAGAGCGGGAACAACTTGTGCTGAGAAAGCGAACGTTTAAGAAATATTTAGCCCATAAGAGAGAGGGGCACTGAAGCAGTTCGTTTGGAGGAAAAAAAAAAAAACACTGCAGCGATGCATCGGAGGCAAGTCGGAGCCCTTGCATGGAGTTGGAGAGGCAAAATTAATGTACATTACATGCACTCCACGTAACGCTCCTGAGCGATGTCTTTGTGAGTGTTTTTTTTTTTTCTTACTGCGCGCTAAAAATAGCATCAGTGTTTGATCGTGGTCCAGAAATAGGCAGAGGGTATCACTTGTATAAAAAGGGACTGCGATTCTGAGAAAACTTGGACGTGTTGCTGAGGATAGATATGAATCAAGGGCAGTATTTGATTTTCGTCTTGCTTGTTGTTTTTGGTCACGTATGATGGTTTTATACTCATGTCTGTGTTTTCCCTGCTTTCAGCCAGGGCTTCCTGCACTGGTAAGTACACATTCGCCACGATTTCCTTGGTTCGTTGACATGTTTATTTGATTTCTTGCATGCATTAAGTAACGTGCCATTCCCTCCACCGAACACCATCCATTTGTTTCACACATACTGTGTGCACTCTTCAAACAGGTGCTTTGTTGTTTTCACCCACTTGTTAAAAATGAAATAAACCACTCTCTCTTCAGACCAGGAATCTCGCGAATGGTAAATAAGTGAAATCCAAATCCAAACTCCTTTGTCTGACGGCGCTGTTGAGTCGTTTTTTGCCTCTTCGCCACAGATGAAAGTGTGAATGGAAACCGATAACACTAGAAGAGTGAGGGGACATATCTCTCAAAATATGTGAAGAGGAAAATAGGCTAATAAATATAGGTGGAAGACGCCGCGCCAAAAGGAAAATCACCAGCAACAGCCGACGAGGGAAGCCCTGGTGTGGCGTCAAGGGGTTCCGTGCATCCAAAATCGCCCTTAAATGGTCAGCCCTGTTTTGGCCATCACCCGTGAAAGGGATGCCAGTCGGCACACGTTCTCAAAATGCAGCTTCATAAAAAATTTTTTTTTTTTTTTTTTTTTGTGCAATGTTCCCGCGTGCGTTGTTTGAACACTTCCATCAGATGTGCTCGAGACTGTGTAGCTATAGGCGGATTCACATGGATTACTCTTCCGCCCACGTCATTTTCATTATACAGTACTGCAATCGACTGTTTTCTATTGCTGTGGACTATAATACTGGTCTTGTGCCAAAACTAACGCGTTTGTGCAGTTGCGCAAAACAATCACGTTGTGATCGCCAGTGTTGTTTTAATCAAAGCATCTCTTAATAAATGTCTAATTTCAATCCTGCAGCGTGCATAAGTGCCTTAAGCGTTCGCAGACAGCACATTTCGAAATGTCTCAGAGGGTTTAAATGGTCATGTGCATGTATTCAAAAGCAAAATTTACATGTGAGTTCGCGTAAATACTTAAAACCGTACATGCCAGAGTAGTGAGTCCAGGAATGACCGCGGATCTTTGCAGAAAAAAAACTCATTACCTTGACCTTTTCAAAGACACTGTGGCTCTCTATACACCTATCCCAGACATAGCAAGATCTTCTTAAGTCAAAGCTGGCGTTGTAAATTTAGTGGAAACACGGTTTTATCCGAGTCGTGACTGCTATAGTGAGTAATATGTGCGCGTTGGCTGCGTCAGGAGATGCAGTCGCTGTGCGGTGCAGACAGAAGGGGGAGAATCGTGACTGACTGGAGACGTCCGCAAATGATGCGACCACCAAATAAAATCCTCATAATGGTGGCATCTGGGCTTGATTTTTTTCTTTTCTCTTTTTTTCTTTTTTTTTTTTACACCTGTTACATCTCAAGCCATATCTCTTTTGCCTAGCCACCTCAACCTCCCCTTGCACCACGAAGGCGCAAGAAGCATATCAGTGATTAAGGGGAAGGGAGGGGGGAGATCTTGGTTCGGGATGAATTTAGACTGGGTGGGGGGGAGGGAGGGAGGGATGGGGGGGGTGTCCAGATATAGATCGTGACCCTCCCACTTCGTATAGTTTCTTGCATAGTTCCAAGAAGAGCCACTCTTTAACAATTTTGACAAATGATCGCATGGATGCAAGAAAAGAACTTCACGGGTAAGTGAAATGAAGTCACATTCCACAGCTGGATTGAGTTTATGGCCAAAATATATGCCAGAGGGGTCTCACTTTTGCTGTGTTGTCATGGCATTATTAATTGTTTACCTCAAGTTGTGAGAAATTAACGGCTGTTGATGCATTTGCAAAATGTTGTTGTTGTTGTTAAGTTGGATGTAGAACATTTATGTAACGTTCTTCTGATGCCAATCGCTTAGTAACGCACCATTGTTTTGTTTGTTGTGCCTGCAGGCGATGATGCAACTGTAATGTATAGAATTTGTTATGTTCTGCTGATAGTTTAGAGACCCCCGTGTCCTCACTGAGTGGTATCAGCCAGTGAACTCTCTGTGGTCATGCAATGAAATCGCCTCAGAAGCCTGTCATGTTGTTGTCGTCGTGCTGGCGATGTGCTGCTTTGTTGTACATGCACGTTAGAACCCGACGCCCCCAAAATGTTAGTCGTTTTGAAAACGACCCTAATGTCTGTTTTGAATGGATACATGACGATGTACTTGCAGACATGAATGCACGCCACCCCGACATGGTGTGCGAGACACATAGCAACCCGTTTTGAAACGTGACATGGCGAACGAATTCGGCTTCAAAACAGAAAACGATAAAAACATTTAATGTTATTGTCTTACACGGAATATTTCTGGTCACTTGCGCCAACTAGGATACAATTTGGTTTCCCCTTTCTTTCTTCCTCTTTTTTTTTCAAAAAGGGGGGTCCCTATATGAGCAAGAAAGCGATTGGTGGATGACGATTTTTTGTTTGCGCCAATAAGATCTCTCGCTGCTCTCTATTTATTGCGAGCAGATTACAGACTGCTCTCTCCTCACCAAGAGCGCTTCATCTGCTCAGTTCTCCGGCATCACGAACCAGAGGATGTATTTCATAGTAGCAACAAAACGGCGAGTCGAAAAGAAACGAGCTCAATGGTCGCTCTATCATATGTGTGTCTTTGTTTAGATGCAACAATCGCAGCGCACGTCGGTAGGCACGAGCGACTAGAAAAGCCAGCGAAAATAAACTACTGGGAAGGAGTGAATTCAGCACCGCGGACAGCGCTCGCACGCAGAACACAGGCATTTGGATGCTGGCTGCTCTCAAAGCTTCCCATGCTCGTAGAATGTGAATGAGTTGGATACAGTTCAGCCACGGAAAAGGGCTTCGCGGTCTCGCTTTCCCGATGTCTGGACACAATGGGATTGGGAAACCAGAGCCATGCACAAGCCACCTGGATGTCACTGTTTGATGTCACGGACTTCAGACTGCGATTTGTCTTTCGCGAATCTTTTTGCGGTCTGGGCTTGCTGTTCATAAGTATCTAGCTGGGAAGCCCTTACCCCAAAAAGCATTTGCGGAAGGCGCATTCACCGATTGATTCTCCATACGCTGCGTGGATTAAATGCTTGCATTATTATTGTCATTATTAATATTACTGTATTTATTTTTTTTACAAATACTTTGTTAATTTTTTTTCTTCCAAAAAATATGTCATCACTGTATTGCGGCTCAAATGTAAAGCCGAACTTCTCTCCCACTTACGTTCCCAAAGTCTAAGATCCCTCCCTGTCGAGAGTTATCTGGCGTCTCCATTGCCAGAATATTTGCTCTCGTTAATACGATTACAAAAAGTCACCCAAACAAAACCACAGTTCCACCAACGAGCCTCCCAGTTTGCACGTGGGAAAACACAGTGGTCCATTCGGGGAAGAGAGACAGAGAGAGAGAGAGAGAGAGAGAGAGAGAGAGAGAGAGAGAGAGAGAAAGAGAGGGGCATCTAGTTAGTGTGCTATTCACTTAGAAGCCAAACAATGTTGAAATGACCCCACCCTGTTCGCAATAACATATAAGCTGTATAACCCTGCCGGACGCAGTTATAGTTCTACACAGGTTAAAAATTAAAATATCAGCCCATTGACAGAGTGCCAGTGTGTGTGTGTGTGAGAGAGAGAGAGACAGTGTGTGTGTGTGTGTGTGTGTGTGTGTGTGTGTGTGTGAGTGTGTGTGTGTGTGTGTGTGTGTAAGAGAACACGTCACCGTAGGTGCCCAAAGACAACAAGGTTTCACCCAACCTCCTCGGTTTCTTTTCTTTTATTTCTTTTCTCTCCCTTTTTTTACACACACCCTCGTTCCTTCTCTCTCACACTCACACACACACACACACACACACACACACACACACAGTATTTTGGAAATATGACACCTCGATGAAATATGACACACCTACGCACACCCAGGATATAACATGTAGACACATTGGGTGATAAAGTTTGTATGCCATGCAGATACAGTCCATTGAGAAATTCTCAGCAACTGAGAAGTGACGTGATCCGTGTCACTACCATCTTCAAGGCAGGTCCCCCAAGTACCTCATAAGTCATTTCCCGTTTTCGGTGACACTCACCTGTCCCCTGGCCTATATGCGAGAGGAAGTGCAAATACAAATGCCCCCATTACAGGCTACAGTATTTGGAAAAGGCTCCAAAGTCCCTTAGTGACGACAACCCTAAATTCCTTCAGGTCAGACTAACATTAATATTGTCTCAACCGCATGTGTTCCCTCACACATTATTGCATCATAAGAAAGATGCATTGCCTTTGATTACATGGTTATAAAATTAGAGCAATTAAAAATGACGCGGAGAAGAGGTCCTCCTGAAACTGGTTGAGAAATATTAGAAAACTTTAACTTCAAGGAGTTTTGCATATCACGTTGCCTAGATTTTTTTTTTTTCTGATAAGCATAAATGCCTGAAAAGTAAGAAAATTAGTTCGACGTTATAGTGAAACTTTACAAAACCCTTACACTAAAAATCCTCTTTGCTGATAGCTAAACTCTAAAAGGCAATAATGTAAGTGTTCGTCTTGAGTTTATTAAAGTGATTAGCTTGATGCTCACTCAAAAGAGGCAAGCGGAGACGGAAGGGTGATTTACAGGTGCTCGGATGAAAAAACGCTGATTTTGGTGGCCTGATAAACTTAAATCATTATATCATATTTGACTGCAAGAATCCCTGATTAAATGGAGGTTACAGATATTATAATACTGTATAAACAGCATCAGGAGGAAGCTCCTACGCCGCACGTGCATCGTGAAAAGGTTTTCTTTATTTTGCATAAACAGCATGTTTATTCTGTTCATTTGACTTTTACCAAAAGTTTCTATCATTTCTACTTGATTTCACCAGATTTCTGCACGAGGGGCTGAATTCCAAGTGGTCAAAAAAGTGCAAGAAACTTTTCTAAACTAATACATTAAGCCAGCGATTACTGTTAAGTTTTCAAGTTGGCAGGCTAGATTTTTTTTATTGACATATATGTCTTATTGTGCTGTCTAAACGCATTTAATAACGCTTTTCTGGTGTGCGTCACGTGAGTGAGTGAATCATATTCTCGCGCTCTGCGTGTCCAAACTTTTTTGAAAAGTGCACCAAACGTGTTTTTGCGTGGACAGAATGGCACGATGTAGCTGCAAAAGGCTTTCCTTTCTCTCATTTGTCTTTACTGTTCCCAACTTTTTCCAACTCACTGTTCATCAAACATGCCTTTTATATTTTCCAGAAGATGTTACACTGCCCAGACTGCGCATTTAAACGATCCCACTGTTATTTATGTACAACTTTGTGTTCTTGTGTTTGTGCACAGGGCAGGACAAAACTTGAGGCATCCATCGTGTCAAGTTTCGGAGGGAGAAATGAAGGGCTCGAAATCGAATCACAAAACGTTCCCAAACGGGGTCTTCGTAAGTTCACTCTTTCCGTCTCAGCCCTTTGTGAGAGTGGCCTCTGTTTATATCATTGTCTGTCATTAAGCGTTTGAAACTGCTGCAGGGACAGGAGTTTTTCTGTATTGTAGATTACTCAGTATTACAAGGATTTAACCGTTGAAGGTTTTTCTTTGTTATTTTTATCCCTATCAAACATATTCAACGGGTTCAGGCCTGTGTAACGTCTTAAGTGCTCCTGATGCAGTTTTTACAGTTAAACAGTCTGAAAGTGACTAAAGTGTGGCGCCCTATATAGTGTGCATCAGGACAATTACATGGTCATTTAAAAGTCTTTCTTTTAGTTCAACGTGAGAATTATAAGTTTTGATAGAAAAGCTTGTATTGGAAAATACAGCACGATTTTTTTCTGTAGTGAACTGGATCACTGCTCTGGTTCATATGTTATATATTTATGCTTAATACATCTTATATTTATTGCACAATTAGCTAGAATGCAAATAGTTTCTCACAAGTATAAGTGTACTTGATATGCATAAACACATACACACTGATTTCATACCTGTATGTGTATTTAAATAGATAGTTTTAAAAATAAAGATATTTCAGTGTTTTTTTAAGTACAACAGAAGGCCCTAAAAACATTTGGGAGTTTTTGTGTATGTTTCAGCTCTCGTTGCATGCCGATACTTATATTACACAGACTTGTATTGCCTTAGTCTTAAGCGAAATGTCCACTGAAGTTATATGAGCGTTCAATTTGAGCTGCAAAATATGAAAAATGAAGTTATGTATGATGAAAAAGAGATATATGCATTTGCTCGTCAGAGTTAAAGATCTTCGTGTGTCACTTTCAGCAGTATTTTAACAGTATTGCTCATTACAGGCTGGTTTAGAATAATATGCAAGGGTTATTTTAGTTCATTGTTTTTTAAATTGAAAAAATATAAATGTATCATAAAAATATTTATCACCGACAAAGTAAGGAGTTATTAACACAGGCTGGACGGTACGACAGACCCTAGAAGATAAAATTAGCCAAGCTTTTTTTTTTTCTCTCTCTCTTTCTTTTTTTTTTCAGAATTAATGTCACAGTATTGTCTGATTTGGTCTTTAAACATTATAAACTTTGTAAATCTCCCAGCAGAAATTTCACGACATGATGTTGAGATGCTGACAAACAATCTGAGAAAAAGAGTTTTAATACAGATTTTGAAAGGAATAGTTACAGATTACTGTAGTGTAAAATCATAAATACTATTTTGTACATTTTCTGTATATAAGTCACATTTAACAGGCAATATATTCGATATTTTTAGTGAAGCTAGAGATGGATTGCAACACCGGCTACAATGGGCTATATTTTCATTTAACAGTCTATATAGATTGCAGATTTAAACACTTATCAAAATCAATATTATTGTTATAATATCTCATATTTATATAGTCTATATATATTTTTTATACCTGTAGTTTGAGACTTGAGATGCGTTCAGATCTCACCAGCACTAGACGTAGGTACTTTTTTTTCTTAGAGAGAGACTGAAGTCATGGCTATACTGTATGTGTTTCATATGTCTCTCCCTTTGAAGAATTAATTCAAACACACACATTTATTGACAACATCTATGTTTTTTGATAAATTAGCTATGGGTTTCTTAATTGATTAACTGGGTGAGCAAAAGACGTCACCCGGTTTTCTCACCAGGTCACTTTTAGCTTATTAAAGATGCACGTCTCCAAGAAAAGGCCCTATTGTTCAATGTTAGATTTAACTTGGCTTTGTTTTTTAAATTTTTTTATTTTTTTTTTAAATTCTCTACTTTATCCAAACTGTAATTCATGTTAAACTATTAATAACCACAATCTAATTTAAACTGAAAAGCATCACAAACAAATAATTTATAACTTCCATTATCTATTATGATTTAAAGTCTGATGTTGCAGTTATTAAACACGTTTTATCACTGTTTTACCCTTTTTTCTCCTCAGCTCATCCCCTCTGGTCTCTCTCTATGTATGATTGTTTTGGTCTGAGGAGGACATACCGTGTCAAAAACATGTTCTTTAATCTCCTCAAATTTCATTATGATCTGGTGATACATCAAATAACATTTAAAGCCTTTTCACCTTATTCTTCGACGTTCCTAAATTGTTTGCAAAATGACGTGATGTAGATTTTAAAGTTTAACTGTCATTTTAATCAGTCCACAGGAACAGGACGCCAACATTAACCTGCCGCAACAACAAATAACATGAACTAACAAGAGGAATGTTTGCATATGTGGCCCCCCGTCCCTTCTTTCCCTCTTTTCTCACATTCCCTCTATCCATACATGGATGAGTCAGGGAAGGTGTGAGGGATGAGTCAGTTCCGGGCAGAATTTTTAGGGAAGGGGAGTGTCTGCTTGTTCCTAAGAGGGTGGTCCCGTCATGTGAACATGGCATGACCTCACTGCCGCAGAAAAACCCGTTCACGCATTCACTCAGCATTAATGTGCTCTCTACATAACCAGTGCAAAAGCAAATCATGCTCGTGTATACATACTTCCAGTTCATTTCAGCCTTTAAATGATAAAATACATTATTTAAATGTGAGTCTGAAGTTACCTAAACATCACTAAATGGCACCGAAAAATAAGCATATGTCTATTAAAATCAGGCTCTTCTTAAAAATACCTCACTATGATGAAACTGCTGTTAGTATTTCACCACCAGTCATATAGATTTGAATATAGTGTATTAAAATAAAACTGTGAAAGTGTGTGTAGGAATTAAGTTTATGAAATATAACCTAGGACTGTGTACTGTGAATGGAGAAAACAGTGCACAATCGAAAATAATATAATCAAATCAATTAAAACAATACAAAAATAGTAATTATTAAGTATTAAATGGCAGTACTATTTTTTTTTTTTTAAATCAACAATTTTAGCACAAATAAAGATTGTAGATGCTGTGGGGGTGTGTGTTTATGTTTGGCTGCATGTGTAGATGTTTTTTTGGGGTTTCTTAGTAATTGTTTGTGTCTTTTATTTGTAGAAAATCTGCTGATGACTGGATGTCTATGCAAAAGTGAGATGTGAAGCCGAACTGACTGTGTTCCTCCTGGAAGGAGAGGAACGGCTGACAGCAATGGAAGATGTCGGAGGGAAAAGAAGGGGTTTACCAATAAACAAGGTATCAGCCGACACCTATTTAGACCTAAAAACATCTACAGGGAAGCATGGGAGCGTCCGGCACTCGAATGAGTTGTAATGCAAAACGCACTTTCTGTCCTATGACATCCATTCACACCTTAGGCTTTGCTGATGGGTGAAACTCTGTGACCTGCAAATCTTGTCTGATTTAAAACAAATGATTTTGGAACTGTGAATCAGTTCTAGAGAATGTTCAAAAACAGTAATTCAGAACACTAAAGTCCTTTAATTTAGCAAGACACAATGAATGATAAGAAAAGAAGCAGAATTCAGTATTTTGAGCACATGTTTCTTCTTAAAATATTCAGAAAATCTTTCTCTTTGTTAAAAAATCAAGCAAGCAAAATCTTCAGGTCTCACATTCCGTCGTGTTTTTGCATGCTTGCGTTGTCAGCTTCGATTGCAATGTCTTCCAAAAGAGAAATTATCCTTATCACATGTGTTAAAAGAAAAAAAGAAGGGTTTTAATGGTCGCTGATCATGTATATAATGTTTAAAAACAATATAGATGATACAGGTCAGGTCTGATAGTGACGCAAGGAAAGTACAGGCTCCGACGGAACATATAAAGATGAAGACGTACAGAAGGAAGCACTTATTATATTATTGCAGTCTTGCTGACCAAAATAGATTCTATTTATATATATATATATAAAAAAAATACAGCTAGTTTTTTTAACAGCTAAACATTTGAAATGTATTAATCAATCCAGCGGCAATCCAGAAGGGATGTGTTTTAAAAACAGGCATTGCACAAAAATGTTGCCTGAAGAAATTACTTACAAATAATACAATATATTTCTTGAAGTGAAAGCAATACATATTTACCTGTATATCTGAATAAATTTGGCATTTCACCATTTTTAATGATACATCAACTAAACTGACATTAAACGGTGATTAAAATGCTCAGTATGTATTTTATCTGACATTTAGCTGTTCTTATTTAGTAATGCAAAAACCTCTATTAAAAATAAGACAAACAACTTAGTAGAAACTAGTTTTATATAATCATATGGAAAGTAAGAGAAACCAGTGAACTAATCTGCATTGTCACTCAGTTTCACCCAAGACTTTGAGGTAGTATGCACATTTTTAAGCCGTTACGTGAGTTTTTAAAGGGTTGTACGAGTTTTTGATCTTTTTGTGTGTTTTTTTGTTTGTATATGAATGTAGAGCCAGCAGACTGAGCAGACTCAGTACAAGCACGTAACCTCAGACAGTAGTACTTGATGCACTAGAATATTTTATATATATATATATATATATATATATATATATATATATATATATATAATAAGAATTATTGCTGTGTATCAGATTTCAGCATAGATTATCGTTAGGTTTATATATAAGCTAATTGTCATCATTCTGTTTGATTTGATATTGATACTTAACGTACTATATATTGTACCCCTTAACTAATCTGTATGTACTGAGAGAAGTATGGAGGGTCTCAGGAAACACATTTGACCATAGTGACGTTGTTTTTATGACTGTCGTGAGCAGATTTTCATTGAGCAGGCCAGATCTGTGAGTGTGTGTATCCAGTGCCCACATATAACTGTGAGATGTGTTGCTTGTGTCATATGTTTGCATACCCACACAAAATGCACTGGGAATGTGTGTGCAAGTGTCAGAATGCTTTGTGGATTGTGAATGTGTGTGTAAGAAATCTTGTGTATGTATACATCTGTTAGAGAATGTAAAGGCAGATGTGTGTGTTTCATCAGAGTACAGTGGGAGATGGAGTGTGTGTGCGTGATTGTGTATCAGCAAGAATGCATAAGAAATGTGTGTGTTTGTGTAAGTTTAACGTGTCTTTGTGTGTAAAACATGATGTGTTTAAAAGTATGCATTTGTGTGTGTATGAATTGCGGTGTGTGTATGCAAATATACCACAGTAAAGTGATATGTGCACCAAAATGAGCGCAAAAGAAATATGCGTGTGTGTGTAAGCATTAAAGAATGCATTATTTTAATACATTTACACGTGTAGCAAAAATCTTGTGCACATTTATGCATATATATAATGTGTAACTCTTCAAGAATATGACAGATAATGCAAGTGTGTGAGAGTCTGTATGTATTAATGTGAATGCATGGTTATGTGTATGTGTCAGAATGCTTTGTATTATTATTTTAAGGTGTGTGTGTGTGTGTGCTTATACGTTCGAATTTATGCACAGATATGCATGCATAGGTGAGTGTGTGTGTGTGTTAGATAACTAGTGTAAAGCATGTTCATTTTGGCCATTTTTACAGACAGGGTGTGTGTGTGTGTGTGTGTGTGTGTGTGTGTGTGTGTGTGTGTGTGTGTGTGTATGAAGTTGTGTATGAACAAAAAGTGCATGTGAGTGTATATCAGAAAGCTTTGTATCATTATCGCAAGGCCTCTATGTGTGTGCAAAATGTTTCGTGTGAATATGAACGTACGTATGAGTGAGTGTGTGTGTTTTTTTCAATTGAACTGACAATATAAGTGTGTGCGTTTATTTACGTACCTAGAAGAGCGCACATGGATGTGTGTGTTTGTGTCGTAAGGCATTATGGGATTGTTTCGAGGCCCTAAAACCGCTTGTGCGTGAATGCATGCATATATGAGTGTGTAAATGCGAGTGTGTGTCTAAATATGCACAGAATGCTTGTGTATGATTGTTTGCGCACATGTAGAGAGCTGGATGTGTGTGTGTGTACGTTAGTGAGCACATGGCCGAGAGGTTGTGAAACGTCTGCGTGAGCTTTAAAAAAGAGACGGCAGGCCCGACGAGCCAAAGACATTCAGTTATATAGTACAGCATAATTTAGTTACATTTATATTTATTACATTTTATATTTCAAATGCAATTTATACAGTTTTGTAAATATATTTGACGCACATCTTATATTTAATTGTTTAGTAAGCAAACATTCGTACTTTACAAGTAAACTTGCTACATGTAAGCTTCTTTTAGTAAATAAAATGATGCTGAATCATTTTAAACATTGTAATTTGAATCTAAAATACAGATTTACTTTATTTTAGTAGTTCACAGCAGTTTTGCTTCAAAATAGATGCATTTTAACAAATTATGTATTGTAGATGTTTAAGAAAGGGACTGTTTTAAATCACTGGTATTTGTACAGATGTGATTAATATGAAAAGAATGTTTGAAATCTAATCAAATCTATGAGATGAACAAAGATGAAAGTGGACATGATACACGTGGATGTGCATGACAAAATATGACATTTGACTGTCTTTGCACCTGTGGTGCATGTGTGTGTGTGTGTGTGTGTGTATACAGAAGCATGTGTGATAAGGTTTGTGAGCAGAAGAAATATACAGTATATTGTTAAGGAAAACACCCTAAACAAATATTTATATTACTGTAAATGATCTTAAATCACTACTGATGTATAAAATCATAAATCTTCATCTGTTTTTGCATGCTTTCTCTTTCAAACCCCGTCTAGCATGGCAAAGGCCTCAGTCGTGAGAATACCGTGGTGAAGTCCTATGGTTAATCATCTGATCCACAACATTCACATGTCAGAGGGAAAAATTAAAAGGTATGTGGCATTTGTTCAGTGTCTGTATATTTTTTAGCCAGGTAATGTGACCAGCTTCAAGCTGACAGTGTATGAACGTGCCTCTCAGTATATGTTATAGAGAAAAATAATCATTTTCAGTTTATAAATGTACTATGAACCGTTGGATAAAATATTATATTTTATGAACGAGCAGTAGCTGTGATAAAAACTTGAAATATGTGTTTTAAAATTTATTTTAGTGCAATATAATGCCATCAGTGTTTTTTTTTTTTTGATGATACATATATGATGCATGATTGAGAGGATACTATCTTTCACAAAATACTAAAACGTGCTTTATTTTTTTTCCCCATAGGATGAAAATCTGGGAAAACTTTACCTTGTATCCTGCACATCAATGTCAAACCAAGCAACGTCTGTTACACTGCTTTACACCTGTAAATGGATATTCAGCAAGTTGATTACTTTGTAGGAACAACATAACACCGTCAGGTATTTGCAATATTCGTCTGTAAACTACTTGGGGTTTAATAAATGAGCTTAATTTGCTTACGTTGTCGCGTGCAGACGTCTGTAACGTCTGAGACGCATGAGCTGTGACACGTCAGGGAATATGAAATTGATGTAATACGTATTTAAGCTTAACTTGCACATAAAACCATGTATAGATACATTTGTAGTAATTATTCACCTGAATGAGAGAAGCTGTGTAGAGACGAGATGCACGTGAGCGCTTGTGTTGAGTTGTGTTGTTTTAACTCTCAAAGACGTGAGGGCAAACGCAGTCTGATTTAATCGCATTTGTTCTAATTAAATAATAGCCTATATGTAGCTTGAAATGGATTTGTTGTGACTGTGATAATAAGAACGTGTGCGTAGCGAACGTAGGGAACGTCTGCGTCTTTCGACGTGTGTGAAAATTACAGACGCGAGGATTTTTTTAGCTTGTGGTGCTTTATAATTGTGAGGGTTACATATTTGTGAGATCCTAATAGTTTGATTAAAATGTTATATGCAGCTGTAGACAGTTAAACGGAGAGTTTTAGCTGCCAGGCGCTCGCTGTCCACTGCATGTGCTGCTGCTGACTTATCACTCACACGGCCCAGCCGAGCTTAGAGCTGAAGATTATGCTGTTTTTATACGTTCTTTAGCTAGATATGTTTATTATATTGTATATATGTAAAAAGGTTTCATAACTAGTGTTTAGGGAGCATTTTGAGCACGGTAAATGTGAAATATGAGTTGTTGGAATTACCAAAGGGTCAAAGGGGGCTGGGTAGTGCAGAAAGGGGCAGAGATAAATATGTTTAAATTAAAGAATAAAGATAATAGGCGTCGAGTTATTCTTAAGATGTCTGTGGTAGATCAGTGAGAGTCGAGGACTGAAAGCTAGAATGTATAATGTGTTACGTGAGAGGAAACGTCTGTGTGTGTGTGTGTGTGTGTGTGTGTGTGTGTGTGTCTGATGTCAAAAATTGTATGTGTTCTAAGCAAAATAAAATTAAGTAAAATATCTACAATTCCCATCAGCTATTAAATTGTTATTTTGTAGTGTAATAATACAAAAAATAACACTGTTGGATAATTTGTGCTTTACGTGTCTTTTCTTTTTATTGCTTTATAAGTATAATATTTTTATGCTTTGCTGTTATTGTTTATCATATAACTATACATGTGCTTAACCGTTTGAGCTGAATTGAGTAAAGTGTGGTTGCTGCAGTGTGCACGACGTAAGAACGTAACGTGTGAGTCTGCACTTGAATGTCGTTTCTGTATAGTGCACTGAGAAAAACATGCTGCATTAACTATTCGACCCTGAGTAATTGTTTAGCTATTTTATTACACGACACAAGCTGTGCATGTGGTGCGAGTAATATATACGGTGTGATTATGTTGCAAAATCTAAAAGCTGGAAGTTTGTCGTTCACGTGACAAAGTTATGAATCACGCATTCTGTAATCAAACTGCTTGCTTTTTGTATTCCCTGTCCCATGTCAGAGAAAATAAAATGTTTGGAGTTATTTTAGAGTCTGCTTGCTTATTTGTCTGTTTTAAGTGTGGGGAAATCTGGAAAATTCACACTATTTTGTGACATATTGAAAACGTTTTGTTTTGGAAAAAAAATAAAATAAAAAAGACATATAGCGTGAGGGGGCAATGCATGGAGAAAAGGGCTTCCACGGTGAGAGTATCTTACTATTAAAAATACAGACATTAAAATGTTTTTCTTGACGACACCAATGCTTTTTTTCTACTAAACAGTGTGTGGTTTACATGTTGCATGTGTTACTTGAATTGTTCACGTATCGGTGGGCTTATATTTTAGGTTAAGTTTCGGGTCGTGGGTGAAGCGAATGGCGACAGTGGACATGGATGTGTTGGAGTGATCCAGTATGTGTGCTAGAAGGACTGAATGTCAAACTGACAAGCTAGGCAAGAGCCAAGAGCAAAACATCCCACTGACGCGAGTTTCGTATCGATTTTGTACCTGCACGCATGTGTAAGTCGATTAAAAATGTGTTTCACAACAGTTTACGCTGTATTTTCACAGGTTGCTCAACTGCATATCTACTAGATGCCTATGTGTTTACATAACCATCCTCTCTTCCGCGTTGCTCGCGCCGAGAGTTCTCGCGAGATTTCGGCGCAGCGCTGTGTGGTAATTGTAGTTCTATGTGGAGGATGTTCACCGTTTGAATGAATACAAATAATA
This sequence comes from Acrossocheilus fasciatus, assembly GCA_036784905.1. Taxonomy (NCBI): domain Eukaryota; kingdom Metazoa; phylum Chordata; class Actinopteri; order Cypriniformes; family Cyprinidae; genus Acrossocheilus; species Acrossocheilus fasciatus. The sequence goes on along the minus strand of CM071962.1, from coordinate 14,065,103 downwards.
AGCTTGTCCACATTATAAAATAAGCAGAGTTTGCCAAAATAACGCTGTTCAGATCATCTTAGCTTAGGCTGTTTAGGCTATTCACGGTGTAAAATATCCATTGCCTTAGTGGATTATTATTGGTGCTTATGTATTACATTACATTGTTTTATAATGATGATTTGCTTTATTCACATTATTTTCAATGATTGTTCTAATCACCATAAAACCGCAACACACAAAAACTTGCTGTCAAATATGACTCATGATACAAGATTAATTAATATCATGTAATTTTGGCTTAGTTTTCGCTTGGTTATGTTTATATCCATATATATAGCTATGCGTTTATGTACTGTATGACTATGTATGTATGTATCTATGTAATCTATGTATGTATAAATACGATGTCTTTGCAATATTCAAAATACATGAATGTTTTTTATTTTGTGTCTTACACTGTGAAAACAAGCGGAATGTGTGTTCACGCGGTTTTCTTTCATTCGCGAAAACCTTTTTATGTGCTTTTGGAAACGCAGACATGGTCTGGAAAATGGAAAACTGAGTTATACATGTGCCTATCGAGCTAAAATGCAGCAAATAAGCTTGCCCGTCTCTCCCCCCCCAAAGTATGACTCATTGGTGTGACAGCGCTGGTGAATGAATGTGACTGGCGTTCATGTCGACAAATAGACTCTCGCTGACTGCTCAGAAGGGGCGGGACAACAGGAGCCCTCGTGGCCAATGAGCAACAAACTTCATTCATAAAATAGTGTGGGGGTGATCGTTGGAAGCGTGGGTTTGGAGGTTTCGTAACCCTGACTGAAACAGAAAAACCAGTTCTAAATCACAACCAATGACATTATTTGAATGGGGGTTACCGTAATGTTTGTCCAATCGCTTCTCACTCAGAAGAGTTTTCGGTCCGCCCCTTTGAAACAGGCAACCGAATGAATGAGAATGGGTTCTTTGTGATTGACGCGCACAACAGCCAATCAACGGTAAGTTGCGGTTGACGGACGCGAGTTTCGGCCAATCAACAATGGACGTGGGCTCGAATGGGCGGCGACGGAGTATGTGGGAGGTGTGCACTTAAATCTGGATAGACTAGTATGTTAGAGGAGTTGTAGGGGTGTGATGCCACAACCTGCTTATAAAGGGGCGCACACATTGAAGCTCTAAAGCAGTGCATAACGACTAATTTTGCAGGTCATTCACCACGCACAGCCAGCCGTAGACATGGAGTCGTTTAACGTGGTGGAGACGGTACAGCCTGCCGAGAGAGCGCTCTTCTGGGTCGGTGCACTTACCACGGCCTCGCTGGCGCTGTGGTTGCTGTACGAAATCATCACTGGCTTTAGGATATGGGTGCTGGGAAACGGGGATTTACTCTCTCCCAAATTAGGAAAATGGGCAGGTAAGTTGAACGACATGCGTTGGGAATGAGAGCTTGTGCTGGCAGGACATGGGTGGGATGAATGTAGTGCGCATTTGGCGCAGCCTTAAACTAAATAAAGATGAACTTCATGGATTTGGAGGAGGAGGAGGAAGGGGGGGGGCTAATAATTTCAACTTTTTGCGCAGCAGATGTAATTGAACACATTTTTGTCAGCGTTTACTAAGAGCGAGTGTTTATATCGCTCACACACATTTGTAATAGTTAAGATCTAGCAGACTAATTGAGGCATTAGTATTTTATGCGTATGGTCAATGGAGGCGACGTGTGTCTCAGGTTGACTGATTGCGCCATACATTCATATATTATGCGCAGATAGCATGTCACTCTGAGTCATTCAGGTACTTCAGCCTGACATTTTTAAAAACGATATATTCATTCAAATATATGAAAACAGACTAATTGGATGAAAGTTTATAGTTGCGAATCATTCTCAAATCTTGTATTTTATTTCAAACGCATATTTTATTTTCATTATTATTATTATTATTATTATTTTACAATCTTTTTTTTTCCGGCTGTTTATCATTTTTCGCATTTCAAGTTTTTCCTGAATCGTATGTGCCTGGCCTGACCCAGTTCTCCAGTTTCCCGGCTGCGCTCGCCAATGTGCGTCCCGACAAACGCGCTTTTTAACGTCGCTTTGGCAGTTTTGTGGGTAAAATGCGGCTTGGTCTTTAAGTAGATGTCTTTTTGGCCGGTGTTGTCCGCTTCATCCCCCTCACTGGGGCACTGAGGTTGGTTTTGGCAACATGACGCAGTTTAAAACGCCAATCTTAATTATAATGCGGGTCCATACCACGTGCGGCATGTGAGGGGAGACTTGTGTGTGTTGAGTAAATGTTCAAAAGCCGTGAGGTGCAGCGCGAAGATTTGCTCCTGACGCAATCGCACTTTCAATACTGTGACTTCAAAACTCATCACGCTGTGAAAGATTTTGAAATGGCTCATCATGCCATAGTCTTTCACTGCCTGGGATGTTGCCTAGGCGTCAAGTGCACTGTTCAACGCCCCTAGCGGCCAGCTTGGGTAGTGCACAGGCAAAGCGATTTGAGGGTCGCAGTATTTTCTATAGCGAGTGTGATTTGATTTTATTTATTTATTTAAAATAACATTTATTTATTTATAAAAGATGGGTTGGAAGGCATCGCCGCTTAAAAGGTTTGAAGTGACAACCCTTTAGGTTTTTGGGTTATTCTCACCTCTTAATAAAATGTTCATATTTCACTCCAAAAAGAAGCAATTATATTGTGAGTATAAAAGAGACCCTTTTTTTTTCTCTCAAAGCCAATGTTAACTGTTTAACTGTTTGATATGCTTCATGCAGTCAGTTACATCATCTGTGAAGAATGTTGTTTTCTGCTGAATGTATGTCAAAGGTGGCCACGTTTAGCACCGTTTACTGGTAATACTGGTAAATATTAATGACGAAACCAATTATAGGTCTTGGTAGATCTCTTGTTTTGCATAGAGGCACAGCCTAATTATTGAAATTATTATTAAACATTTTACTAACCTGTTACATTTAATATAAACTGATATTTTATCGGAATATTCTACATAAATATAAAAAAAAAAACTCGAAAGCAAAATAAATGGTGAACTAAAATATCAGTTGAAAAATAAATAAATAAACACATACGTGTGTGTATCTATCCACTTGAATGAACCCTAAATGATCAAATACAGGTATAATCACAGTTCAAATTCAGGGAAATTTTGGAGTGAAATATGAGTTGCACATTTTCCCAGCAGGTTTCTCAAGAATCACCCCTTTGCTCACTAGACGCCACCACTCCCTTTCACATTTTGAACTGTTTCCTTCGTACATTCTGTCAGTGTGATGTCAAATATGGAGGTGATGAATGCCACTCCCTGAAACTAAAAAAGCAGGGTACCAGTCAGACTCGTTCAGTTTAACGTGTGCTATCACTCACAGGTTGGAGGTGACTAAGTGGAGATGGGAGGGGGGGGAAACTAGTTCCTCTTCCCGCCAATCCAGAAGCACAGGTCTTGTCAGGTTGAGCAAGAGTCGGTTTCCAGAATCCAGATCTCAAAACTCTCTCCACGTTAGTATGAATGTAACTGCTGGTTCCTTGACCCTCCTCTTCCCCTTCATCTCACAGACTCGTTCATTTGCATGTTGACGGCATGAGGTCACATCATAAGATGATGTTTTTTTTAAAGGTATAATGTGCTGAATTTGCAGCACCTTGAAGGTGAGTCATAAAGAGGAATGTATGAGGAAGAACAGAGAAGAAAGGCCCTGTGGTGTGTTCCTGTAGTAACCAGGCATTCCTCGCCCGAGTCGCTTACGGGAGACCCCTGGTGTCTGTCTTGGGAACTGCACCGCTGTGGTAAAGGTTGTAAGCCAGTGGTTTAGTTATTGTGCATGATGTTCTTGCAGCAGTAGAAGCACAGGCTTTTTTTAGACCATTGTTATTAGTCAGATGTGGCTTCTCTCTCTCTCTCTCTCTCTCTCTCTCTCTCTCTCTCTCTCTCTCTCTCTTTCTCTTTCTCTCTCTTTCTCTTTCTCTCTCTTTCTCTTTCTCTCTCTCTGCATTATTAAATTATACATATTACTGAGGAAACCCAGGCAGCATTCTTTTATAAGAAATCACAGATGTTAACGAACAATAGAACTATTAAACCTTAAATTAATTCTATGACATCTCTTTTTTGACAATAAGCATCTGAGGTTCATTATCAGATCTCATTCTGATAATTAATACATGTCCGAAAAGCACATTTTGCCTCAAAATGAAAAAGGACATTGTTTATTTTAGAACAATGTTTATTTTGCATTATGACATTGCAACAATTAAGCACACATTTCCCCAAATTCTTATTAAAAGTAGTGCTTATATAATTTTTTTTTTTTTTTAAATAAATTTATTATTACTACTCTAAATAATTTGATTCTGTTCATTGGGGATTCCCATCCTCATGCTAAAACAGTAACTTTTTTTGAGCATTAAGTATTTACTTCTAGTATGAAGGCAATAGAATACTTAATTTTTTTTTTTATAAAATATTGTGTATATTAATGTAATTTGTGCATATTATTCCTCCTGAACTGAGAAAATAAATATTTATTTATGATTATCATAATTTTTTTTTCAAGAAATGTTTTTTTTCTTTTTTTTTTCTTTTCTTTTTTTATTATTATTATTTGGGGGTGAAATATGACCCGGACATGTTCTTGACCGGTTTAGTCACGTTCCCTTTTTCAGAAGACTTAACTTTTAATGTTGAGGAAGAGACTTCTATCCACTTCATCGACACCAGCAACGTAAATTACATTGAGAAGCCACTGTCTTTTCTAGCCCATCGGTGTGTTTCTGCATGGGTTGAGAGAGGCCTCTATTGTTGGTCCCCAGCTAGCAGGTTGAGTTTATGTGACTGGTGCAGTGTACTGTTGGCCTTTCTCTGTGATGCTGACCGAGCAGCACGAGGAAGCCAGAATTAGAGCTTCATCACCCCCCACCCACCCTTCCTCATCTCTCTTGTCCTCCAGTGGCTCACTTCATCCTTCCTTAGAACACTAAATGTGTTTGAGAATCACACGGTTATGTAACAGAGCTGCAGTCATTCATGGGGATGGGGGCGATTGTCACACAAACTTGCTTTGACATTCAAATCGAGGAGTTTTTCTGTTTAAAACCCGCTCTGGCCTAGGCCTTTCTGAGTTCGGGTGAGACTTGGCAGCATGTTGAATACAGCTAACGCTCAACTTTCTTGTTCTTGCTGATTGTGAAGGCACACAGTTTGTGAATAGCACCGTTAGCCCATTCATGCTAGCTAAAAGGGGACAATGTGAATGAAACGTATTCCCCGGTGCGTGTGAGAGAGTGAACGTGGACTGCGCAACTTGTGAATGTGTGAGCCCTTGTGCGCCGTGAATGATGACAGTGTGACTGGCTCTTGTGTTCAAGGGAGGGCTTTGAAGAGGTGGGGGGCTTCAAAGGGAACGCTGCCGTTCATGTGACTAACACGCTCGTTGCCACGTGCCGGAACCGAGGATGCTGGGTAAAACTGCTACCCCCCTCCTCCTCTCTCTGTCTAAGCCTATCTCCATCCTCCATCTCTTGCTCATCCCCTCCGTCTCCATCACTAAGAGCCCCTCTCCCCCCTTCCGAATCTGTTTGTTCGCCCTCTGCGAGCCCCCACCCTCCCTTTTCTCTTCTCTGTCACGACTCGGCTCCATTTATTTATTTATTTCCTGGAAAAGGAAATCTTCCATCTGGCGTTTAACGTTACACTTACAATTCACATCCCATTCCGACCTGCTATCGTGAGGCACGGTGTGTAGCATACGTTTAATTGGATCTCTTTGGCCACAATTTTCATTTGGTTTCAACCAGAGAAGGCACTCATTTTAACTATTTAGATGCCATTTTTCTGTTTTTAATTTTTTTTGCACTGTGCCTATATAAAGCAGTCACATTTCACAAAAAAAGTGAAGGGCCTCTGGTATGTAGCATTTCTTGCTACAACAAAAAATACATTTAACCAAAAAAAAGACACTATTTGCACTAATTTTAACCGTTTAGATGCCGTTTTTCGTGTTTACAATGTGCTAACATCACAGTATGAGACAGTTTACTTTTATTTTGATCTCATAATTCAGTTTCTACCAAAAAAAATGCACTATTTTAACTGTTTAGATCCTGTTTTAGTTTTCTTTTTACAGTGCACTAATATTAAGCACAATATACGCGCCTTGAATCAAAATGTGAACGTTCTAGTGTCCTGAATAAGCCCCTCATTTCATACAGTACTTTTACCTCAGTCGTCCGTGACAGGTGTTACTTTTGCACAAATTTAACGGCAATGCGTTTTCTCACTAGGAAAAAAAAGCATCTACCTCTGCACCGGCGTCCAAAAATATACCAGCTCTATGTTTAGATGTTTTGAATTATTTCTGCCCTTTTCTGTTCTAATTAATTTTTTGCAAGGTGGAGACGGTTGCGAGGAGAACTATTGATTTTTTTTCACCTCTTTTTTTTTTTGGCAGGCATGTGACTTTTTGCTGCTATTTCTGATATTGCACCCTCTCACCCCCACATGGTTTTTTTTTTCTTTTTTTTTTCTTCTTCTTCAATCCACCTTTATCCAAGTATAGATGCTATTTTGGGTGCTGAACTGCTCTGGTGTGTAGTTTTTCCTGCTGGCCATGTGACTGGCTTGTGCTATTTAAAGCACGATGCTGCTTTGGGGGGAGTGGGCGGAGGTGTTAGCATTCTGCAGTGCTACCGAGCCAAAAACGGGAACGGTTCATTCATGGAGGGAGAGAGAGAGTGATGCGACAGATTGCATACAGTAGCGGTCTGAATGTGGACGGCCGAATCCCCCTTCATTCCCCTTTTTAGTTACACTACACTGGCCTCCGATGGTTTTTTTGAGTCCGTAAGCACGGTTTTCGTTCACGATTGTCCTCTGCTGCAAGCCTAAAATCCCTGTTCCATAAGAACCGGTCAGCTTTTTCTTTTTTTCCCGAAGGCTCTACAATGAGCTGGGTTGCTGGGGGATGCAGAGAGAGAGAGAGAGCGCGCAGGAGAGAGAGAGATTGAGGGTGAGCGGGCAGCATCTTGTTGGTATTCAAGTGCTGCGGCTGTTCCAGACGAGGCAGCTATTTTTACTCACTCGGCTGCTTTTTTTAGCGCTGGAATATTGAGTCGGAGGAGGGCCAGTGCGCCTGTGCGGCTACGTATTTCTGAACGTACTGTTCGTGAACGTACTGGAGCACGACTGCTCGTGCCATCTCGCTTGCAAAGGGGGCTGTTCTGGGCCTATTTTTATACATTTGTTTTGTGCTTTTAATAATGTTCATCCTAACAAAATACTCATGCTAACAGAAGTATCAAGCACCGCTTGCATGCATCTTCATGGTTTTTCACAGATTTAGATGTTTCTGTGGGATAGTCTTAGATTTTGACATGGGGCGGTGCATTTATGATCATCACCCACCCCCACCCCCGAATGCTCCCCAGGTATCCAAGTAATCTAGATGTTGATTAGTCTTGGATTACGTGTCAAATTTTGATGGTTTATGATTATAGCGATGGATTGATGGCCCACGATGCGGCCGAACACGTTCTGTGTGTTTATAACCACATCCTTGCATGGAATTGTCCCCAAGCCCTTGTCACTCAGTTTGAATTGTTCTGCATGCCCACTCGCACACTTGACTTTAAGCTTGGAATTCCTCAAATTTAGGGAAAATGTGAAACACGTGCCGCATCTTGTGAAATGCAACCCCATGCATGACATCTTGTCTCGTTTTTGGTGACTCTTGCTAGAGGGATGTTTCTAAGAATGTTTCTAAGAGCATAATTCAATGCTTGTTCTGACATTTTGAAGGATTTGAGACTAAATTTGAATGTTTTTATCAAACGAAGAAAGTATGTACAGTGTTTTAGACGTTCATAATATGAGTTTTGTTCTTCAGCCGTATCCTCACAATCTCTTTGCGGTTATTCAGTGGATAGTTCACCCAAAAATGAATAATGTCATTTACTCGCTCTTTTGTTGTTCAAAACCTGAATTACTTTCTTCTACAAATCACAAAGTATTGTATTTTGAAGAATGTTGACAGTCAGACAGTTTTGGTGATCATTGACTTCAATTGTATGGACACAGATATTCCTTAAACTAGATTCTTTCCACAGAAGAAAGTCATATAAGGGCGAGTAAATGACAGAATTTTCATTTTGATATGAACTATCTCTTTAATGTAGTTTGTTCCATTAAGACAAACTAGGATGTGCTTCATTCTTAGGATGAATTTGAAAAGGAGCTTGTGAATCACTGTCTTTTGTTCCTTCTGTCTTTCGATCCAGTGCTCTCACTCCCGTTGTCGTGCTCTCTCACTTTCTACCCACATCTGACTTTGCGCAGTCTCCCATTCTCCCCCCGCCGCCCCCCCTTCTCCCTCTGGTTTCTATTTTTAGCAGCCCCCAGGATCCCTCCTCACCCCTCCTGTGCTGTCGTGCTCTACAGACGTCATAACCCCCCCACCCCACCCGCTCTCCCCCACAGCCCTGTTCTTGCGAATGACCACTGCCCATGCCATACTTTGATCAGCCGTCACACATTGTGTCTCAATGCTTGTTTTCTGTGTACATTTTGCAACAAAACAAGAGCATCATGGGACATTGAGATGGGCCTCTGAGTGTTTTATTTATTTATTTATTTATTTATTTTTATTAGTAATATTTTCTAGTCTGTATCTGGTCAAACTACAAGCTGTTTTTAGGTCAGAGTGAGGTGCTATAGAAGTAAAAATTTAAAAAAGACTTGTTAATGGCAAATTCGTTCAAAGTCAGATTTCTGGGTGGATTTATGGTCACTAAAAACAACACATTTTGGCTCTCAACGAATGGTTGTAAATGTGAAGGGTGTCATTTCTGTGCCGCTAGAGTCACTGTCAAATATGACTGTTTTCGAACATGTCTCCTATCTGATAGCCACACACCCAACTCGCATCATTGGTTGAGTCAGTGTTGCTGGTCAGAAATACAATTTAAAATGACAAAATGTTCTTAAAATGCCTTAAAAGGCACAGTATTTTTACTTTGAGGAAATTAGCATAGAAATTGCTTTTGTTTGTTTTGTTTTTTTTAATTAAGCTGAGATATACAAGCCAGTGTTGCCATGTTTGTGTTGCTAGTCGTGATTCTCAAACAACAAATGCTTTGAAAATGCCATAAGATGTAAGTGTTTACACTTTTTGAGGACAATAACATAGAAATGACTTGTTTATTGTTGCCTTTACGTTTTAGGCTAAGAGTATTTTAACATCAAAAAATTATGCAAAAGCATCATTCGCTAACTATGGTGGTAATTTCCACTGAACTCTATTGGTAACAACGGAACTTGCGACCGTAGTTGCTTTTGGGAAATGCACCCCTGGTTGGGATACTCAATGTCAGTACTTGCGCTTTTCAGGGAAATCAACCTATGAATTGCTACTTTAAACCGTTTTTATGTATTAAGCTGAAATATAGTAGTACTTTTAAACATTATTTAAAATGACACCCTTCAATTTTATCTTCATATAGATGGCAGTTTGGCAGGTGTAGGATTGTTTTGATTTGAACCTGGTCTATCAGAGTACCTCTTTGCCCAAATTTACCATTTGACAAGATTGTTTTTGGGGAAAAATGAGTAATTAAGCTGCCGCATACACTGATCCTGTCTCTTTCTTTCTCCTTTTTCCAGTTGTGACGGGAGCCACGGATGGGATTGGGAAATCCTATGCGGAGGAGGTAAGGGTTTCTCTTCTTATTTATCTCTTCGCTCCACGGAAAGCACAGTGACTCATCACAAGACAGAGGTTTCACTCTGAGGCCAAGAGAAGGAGGGTGACTAGAAGACTGCTGGTGGAAAAAGACCTGTTACCTCACATAACTCGTACAGTTAAAAGCTGTTCTTTCATGTCACTGCTCACTCCTGAAGTTAACATTCAGCTTCGTCTTTAGATTCTTCATAACAGTTAAAAGTAAAGAGGAGTAATCCACATTTGTGAAAAAGAATTACGGTCTTCAAACAGGTTTCCCTCAAACACTCCCCTCATTTTTCATTGGTCAAACAAATAGCCCCGCCCCTAAACTCATGCCATTGCTGTGCTGGGTTGGTCAGAATTCAGAAAATGTTTTGAAAACAACAGTTTACTTTTTTTTAATTTTTTTCTCAGTGAAATCGAGTAACTTGTAGCTTGCTTTTACATATCAACCTTAGGAGACGACATTAACCTTTTGTTATCATTACAGTTTTTTTCTGTCAGACATTATATGGTAATTTCCGTCTCTCTAAAAAGTTCTGTTATCTTGATACAATTGAAATCAAGTTAATCCATATTTAGTTGTAGAATTCTGAGGAAAATGTTCTATTTTATATTCCAATACTAACTCAAGTATTGTTTTTACCTTGAAAATGGCCAAAGAAGCTGACATGGGCCACTTTTACGAGATGTTTTAATGGCAACTGTTAACAAATGCTTTGCAATGTTTCTCTTAGTTTGAAATGACTTCATTTATGACAATCTTCTCTCTCTCTCAGCTTGCTCGACGAGGATTCTCCATGATGCTCATCAGCCGTTCCCAGGAGAAGCTCGACGACGTGGCAAAGTCTCTCGGTCAGTATTTGGCCATCTGTGTGTGTATGTGTTAGCAAACCGCAGTGCTCATCTCTGTGAATGACAGACAGTCCTCCTGATGTTAATGAAATGGGGTTTATTTTTAGCCCTGGCCTAAGAGGCAGGGTGGGGGCCTGGTTCACTGACTGGGTGGAGAGCTGATGCAGCCTGGCAGGAGTGCACAGTCAAAGGTCCACGCCGAGCTCCAGGGGTCATGCACGAAGCTTCTCAGAATAGGGCTGAACCACTGTTTGCCTTCCCTGTTCCAGTAAATGTGAATTCTTTAGATGCTAGATAATTGCTCAGATGATGTACACGTAGCATGAAGGTTCTTCAGTCTGGGACTTCAGTCTGTCACTGGTCCCCTGAGTGCTGTATGGCCAAACATCTACCGTTTAGATCAATCAGACGTCACAGGATCACAACTAATACTGTTTTCCGTACAATCACCTGAAATGAAGTTTCCATCAGTCAGTCATTTGAGGCATTGTTGAGGCTTTCAGTGTAAAAGCAATTTGTGCTTTATCTCTTCATATGCAATGAACCAAGCTTATCTTTGTAATATATTACATAATGATATATTATATAATATAGTAGTTATTAGTATAGTTAATATTGTGTGTTGTATTAATTATTGTGCGACGTACTATTATAGTATGTATTGGTTATCTTATTCAAAATATTATTTTTATTTTATTAATTTCAGTTAGTTTGCATGGTTCAACACTTCTAATTTGTTTTAATCTACTTTATTTTGTCAACTTTCAACTATTGTAAATGTAAGATTTTAGTTGTCAGTAATGACTGATATTTTATATGAAATAATAGTATTAATAATAATAAATTAAATGATAATAATAATTATTACTACTACTATTTCCTCCCCTTCTTTTAAAGTTTTAAGGAGCTTATGCCTTTTTTTTTTTTTTTTTTTGTCCTTAATTTGCACTTTTTAACCCTCCATTTCTTTTTGTTATGAATGGAGTATGACAGGCCTTGAGATTGTGAATGGGAGTTTTTTTTTTTTTTTTTTTTTTGTACTCATTTGGCCTCAGTGTGTGCACTGAATAATGAAATAACAATGCCTTGCCGGAGTTTCGTAACTCGCCCAAGATCAGCTCTTGAAAGCACCCATTTTACTCAAACACCCTGTCAGGAATCATTTAAGCTCCATGTGGATACAAACAGTTGTTTTTATTGGTATAAAATGTTACTATAATCAACTTTTAAGCCACCTTAAATGCAGCTGCTGAGGTTGGAAGGGGAAAAATCCCAGTCTGCCAGTACCACAGTCGTGCTGGCATCACAGAACGGCGGAAGGGGGGAGGTTATAGCTAATAGAATGTATTAGCCAAATCTGGTTCTCAAACCTCACATTTGCATTGATCATTCTCTGTTTGGGGTGTTAGAAGTCACCCAAAGCAGTATCCCACAACCCCCCCTGGTTCTTAAAATAAACCTACGATTAAAAAAAAAAACGCTTCTCACTGCGAGACCTGAGAGGAATTTTCCTCTCATAACTCACTGGAACAGTGTTTAGACAAATGAGCCTTTGGACAATAAATTCTAATTGCTGCAGGCACCTCAAACAAGCAGAGGAGGGGAGGGGAGGGGAGGGGAGATGTTGGAAGTTCCTCCAACAGCCTTTCTTTGGTACGCAGCGCCCCCTGCTGATCAGAAATCTGTGTTTTGGTGCAATGGGCAAAGTCCCAGAGAAGTTATTTTTAGAACAGCAGCACTAGCAGGGATGCCTGATCTTGGATGGAGTTCTCCAATGCCAATATTAGGTCTGCAGCTGGAACGATGAGCGTTTTTTGGCAGTTTTCTGGGGAGGAATTTGCATGATTTCTTTGCATTAAGTGTCTTTTATGTCTCTGTTTACAGAAAGCACATATAATGTGGAAACAAAAACCATTGCGGTGGACTATAGTCAGATTGATATCTATCCTAAAATCGAAAAGGGTCTTGCTGGATTGGAGATTGGAGTCCTTGGTAAGTTTCTTTTACGTGGTTACATCTCGTAAGTAACCCAAACCTCAAAGTTGTCGGAAAGCCGACATGCACACAACTTTCTTTCACGATTCCTTGTCAGCGTTGCTTGAAACCTCTTTTATCTGGCCTCATCTTCTCAGAAAGGTTTTTTTGTTGTTGTTCACCTGAAATCGTGATAGTTTTTTACCATGTAGAGCTCACTTCTCATTCCTGATGCTTTAACGCCACCTAGTGGTGATTCTTAAAACATGTTTATTTCAGATACAAAATCTCAATCATATTCAACCACATCTGATTTTCTATTTTTGTAATCTCTTGATTCACAGTGAACAATGTGGGAATCTCATATTCATACCCTGAATTCTTCCTCCACATCCCCGATTTGGAAAACGTGAGTAACTACTTTGTCTGTGAAGCAAGGTTTAATTTTTAGTAGCCATTGTCGTTAAGAAATATTCACCTGTTAATTTCCTTTCGCAGTTCATCACCACCATGATCAATGTGAACATCACCTCAGTGTGTCAAGTAAGTAGACACAAACAACATATTGGGCTGCTGAAGGGTTTCAGAATTCGGAATTTTGAAAATTCAAATTTAAAAATTTAAAAGTACTGCAACGTGACCGCTTTGATGTACTCCTCCTCCTGTTGTACCTGTTCTCTCTCCCTGTGTTTTGCTGATCTCCACCAACGCTCCCCGTGTTCACCACCCACGCATTCCCTCTCTCCCTCCCTCACTCCCTTTCTCTCTAATGCAGGAGTGATATATTAGTGTTTCAGATTTTTAATGTTGTCTCAAGTCATTTTGGAGCATGTGAGAAGTTGTGTTTTTTTTGTCCTGTTTTCCCTCTCCAGATGACTCGTCTGGTGCTGCCCAGAATGGAGGCAAGGTGAGTCCTAGTGTACGATATAAAAACATCTTTCAGCATCTTACTGAATTAAAAAGGAATTCAGTGCAGTTTTTAAAAACAGGGTTTCCCCCCCCACTCTTGTCCCCCCCCCCCCCCCCACTCTTTGTGTGAAATTGAAAAGCAACAATGCACTGATCCCATTGGCTGCTGCTGAGTCACGTGCAACTCTGGGGCCAATAATGGAGCTGGGCAAATTTTGTACAAATAGGTCCAACCCTCTGCACTCCCCAGCACTCTGCTGCGGCTGCAGGGGTACTGCATGAGAAAGCTGGTGCCATGGCAACACACATGGCGACCATCATTAGACGTGTGTTTTGAAGTACAGTGGGTGACTGCGGCTTTCAGGTTTCCACCGCTGGAAATATACCCTATTTGATGTCAATGTCAAATGTGATTAGTTGAAATAAAGTTTGCTTTTTTCATTGCAGAGCTAAGGGTGTCATCCTCAATATCTCCTCTGCCAGTGGCATGTTCCCCGTCCCACTCCTGACCATCTACTCCTCCACCAAGGTGAGTGTCTTCACAATATACTTCACCGAGATATCAGTGCTCATAATTGTTTCTGAAAACTTTTCAAGTTGTTAGTACTGAACAATCTGAAGTTAAGTTATTTGATTTATTATTTGTATCAGTCGATATTGGGTATTTAATAGTGCTCATTTTCTTAAACAGAATTTTTAAAAACAAGTAATGCTATACTGTACACTAATGTACTTTTAATGCTATAATTCCTTGCATTTAGAAATGATTGGTTTTATTTTTGGTCTTATTTATTTTTTGAGGTTGATTTTTACTTTTGATCTTTCTGCAGGCTTTTGTGGACTACTTCTCACGTGGACTTCAAACAGAGTACAAGTGCAAAGGGATCATCATCCAGGTGAGAGAACCAGCGTTAAATGATTATTTCGTTTTTTTAAATTCATAATAGTTCAAAAGTTTCAGGTCAGTGTGGTTTTTTTTTTTTTTTTTTTTTTTTTTTTTTTTTTTTTTTTAAATGTAGCAAGGATCCATTAAATAAACAATGACAGTAAAAAAATAAAACAGTAAATTTCAATTAATAATAATAATAATAATAATAATAATAATGTTCTTTTGAACCTTCTATTTATCAAAGAACCCTAAATAAAATGTATGACTGTTTCCATCAAAAATATAAAACTATTTTCTGTCGTTGTTGTTTCTTGAGCACCAAATCAGCATAATAGAGGGATTTAAAACTGGAGTTTATTCTGGAATAAATTACTTCATCAATTACCAAGAGACTGTTGAGGGCAATAAATACAAGAACAGCATTAATTAGTTCATAGATGGTTGGGTTTTTTTTTTTTTTTTTTTGTCTTGTTGACTCTTGAATAGTAATGATATAATATGATTGGAAAGATTTTGCCAGATCCAACCAGCCTTAAGTGAGAAAGAGCTTTGTTTACACACAGAGGGAATTTGACTTGGCGACGGAGCTTCCATTGCAAAAGAAAGTACACACATAGTGCAGACATGCATAGGAATTACACCGCAGAGATGGAATAAAACACTAATATGAGAAAAACAGAAATTTACATAATGCACAGAAGTAGCAATATAGAGAAAAAAACATGTAATTGTTTAAATAAATGTACAGATGTGGTGTTTACAAGAGTGTAGTTTACAAATGTACAATTTGTGAATATTTTTGTGACCATTTTAGTGAATAACATCAAATCTTTCTGTCACCAGAGTGTGCTGCCCTTCTTTGTGGCGACTAAGATGACGAAGATCAGGAAGCCCACCCTAGACAAGCCCACTCCTGAACGCTACGTAGCTGCTGAACTGACCACTGTGGGACTGCAAGACCAGACCAACGGCTATTTCCCTCACGCCGTCATGGTGCGACAGCCTAAACGTCTCATCCAGCAGTGTTTCATACATTCATTGACCATGTTTTCACCCTAACCTTCTGTCTTATCTTTGTGTCCCACAGGGCTGGGTGATCAGCGTTCTGGCCCCCATCAAGCTGGTCCTCTACCTGGGCCTGCGCATGAACAAGGCCCAGCGCAACGGATACCTCAGGAGGAGAAAGCTGCGATAGGTTGAGGACATCGTGTGATGGAAACCAAACTGGATGAGATGTTTTACAAAACCCATGTACTGAGATTTGAGATTCATTGGAGTCGTTTTGAATCTTGCATCTTTGAAGTGCTTCCTCTTGCGTAATGTATTTTTTTGTGTGTGTGTGTTAAATGTTGTTTTTGTTCTCTTTGGATAAATTTCTGGACATGCTCACGTTCCACAATGACTCATTATTATTGACTTGTTGCTGGTTGGCAGAAATGGAGACCAATCTTCTTTATAGGGTGAGAGAAGTGTGTCGGGAGGGTTTTGTGTCCACTGCTGTTGTAAGCAGAGGGTTACTTGTATGGTGATGGTGTTTTATATTTATTTAATTACTAATTATGCATCTTCTTTTTATCTGTTACTATCTGTTTGCACACTGGTTAACTAGTTTGCATTCGTGCCTTAGACCTTCTGATGAGTGATAAATGGGTGCTGGCCTTTCTTATCAATTTAACATATTTAGCAAATCTGTAGTGGCTATTTTTGAATCTTGTACTGTATCAATATAAAACCAAAGGTCTGATTTAAGTGTATTTTTGTACATTGGCCTTTTCAGGCTGTGAGTTTACCTGTCAGATTTGGTTTATTTAAAACTTGTGCCTTTTTATAGAATATAAACCTTGGTCACGTTTATTGAAAGGAGATCTAATGCATGTTTACATGATTTTCTCCACTGAAGACTTAAAGGTGTGGTGGAATGTCACCCGTGTGTCTTGGGTTTCAACCAAAGCTGGATTTGAGGAAAACCTCCGTAGCTTGGATCTCTGTATGATTATTTACGGACCAGTGCCAATCAAGTGAAAACATCCAGGTGGATAAACCTCATTAGTCGCCCCTGGTTTAAAACTTGAATATTCTCATTCCAAACGTGTTGAAGAGTGGAACACCACGTGCTGCTTTACTGATGCATGACAATCTGAAATCTTGTTTAATAAAAATGATTTCTGTATTGATTTTGTATTTGTCTTTTTTTATTTTTTTTTTAAATAAATGTTGTGATGCTGCATATGGTTTTGTGTTTTGTTGGATTTAGATTTCAAATGTTACAAAGAGACTTATAAAACGACTGGCCTTAATTCAACACGGATCTATTTGTGACCCTGGACCACAAAACCCGTCTTAAGTCGCTGGGGTATATTTTTAGCAATAGCCAAAAATACATTGTATGGGTCAAAATTATTGATTTCTTTTATGCCAAAAATCATTAGGACATTAAGTAAACATCATGTTCCGTGAAGATATTTTGTAAATTTCCTACTGTGAATATCTCAACTTAATTTTTGATTAGTAATATGCATTGCTAAGAACTTCATTTGGACAACTTTAAAGGCGATTTTTTTTTTTTTTTTTTTTTTTTTTTTTTTTTTTCCAGATTTTCAAATAGTTGTATCTCAGCCAAATATTGTCCTATCATAACAAACCATACATCAATGGAAAGCTTATTTATACAGCTAAATTTGAAAAATTGACCCTTGTGACTGGTTTTGTGATCCGTTTACGTTAAATCATGATGGAAGGGTTTCTGATCTCTTTTTGTACTCCAGGAAGGCAGAAATATATAGATGCATGCTATGTTATTCTTGAAACATTACATGATTTAACAAACCGAACACAAAAACCTTCAGAATTAAATTTACTACAAGGAAATTCATTTCTCTTCAAACAAATGTATGAATGTAATTAACATTTTGATGAGTAACTGTAATGTACTTGCGCTCAGTAACTGTAACGTATTAGTTACATTTATTTTATTTATTTGCTGCAATCTTGCAATAAATCTCCAAAGTTTAAAGCTTTGCCAACTGTTATACAGTCATCTTATACTTTTTAAAAACTTAATCTACCTCTTCGGTTTACAATAAAAATGATCTTGTAAAAATAGCAAAGACGTAATCATCATTGTACACACCTGAATACAGGTGTTGATTTTGTATTATAAGGTATTAAATATTAAATGGATATTAAAATACCTTTCCTAGTGCCTTAATTTAAATTCATAGTAATTAGGTTGCTAGATTATAATAATTCTAAAGATTAAACTATTCTAAATAGTTCATTGAAGTTGTAATATCGGGAAACTACTAGACGTAGTCTTATATCTAGTACATCTTAAACAAATACGCAATATTATATTTGTGTTGTAGACATATTTGATGTATATTACATACACGTTCATGTTCATATAGCAGTGTAGTGTTTACAGAGGAAGGTCGTCTCTGTAGGAAGTGTTTTCGCCGGTTGTTGTAGTAACACGGACGCGTTTCGCCGAACACCAGAACTGGTTGTGTTTCTATTACACAAATGTTCAACGCATTGCAAATATGAGATAAATCGCCTCGAAACTAATGTGTGTAAGTATTGTTTAAGTTGCTAATTTTTGTGACAACGCTGTCAGGTTATTAAAACTTGACTGAAAACGTAAAAACAGTGTCTCAGTCTGGGAAGTGTGCGATGTATAGCCTACTAGATGTCATAAGTCTATTTACATCAAACATAATTATTTATTTTATAATATGGTTCTCTGTGCTCATATATACTTTTGGAAAGACTGGTTTTAGAAACTGACCCATAGAATGAAATATGAGTACTATTATTTGCTGAGTGATTTACTAAAATTACCTGAAGATGGCAGCAAATTCCTTCTGTAGTCATTTGTAAAACGTAAAAAAACAAAAACATTTTGTCCTTCTAAGGTATTAAAGGCCACTTACATCATATGTTTTGTCTTGTCAGATAAGTTTTAATTTTTGATGAGTGATAAAAGGCAGCGAGCGAGAGTCCAGGGCTCCTGGGCCAAACCTCTTCACAAACCACAGCAGCCAACCGGTATGCCTACTTTACATGAGTTTTACTATTAAAACTCTTCTACTGCAAACTGCAAGGATGTCACAAAATAACAAATAATAATAATAATAATAATTTTGTTGTCATATGTTTACATCTGTTTAAGATTCCACAACTTAGTCCTGACTTAAATACACTGTAAAAAGTGAAAGTTGACTTAACTTAAACCCGTTGCCTTAAAATTTTTAAGTAAATGATAATTAAAAAAAAAAAAAAGCTAAGTGAACGACAATTCAATCAACTTATTTTATTAATTATCATTTACTTAAAAAAATTGAGGAAACCCATTGCCTTAATTAAGTTAATTCAACTTATCACTTTTTACAGTGTAACATTGTTTTTACAGTCATAGAAGATAATTAGTAAAAGTAATAAAAAAGCGTATGATTAAGTAAATAGTTTTACTTTCATTATTTTTACTGTAAATAATTAAATACTTTTAATAGCAGAAGTAATGAACGACTTGAAAATTTGTGGAAACGTCATAGAAACTTTATTAAATAAATGCTTTTCCATTTAAATGAAGTTACTACGGAAATTATTACTATTATTTTTCAGAATTTTTATTTTAAATGATTTTCAGAAATCTTTATGCAGTTGAAAGAGTTGAAAAGTCATGTAAAATCATAAAATCTTAAAAAAAAAAAAAGTATTGGAAACTTCATTAAATAATTTATTTTTTGTCTTTAAATTAAATGATTGTTTAAATTATTTAAAAAAAATTATTGCACAATCATGAAAGTCAGAGAAGTCATAGAAATTCATTGTTCAAAAGAACCCTGGAATAACTCAATCTCAAAAGTACAGTTAGCACAGTTAAAACAGTGTTTAATTCACTTATTTAATAATAAGAGTCAGAGACAGTTTCAAAGGTCATATAAAACTAAATTACATGCATTTTTATTATTATATCATTCTTATAAATAGACTTCAGGGGGAAACCAAGCAATATAGGTGTAGTACAGTGTATCAGTGTATTGTTTTCTGCTTCTCTTAATTTTGTTACAGTGATTAGTGTGAATTCCAAGTGGCTCATTAAATTGAGAGTATCTGCATTTCAATGTTTCAGCTCAAGATGTCCAGTCAGTGTCAGGTTCATGGAAATATGGACCACGATCATTTGAGTTCCATCAGCCAGCTGATGTAAGCGCCATTTTGTAGCTATGATATGCTGATTTTTTTTTTTTTTTTGGACAGTGGTCTTCAATTTATCCTTTTTTTTTTTTAGCCCATCAGAGAGATTCCCATGGAGAAAGTGTTCGAGTGAGTGACTCAGTCCTGGGCACTTTCAAGTAATAAAACCTGTTGATTGACACACAGTGTATATTCAGTGTGTTGTTTTCTTCTCTTTCTCAGAAATGCCGGTGACTATGAGATTAGTCAAGGGCCTACTGGAGTGTCCAGGTAAGAACACTCAGATTGAAAGTGGCCTAAACTAAAAAAGAAATGCCTTCAAAAGAACATTTCCTGCATTAAAGTAATTGTTTACTGTCTTTCTGTCCAGACTGAGACTTACACCAGGGTTTCTACAGCAGGAGGAGGCTGACTGGATGTTTAGCAAGCTGCTCGCTGAACTGCCATGGTCACAAAAGACCAATTATAGGATGATGGGTAAGTTACATGTTGAGTTACTGTAAATTGAGGGGGTGGGGGGTGGGGGTAGTGTTTTAACCTCTTAGTGAACTGGGGATTATGTTTTAAGATTAACGCTTAGCCTGACATAGAAAATAATAATCATACTAATTTGTATATGTGTATATATATATATATATATATATATATATAATTATAATATATCTCACAGAAGTGAGTACACCCCTCACATTTTTGTAAATATTTTATTATGTCTTTTCATGTGACAACACTGAAGAAATGACACTTTGCTACAATGTAAAGTAGTGAGTGTACAGCTTGTGTAACAGTGTAAATTTGCTGTCCCCTCAAAATAACTCAACACACAGCCATTAATGTCTAAACCGCTGGCCACAAAAGTGAGTACACCCCTAAGTGAAAATGTCCAAATTGGGCCCAATTAGCCATTTTCTCTCCCCGGTGTCATGTGACTCGTTAGTGTCCCTCTTGAGCATGGAGTTCACCAGAGCTTCACAGGTTACCACTGGAGTCCTCTTCCACTCCTCCATGACGACATCACGGAGCTGGTGGATGTTAGAGACCTTGCGCTCCTCCACCTTCCTTTTGAGGATGTCCCACAGATGCTCGATAGGGTTTAGGTCTGGAGACACGCTTGGCCCGTCCATCACCTTTACCCTCAGCTTCTTTAGCAAGACAGTGGTCGTCTTGGAGGTGTGTTTGGGGTCGTTATCATGTTGGAATACTGCCCTGCGGCCCAGTCTCTGAAGGGAGGGGATCATGCTCTGCTTCAGTATGTCACTGTACATGTTGGCATTCATGGTTCCCTCAGTGAACCGCAGCTCCCCAGTGCCGGCAGCACTCATGCAGCCCCAGACCATGACACTCCCACCACCATGCTTGACTGTAGGCAAGACACACTTGTCTTTGTACTCCTCACCTGGTTGCCGCCACACACGCTTGACACCATCTAAACCAAATAAGTTTATCTTGGTCTCATCAGATCACAGCACATGGTTCCAGTAATCTATGTCCTTAGTCTGCTTGTCTTCAGCAAACTGTTTGTGGGCTTTCTTGTACATCATCTTTAGAAGAGGCTTCCTTCTGGGATGACAGCCATGCAGACCAATTTGATGCAGTGTGCGGCGTATGGTCTGAGCACTGACAGGCTGACCCCCCAACCCTTCAACCTCTGCAGCAATGCTGGCAGCACTCATACGTCTGTTTCCCAAACACAAACTCTGGATATGACGCTGAGCATGTGCACTCAACTTCTTTGGTCGACCATGGCGAGGCCTGTTCTGAGTGGAACCTGTCCTGTTAAACCGCTGTATGGTCTTGGCCACCGTGCTGCAGCTCAGTTTCAGGGTCTTGGCAATCTTCTTATAGCCTACGCCATCTTTATGTAGAGCAACAATTCTTTTTTTCAGATCCTCAGAGTTCTTTGCCATGAGGTGCCATGTTGAACTTCCAGTGACCAGTATGAGAGAATGAGAGCGATAACACCAAATGTACCACACCTGCTCCCCATTCACACCTGAGACCTTATAACACCAACGAGTCACATGACACCAGGGAGAGAAAATGGCTAATTGGGCCCAATTTGGACATTTTCACCTAGGGGTGTACTCACTTTTGTGGCCAGCGGTTTAGACATTAATGGCTGTGTGTTGAGTTATTTTGAGGGGACAGCAAATTTACACTGTTATCCAAGCTGTACACTCACTACTTTACATTGTAGCAAAGTGTCATTTCTTCAGTGTTGTCACATGAAAAGATATAATAAAATATTTACAAAAATGTGAGGGGTGTACTCACTTCTGTGAGATACTGTATGTATATATCAATTTCAGCAGGCAACTATTTTCACAGCTATATAATAATTTGTAGTGTGTTTTATATTTTGTATCTTATTTGATATATAAATCTTACAATACACAATTCAGTGCAGTTGCTGATATTTATATATGACCAAAAAATATGATGGCTTGTAATGAAATCAATAAGATCTTTATAACACTATAACAGACTACTTGCATAAACTATCATATAGATATCATATCAGTTGTCACTTTGTATCTCCCAATAATATGTCTTAGTAAGATGATATTTAAATGCTCGGTTTTATGATCAAAGCTCTGTAGTTTTCATTGTGGGGGCAAAACGTGCAATGCAATGCAATGCAATACAATTATGATTTGTTTCTCAAGAGCCTGATGTATCATATGTGATATTCACATTTCAACAAGGATTTTCTAAAAGATAATGTATGGATAATCAAGTAAAAGTTGCTCCATACTAGTATGGGTTTGTCTTGAAATATTCCTAACAATATAAAAGTTATTCTTATGTTTACTTCATAAAAATTAGTAGAGATTTCACAGCAAAATGACACGTCAACCACAAACTGAAGGGAGGCATTTTACGATTACACTAAAAGGCCTTTTACTTGATGAAAAGGTATAAACTATCAATCAGAGAAAGTAGATTGTGTACTGCATGGATTTTTTCAGTAAAGATTTAATCATGTTGAAATATCAAATGCGATACAGTAGGCTTTATAGGGTTAAAAAAGCATCCTAACATGGGGTTTAGTGCACAAGTAAAATTTACTCAATTTTTTTTGTTTATCTTATTTTTCAAATAACTTTTACACGCAGAAATTTTTTGCAACAGTCCCAACACAAATGAAGTTATAGTGGAGAAGCCAATTAAATTAAGTTGCTTATTTTAAAGATGTAAATTGAACAAGCAGCAAAAATATTGTATATGAGCATATGTTGAGCCTTGGTGTTAATGTGAGAAAACCAAAACAGAAGAATCAAAATAAGCATGGTTTTGCACACGCATGATGGCATTTTGCATCTGTCCCACGCACATGTTCACGAAGTGCTCTGCCCACAATGACTCACATTTTCCAGTCCTTCTTCATCAGTAAATTGGCAGGAATGCCATTGCCTCCAGTTCCCTCATATGTTTACCTTCTCCAACATCATTTGAAAAAGTCCCAAATGTACCAAATGTTTAAACATTTGCTTTGGACCAAGAGCAGTTCACATTTGACTGTGACTGATCGAGATCGTTTTGACAAATAAGTTCTGGTTCCACAAGCTTTCAGCCCTTATTTGGTTTGCTGAAGATCAAGGCGGTTTGTTGAGGAGAGATGTGCCATTAGTTTTTAAGCATTTTGAAATATTATTTTACACCTGGCTTCCAAATGATAAAACTGGTCAAATCTGATTGAGGTTGGGATAGTAAATATCCACCCAGAACAGTCTAGAAACCACATTGCAACATGCTAAATCCATTCATGTTCAATATGTTTTGCACTTTAGGTGATGGATACGAGGAACCCAGACTCACTTGTTGGTATGGAGAGCTGCCATATACATATTCACGCTCCACTATGCAGGCCAACGCTCAGGTATATCACTATTGCATACTGTAAGTGAGCAAACAAAAATGACATCTATCGATGTGTAAAGTAAAGCATCTTTTTCCATGTGTTTCTTTTATTACAGTGGCATCCAGTTCTCACCACGTTACGCCTGGCTGTCGAGGAGAAGAGCGGCCACACGTTTAACTCATTGCTGTGTAACCTGTACCGGGACGGTAAAGACAGCATTGGCTGGCACAGTGACAGCGAGCCATCATTAGGACCCCAGCCCGTCATCGCCTCTCTGAGTCTGGGCGACACTAGAGTGTTCAGTCTCCGAAAGCAGCCACTTCCTGTGAGTGTGCCAATGTGTAACTTCCTGTCACATGCTATGGTTTAAATGAGGGGAATTATAGTGTTTGAATGCACAGTATCTTAGGGCTGCAATTAATCATAATTGAACCAGTATGCAGATTATGGTTGGCAGCTGTTGCCAGCCGAAGAGAAGCTTTAAGTGCTTCCTGGTTATATGCTAAAATCTCAATGGTTTAACATCTGACAATTCAGGAATTAAGATATTAGTATTGTAATTTCACAGTGCTGTTAAATAGAGTTACTATAATTATTATTATAATTTTTTTAATATTGCAGTGGTGATATTTCTTATTTTATTAATTTTTAATTTGTAATACTAATATTTGTAATTTGTATTTTATTGATATCTGCCAATACTGGATATTTAATTGAATATATTTCTAGTCAAATTAATATATGTATGTATATGTATATGTATATGTAATTCAGTTGTATTGTAGCATTTAATTTTAATTTGCATCTGTTAAGATTTTAATGTCTGCCATTCATCCAGGTTTTTTATTTTTAATTGATCAATATCTGTTAATATTGGATATTTAATTTAATATATTTCTAGTAAACTTAATCTTTAAAAACGCTAACAATAACTTTTAAATGTAATGATCGGATGTTTAATTTGAATATAATCGGATATTTAATATATATATTTGATATTTAATTTAATTCTATTATTGCTTTTAATTTTAATTTTCATTCATTAAAAAGTTTAATGTCTGCAAATTATGCAGTTTTTTAGTCGATATCATATTGGATATTTAATTGAATACATTTCTAGTAAAATTAATCTTTAAAAACGATAATAATTTTATAACTTTTAAATGTAATGTTCAGATATTTAATTTAATATAATCAGATGTTTAATATAGAATATTTAATTTAATTCTAGTGTAGCTTTTTATTTTAATTTTAATTTATTAAAAAGTTTAATGTCTGCCATTTATCCAGTTTTTTTTTTAATTTATAGACATCTGTCGATATTGGATATTTAATTTGAAAGATTTATAGTAAAGTTAATCTTTAAAAATGCTAATAATTTTAACTTTTAAATGTAATGTTCGGATATTTAATTTAATATGATCGGATTTTTAATATATATCTGATAATTGAATTTAATTCTATTGTAGCATATAATTTCCATTTTCATTTATTAAAAATATTAATGTCTGCCATTTATCCAGTTTTTGGCCACAACATGAAATAATTTATAATTTTATTACTAGCGCATCCCTAGTTTTAAATTTGCAAATGTTAATAACTGTTGTGAGTCATTTTTAACCTTTTTAGCCCTTAGACTTAACCAGGCTGCATTTTCTGCGTACTCTGATTATGTTTTCATTATGTGTCTTCTTTTTGGTTTGAAGGGGAAAATATTAGTAAAACATTCAGTAAAGCTTGTTTTCCAACAAGTGGCTAAATGTTGCGTCTGCTTAAGCTTGTTTGAAGAATGAATGTTAGTTGAATTAAAGGTCAGGGTAGATTCTGTGTTATGCGTTTCAGGAAGACAAAGGAGACTACACCTATGTGGAGCGCATACGCATCCCGTTGACCCACGGGACCCTCCTGCTCATGGAGGGCTGTACGCAGACAGACTGGCAGGTACGTCACTTTTAACAGCTCTGAAGAAAGTGTTTGCAGTCACTGTGATTTTAGTAATTACAAAAGAATAGGCGAATCATGCTAAGTTTCAACACAAGCTCAGATGGAAGCAGAAAAAGCAAATACAAAGATTTCACTGGTATTTTGGATGGTGTCATGTGATAATGTCTATCAGTAAATCTAACAATCCTTCTCAAAGAACTTTTACACTGCTTGTAATCTCTTCAAGATTCAGTGTGACTCACTAAGAACTGGCAGGAGCTCTTGTTTAGTCTAATGTGAGCGGGTAGGCTGCCAGTTAATAAGAGTCTTCTGAACGTTGATGATAAGCCAGGCGGTGAAGAAAGGCTGAAAATGGCTAAATCGACGTGGAGGGGTGGAGATAGTGTTCCTTTGTTTTGGTTCGAGTCTGTTCTGGAAAACTGATCACATGTTGTAGAGCTGATCTGGAACGGTCAGAGAGCGTTAAGTGCAAATGCTGTTTTCTGCTGATGTGTAACAGTGTGAAGGGGGAAAGCGAATGTGTTTCTTCACAGAATACTGAAGTGGACAGTGTTTCCAAGAAAGACTTTGCAAAACATTGCACATATAATAATACAGGCAATGGGGAGAATTCTTTAAAACTTTATTCACAAAACTAAGAAACTGCCAAATGTAATTAAATGTTTGTTTTTTACATTTTTGTACATTTTTGTAATTTTGCTTAACAGGTTATTTTTTTCATTATTTTACATTTTTGTACATTTTTATAATTTAACAGGCCTATTTATTAATTTAAATGAATTTACATTTTGTAGTTTCATTTAACAGGTTATTTTACAGTTTTATTTTACAACTTTTGGTGCATTTTTTGTATATTCATTAAACAGGGATATTTAGCCATTTTTCCCCCACTTTTTTTAAATTTCATTTCAAAAACCTGCTGGAAGGTATTTTTGTTCTGTTTAAGTTGTTTTTGGATTCCGACTCCAAGACAAACCGCAGGCCTTTGGTGAGGCACAAAGAACGGAGAAAGGTCAAGAACATTTTATGGCGACATCTGAAAACTATTTAAGAAAGGTCACTCCCGCATTGCGCCAAAAAGCTTTCAGACGATCTTATTAGGTTTACATAACTTACATTGACCTGTCAAAATAAAGCTAACTAAACCCACATGTATGGCTGTTCGTACTTGCCTTTAAAATGTGCACAAAATATTTATAGGCTTTGAAAGCTGTTACGTAACTGTCAAATGGTCCTTCTGGGTCAAAAATATAACAGCGGACACCAATCCAACATTGTAATTATGTATGTAAACATACTGTTTTTCTTAGTCAAGCTACATTCTTTATCATCTGTCTGTACAAATATACATGACACAATGTGTAATCATATATTTGAATTATTTAATACACATCATGCATCACTGTTGTCTTGCGAGGCGGACGCCAAGGCCAGTTGGAGTCTGATTAAGCTCTTTTAACTTTGTCCAGTGGCTACATTTCCTTGTTGTGAGTGTGGTTTTAACATTATTAATGCTTTTTAAATAGCACCAGGTGGCAAAGGAGTACCATGACCGCGGGCCTCGGATAAACCTCACGTTCCGCACCATATACCCAGAGCCAGAGCGTCCCAGCGGGAGATTTGTGAGGTGATCGCTGGGAGAAGAGAAGAAGAGACCACAGATTTGAGGAGATCTGGAGAGGTCTGTCTAATTCACAGAGCACTAGTGATGGCTATAATGTTAAACACACATCCATTCTGTTCAGTTTAATTATTTATTTACTTGTGATAGTTCGCTTTTGATCAAAGAGCTTGAACAATGATAAGTGTGTCTGGCTGTGATGGCATTTTTGTTTACTTAAATGATTCTTTTCTCGCAGCAATTGCCCACAAATTGCTTTTGTTATAAGAAAATGTTATTGGTATTACTTGTTTACGATGTTTG
Organism: Acrossocheilus fasciatus; assembly: GCA_036784905.1. Classification (NCBI taxonomy): domain Eukaryota; kingdom Metazoa; phylum Chordata; class Actinopteri; order Cypriniformes; family Cyprinidae; genus Acrossocheilus; species Acrossocheilus fasciatus. The sequence continues at coordinate 14,037,828 of CM071962.1, read as the reverse complement.
GAGAATATACGTCAAAAAAAGCAGTGCCAAGTGGCCCATATTTCAGTTACGGCCCCCAAAGGCTCTTTTTCTAGGTAAATTGCTGTTTAAATATTACATGTTGTGCAATTTTTCATTTATAGCTTGTGGTGAATAAACCTGAATTACAAACATTTGTTCAGTGTCATTATGGGGTTGGTTACACTTACCGTCCAAAAGTTTGGAGTCTGTAAGTTTTTTTTAATGCTTTTGAAGTCTCTTATGCTCACCAAGGCTGTTTTATTCTATCAAAAATACTCTAAAAGCAGTAATATTGTGAATTATTATTATTACAATTTAAAATAACTCTTCTATTTTAATATATTTTAAAATAAAATTAATGAATTTTCAGCATCGTTATTCCAGTCTTCCGTGTCACATGATCCTTCAGAAATCATTCTAATATGCTGATTTGATGCTCTAGAAACATATATGTTAAAAGTTTTGGTGGAAATCGTGATGCTATAAATGTCTTTTACTGTCAGTTGAATGCGTCCTTGCTGAATAAAAATACTAATTTCTTTAAAAAATCTTATTGACCCTAAACTTTTGAACCATGGTGTATGTCTTTGTGTTTAACAACAATTTAATAATTAAAATTGCACAAATGTGATGTAAAAATTTTATTACTGAGGTAACAAATTCACAGTAAGCCTTTTGTCCTTTTTTTTCAGTAAGGTTCTGAGCTTTATTATATTTTAAAAGAGCTGCCAGTCTTTCAGAGACGTCTATTTTTTTACATCTTGCAGCTCTCAGACTTTCTCTGTGCAGATGGTTGGTAAGCTATACACTTGACTGCTAGCCTCTTCTCATTATTGATGAGTCACGGTCGAGTCCTTGCGTGGTTGGTTAAGAGCTGAATGGCTGTCTCTGTCACCACCAACCTCGAAAGGCAAGGACCACATTATTTTAATGGAAGTTGAGCCAGAAATGCTATCAAAGAAAATGCTCTTAGTTCAAACACAAATATTGTATAACATGCAGTTTTAAAATGTTCTTGAGTGTCTTTTGTTGGATATTCATCTCTGGAGTTCAAAGCCCAAAGGTCAGATATGGGGCTGTTAGGTCACTCTTTTAAAAACAATATCCCTAAATATGGGAAGGCCGTCGAACGTTTTGGCAGCACATCTCAACAGTAGAGATTATCCAGAGAACTTCAAAATGTTTTGAAACTGCAAACCGTAAATCCCGTACTCTTGCATGTGACTTCCAGTGATTTGTCGGAGCTCTTTAATTTGAGTTTCTTGGTGTTCGTTTCTGCTCGCCTGGCAATACAACGCCTTTCAGAGCTTCCCCATAAAGCCTGACCTGCACATGGAAATGCTGCTTCTGTTCTGGTATGCAGGGACCCTCGCTGTGTAATGGGATCATTGGCCATTATTTTTCCACTCCAGTTAAATTGTTATAAGTTTCATTCCCAGAGTGTGCAGGGATGTCTGTTTGGTTAGGGTAAGTAGCGTACGCAACAACTGTCATGATTGAGCTCTTAGTGAGAAAAATAGTTCACCCAAAAATTAAATGTTTCCTCATCCTCAGAACTAATATAACTTTTGTTCATCTTTGAAACACAAATGAGGATATTTTTTATGAATTTTGACAGATTTCTGTTCATTGTTTAAAGGGGTCCTATTATGCTTTTTCACTTTTTGAATTTTAGTCGGTGTGTAGTGTGTATTTTTTGGCATAAAAAGATCTACAAAGTTAAAAATCTCAAAGGGAGATATTTCGTTTTTTTTTTAAAACGAACGGCTCGTTTGGACTACAAAGTTGTTTTCCTGTATTTATGATATCACAAAGTGGTCAATTAGAATATCATTAAAATAAATCCCGCCTACGGAAATTCGAGTGGTTGGCGGGAGAACACTTGGTTGAGCACTGCACGTTTCAAAATCAAAACACGGCGCGGGTGTTTTTATATCACTGTATTTCTGAAGGAAACCAACTGTTTTCAGAAAATTTTGAATGTCATTTTTATTTAATCTTACATGTAATGTAATGTCTGATAAAGCAGCGTTTGTGAGCGGAGCTCTGTTTTGTGTACAGCGTTACCGTCGTTGTGCCCAGTTCTGATCCCTGCCAGATTATTACCCCCCTAGTATTGGTAGGTTTAAGGTTAGGTGTGGGGGCGGGGGCGGGGTTAGGATTAGGCAATCAGGTGGCGATTTCAACAAGGGGGGTAATAATTTGGCAGGGAGTCGAGGTTTCCCGGGCACAACACCGGGAAACCTCGCTCTCTCCTGCTCCAATTGCAGAGAATTAATCTGCATATATATATATATATATATATATATATATATATACCGCCACAAATAGTGTAAGTCTGTGGGACTATGGTATAAATAAGTTCAACTGTATAACAGTTTCACTGCAATTCATGTTATAATGTTAGAATTAACAATAAACAATACATATTACTGTTGCACTTATCTGTACATAATAAATGCAGTTATTTTTAAGCTGTTGTTGACATCCTATCTAAAACGTGATTTAGCCACAAAAAAAACCCAACAACAATAACATTACCACTTTAATATGTCTTGCAATATTTGTGCGTGCAAAGGTTCTGCGCGATCCTCTTGTTCAATATTCTCAGGGTCTGAATTGATATAATGGCAATATTGACCAACTTGCTGCTTTGGGGGCGGGGCAGTACTGAAACACCATCCAAGCTGTTCGCCAATCACAACGCACTGGAACAGCTAACCAATCACAACACATTTAGTTTTTCGAGCCTTCACCAAACCTGGAACTAATCGAGCCGTTTGTGCCAGGCTGAGGAGAAAGGTATTGTAATAATGTAAATTATGTGAAAAATAATGCGATTTTCGAACCACCAAGCATGAGAGCACGTTCTAGTACACCCCCAAAACAAAATCAAGAGTTTGTAAAAGAGCATAATAGGACCCCTTTAAAAGTCCATTTCACCAAAATTTGATGCTTCAAAAAGTTAATAAAAAGATGTCAAATAAATAATTATTTAATAAATAAGTATTAATTGAACAGTTAAAGGGATAGTTCACCAAAAAATGAAGATTACCCCATGATTTACTCACCCTCAAGCCAGAAAAATACAATCAGAGTTGTATTAAAAAATGTCTTGGCTCTACTAAGTTTATAATGGCTTATACTATTTAAACGTCCGTCATCCAAACGCCAATCTCGTGAACGTGCGCACGACAGTTAGCAGAAACTAGAGATTATAAAGTAGTAAATAAGGAATTGTTTTTTTTGTTTTGCTCAGAAGGCATTTTTTAACCCCCTAGAGTCGTGTGGAGCACTCTTTATGATGGATGGATGCACTCACTTTTGCTTCAAAATCTCAACCACCATTCACTGCCATTATAAAACTTGGAAGAGTAATTTAATTTTTATTTACATATAAACATTGATCAGCACAAACATAGAGATCATAAAATGTGGTAAACAGAAGCTTCAATGTTCTTGCTTGACACGCAAGAACCAATTTGTTGTTATGTCACACACTGAGGTTTTTCGCATTTCCCACAAACATATTTGAGCTTCTGTTTACCATGTTTGATCTGCTCTGTTTTTGTGTTGATCAATGTTTAATACAAACCTAAATTAAATCTGTTCATCATACAAAGCAATCGCATCTCTTCAGAAGACTAGACTGCTCAACTCATATGGATTTACTTTTTAATCTCTTTACAAACTTTTACAATCTCTTTATGAACTTTTTGAAGCATTAAAGTTTTGATTACATGGACTTTCAATGGAATCTCCCAGTCTCTCAAATTTTCTTAAAATGACTTTCATTTGTGTTTTGAAGGTGAATGTAAGTCTTGCAGGTTTGGAATAACATGAGGGTGAATATTTTCATTTTTAGCTGAGCTATCCCTTTAACATAGATTGATTGATTTTCAAGATGACGCTCTGAAACCTTCACAGTACCGCTGGCCAGAGCATCTTTAAATAACCTTTTGGCGTGGTGTCCAGTATGCTTTTAGCATTTCCCACTTGCATTGGGATCATAACCGAAAGACCAGTGGGCAAAAACTGCATGTTTGGAAAGTCCAGTGACCCATGTCCTGCCAGGATCCTCACTCCTAGTAGCCCTTCAGTGGTCTTTTATTAACAATACCACATGGATTTGTTGTTAGCACCTGTCTAAGAGCTGGAACCGCTCCCTTGTGTCCAACCGCACGGGACTGCTATCATACTAGGGCCTGCCTCTCGACCCCTGTTTATCATACGAGTTCGACTTGGAACCAAAAGGACGTTCATAATGAGAGCGATTTTCAGCAAAAGACACTGGAAAGTCGTTCCTTTTCTATGAAAGATTTGAGGTGCAAAGTGCACAACTTTTTGTCTCCTTTGGCCGACTTGTGCTTGATCTTCAAGAAGACACGTTTCCTCTCCTCCTAATTCCCAGATAAGAGAGCTGCGTCACGAGCCTAGACACATAAGGCTAACAGCAACATGCACGGCGTGGGCACAAATCCATTAGACATTGGCAGTGTTTTGTCTGCTGAAGTCAAGGCCTGTGCTCCGTCCCTGGTTTTCTCGTTCCCACCAATACTAAGACGCAGTTCTCCATCTGTCGTAGAGGAAAACTCCTCCTTTTCCCAGCAGAACTTTGGAACAAAAACAACATCCCTTCCAAGTACGCTGTACTCGCCACGACACATCAAGATAATGTTTACTCGCACAATACAGCGTGCAACAGAGCTAATTAATTGTTATTTATTCCATTTCTTCCAAGAAGACATGTAGCTTTATGAAGGCATATCTAGGAATCCATTTAAAGGCCCTGATATGATTTTGTTTGCTGTATATCTCTTTTCTGACTGTTTACACATAGGGATACACGATATATCAGATATTTTTTTTTAAATTTATCAGTATTATTGACATTGGGTTTTTAATTATTCATGCTCATTGCCCTTATATTTACATTATTTCCATTTAAATTACCATTACCATCACTTAAAAGTAATCGTTCAAATTTAATAACACGGTTAAACAGCCTTTACCAAATTTCAAAATGAATATCCATTTTTTCATGCTGTTCATGATATTGTTGTGACCCACTTATAGCATTTAAAACGATTTCATTTTAGTTCTTAGTTTTTTAGACAAAATACTATCAAATTTTAATCTCTGCAATTTATCGGCTTTCCTGTATCATCCATCTCATTTTAAAGGGATAGTTCACCCAGAAATGAAAATTCTGTCTTTAATTACTCACCTTCATGTCGTTCCACACTCGTAAGACCTCCGTTCATCTTCGGAGCAGAAATTAAGATATTTTTGATAAAATCTGAGAGCTTTCTGACCCTCCCATAGACAGCAAGGATCCTTACACGATCAAGGCTCAGAAACATAGCAAGGACATTGTTAAAATAATTCTTGTAACATCGGTTCAACCGTAGTTTTACAAAGCTGTGAGAATACTTTTTGTGCGCAAAGAAAACAAAAATAACAACGTTATTCAACAATTCGTCTACTCCATGTGACCCTATAGCGCCATTTTGGAGAGTATCACAAACGTAAACAACGTATGCAATATATGTACACGGATACGTTGTTTACGTTCAGATCAAAGCAGAAACGACATAAACAGTGTATCCGCATACGGTGCTGCTGACACAGAACAGCATACGTTGTTTACGTATGCGATACTCTCCAAAATGGCCCTATAGGGTGAAGCGGAGGAGACGAATTGTTGAATAAAATCGTTATTTTTGTTTTCTTTGCGCACAAAAAGTATTCTCGTATCTTCGTAAAATTACGGTGATCGTGTAAGGATCCTTGCTGTCTATGCAGGGTCAGAAAGCGCTCGGATTTTATCAAAAATATCTTAATCTGTGTTCCGAAGATGAAGATCTTACAGGTTTGGAACGACATGAGGGTGAGTACGACAGAATTTTCATTTTTGGGTGAAATATCTCTTTAACTAATCAGAACGCTATACTTTTCATCTTTTATATCTTGAAGCCAAGCTGACATATTCGAGTTTGTTCAAATAAATAACCTGTTGAGGTAATATAAGTAGCTTATGTTTATGTGCTATCCATTACTGCACTGGAATATTTTGGTGCGTGGTGGAGAAGTCAGTACTATGTTGCCTCTGCTAATTTTGGATGTTGTGTTGCGCGAGTGGCCTTCATGGGAATGTGTCTGTGTTGTGCTATAAATACATGACTTTTCGGACGCTGTAATGTATTCTAGGCCAAGTCCAAAAAAATAAATAGAGTGGCTTGTGGTATTTTCACCTCTTTTTATCATGTTAACAGACTCACTGCTTAATGTGAAAACAAATTTGTTTATCCTACTTATAAGCAGAAGAGAAACAAATCAAGCTGCAATGGCCCTGAGCCAACATGGACATTTATAGCTTTGGATAGATGTCACTTTCTTACTGTTACTGTATGTTATTATTTAATGTAATGGATCCACGTATGACTAGTTTGGTCAAACATGACATTGATATGTATGTGACATAAACTAAAAGCAATACTAGACTCCACTTTTGTGGATTCCATTTCCTGTTATTCGCTGTGTAACTCTACTTTTTTGCCTGTGGATATTTATCCCAAAGGAATGGACACAAATATGTTAATTAATCATTTCTGTGCTACATAAACCAGTGTTTTTCCTTTTCTTATACGCCCCCCTCAGACCCTTCAGTAAGGCCAGTTCTCAAACTTTTAAGGCTCCCCACATTCAAAGACATATGCTATTTAAATGAATTACATTAAAAATAAAATAACTGTAAATAATGAAAAGTTCCAAAATAGTTTGAATGTTCTTGAGGTTTTTGTCTTTTTTTCACCTTATTACCAGTGAATTTCCTTTTTGTGTGTTTGTGATTTAAAATTTTTTTTTTTACTCACAAATTTCTACCTAATAATATACAGTATATGGTTGAAAAACAGGCTACTTTGCCTTTAAGACACCCGAGTTTGTTTGTCTACCGCAAGTTTTTAAAAACTCTCAAAGAAAGACTTTCTTAACCTGTTTATGGATGAAGAAAATAATTATCATCAAAGCTCTCTATCATCTGTTGAGTGAACCAACCTCCTTAAAAATTAACTAAAAGTGTTAAGGCATTAAAACATGAAAAAAGTAATTTACATTTTTATTTGAAATGAAATGTTTTATTTTATTTTTACATATTAATAAAAAATAAAAACGTAATTTAAAAAACACTGTTTAAAAAACAAACTGATATAGGAAAATATAAGTATTTACAAAGCTACAATTTTGTAGATATTCGTGCATTGTGATTCGCAAGAAAACATACAATTTGTAATCAAAGATAAGTGTGAGCAAGTCGTACAACAAAAACGTACAAATGAGATAAAGTTGCCACCAGTTTAGCAAAACAGAAAATAGTTGTGAATTGTCATGAAACAGTTGATTTGTAAACCTTTTGCTTGCTTCTGTGACATTGAGGTCTGAGCTTGAGGATGAAGAGGGGCTCCCGTTCAGTTTGTTCAGGATTACCCAGCTGTCCCGTGCTGTATTTATTTAAAGTATTCAAAATACCAGCAGCTGTTGCTGATCTTGCAGGTATAGAGGGCTATGGCTATAGACCAGTCTATAAAATGGTGTATATTAGTTACATAACAGTTTCTAAAGAAGGTGGTTTATTGTTTCAAAGGCATCGTGTGACACGGCGCATACGTGCAATTTGTTTTGCAAACATGTGCGTCTTTGCTGTCTTGTACATCCCTTCTGTATTAGCCTAGAAACAAGCTATTAATCAACTTGATGTGTTCCTGCAAACGTGGTGTGAGTAGTTGTCCTTGACATCATTACATGATGTCACCTGACTGATAATACCTTAGCGGTTGGATGAATGTCTGCAAGAGCTGGCTTCTCCGTCCCAAAATAGATGTTACTCAGAGCAGACTTTATGGTAACCCCTTGATGTCTGATATATGGGACGAGTAGGAGTGAGTTGAGAGGGTGAGGTGGCACCATTAGTTTCCTGTTTTGCTTCTAAAGAGTCATCCTCAGGGTCCATGACAAAACCGGAGCCACCATGGTGTGTTGCGTCACAATGTCCAGCCCCCAGTTTCACACACTGCTCCCAAAATGTCTCTGGGCTCATGGGACATGCCTGGCATGGAGCGTTCGAGGGTTAATGACAAATCTGAATGGCACAGGAAGAGAGTGAGAGGCTGATGAAAGCTAAACTCATTATGATGGTGAGATCATGGTCGTGGCACTGTGGAGAGATTCCTGACATGTACATGATGCTGAGCTTACAACACAGTAAAAAAAAATATAGTTCATAGATCATCAGCCCTCCATGTCCTTATCTGGCCGACTTGAAAAGGTGGCATCATCCGTGTGGCATATATATTCTTTTTCTTTTTTTTTCAGTTTTATTTTGTCATTCAATTTTATTATTTTATATGTTCTTGTCTGTCAACTTGAAAAGCTGGCGTCCTCATTTAATTTCCTTAAATATAATACTAATAATAATATTCTATATGTGAGATTGACCTATTTAAGTAAAAACTAGTCTTTAAAAATCTGTAATAATAATAATATGATATATAATCTCTGTATTCTGTTTTTAAATTCTCTGTTTTCTATTTTTAAATTATTATTTTAGGTTCCATCAAATATAAATGAAAATAAATTTTCAGGACCATTGTTTTTTTCGTTTTTTTTTTACATGCATTTTCATGAAAATTAGGCACATTTGTAGTTTAAATTATTGTCATAAAAATATCCTTCCCGTAACTTTAAAATAAATAAATAAATATATATATATATATATATATATATATATATTATTCAAATTGTTACGTATAGCAGTAGTTTTGGTACTGGCATATATATATATATATATATATATATATATATATATATATTAATTTTTTTTTTTTTTTTTTTTTTTTTTTCACAGTATAATGGTCATTCAGAAAAATGAGAATTGCAAATAAAATGTCCAGACATGTTACATTAATTTTGTAAGGGAAAATGTGCTTAATTTTAATAAAAATGTTTTTTAAAAAAAAAGATAAAATTTTGTAATGCAAAATATCTAAATGTCTTATAACAGCTTCATTATTATAACGCTTTTTTTTTCTTTTCATTTTGATAAGACCTGAACATGTTTTAGTGAGATCCACCCCACATGTATTTGTACAGTATGTTGTGTACATTTCTCCAAAGCTTCTGGTCTTCTAACTATCTTTTGTTTATCTCTCCTTTGCCCCTGACCTCTCACTCCCCATTTTTCTGTTCCTGGCCATTTGTTTATTTCTCTCTGTTCTGATCCATCTGTTAGAGCTGCATGTATCTTCTTCCCTCCAGCCTCTCCCGCCTCGCTGTTTTCCCAACTCCCTCTCTGGCTGGCATTTATTTCCAGGATCTGATTCGGAGGGACTGGTATGGCAGCCGGAACCGTGACACCTCACAGTGGGTGGGCGGAGCCAGAGCGGAGTGGGGAGATGTTAGGGGAGTGAAGCAGTATAAAAGCCCAAGCTGTCAGTGGCACGCTCAGAAACCACAGACAGAGAGAACTCAGATTCCCCTCACTCGTCTTCTGGAAGCTGTCTTCTCCAGCCGCGTGTTATCTTCACCTTCTGTCAAATACAGACAAGAAGGATACAAGGAAAGTGACTTCAAATCCTTCACCACAGGGAGACCTGGAGAACTGCAAGCCTCTCCAAACATCTCAGAAGCCGAACCCCCAACCCTTGCCATCCAGACACATGGCTGCACGTCCGATGGAGACGGTGGGTTTCGCCGTTCTACCCGCACACATCTTGGCATCCGCCATGGAGGAGTTTCCCCAGCAGCTACCCGTCCCCAAGTGTCTGGCTCGGGGCCGAAACCGTCCCCGGCGGCCCCGAGACGCCCGCTTCAAGACCCAGCCGGTGACTTTTGCTGAGATCGCCGAAGTGGAGGAGGAAGGGGCTTCACCTTTGGAGGAAGAAAGAGCGAGGCGGTCCTTCCTTCAGTCGCTGGAGAGCCTCAGAAGAAGCACACAGACTTTGCAACACGCAGGATCCACGCAGAGCTGCCGCACCGCGTCTGCACAGGCTAGTCTGGACTCCAGTGACTCAGACTCGGCACAATGAGAGAGTGAGAAGAAGGTCTGAAGGATGAAAGGACTGGAACTCAATTTATTTCGCACATATCTTCCTGTTAAATTCCTCTTTCACAGCCGTTAACCTACAGTAGTTATGCATTTATGTGCAGATTCCAGTTGAGTAACACTGGCACAGCGATTGTTTAGCTCCTCTGCAAAGAAAAGAGCAAAGTTGTAGCATGCTGGAAGATTTGAGAAACCACTTAAATGCTTACGCAAATTCCTTTTTTTTTATTGTATGAGACTCAAGGACTGGTGAGGTTTCATCTGTAATGAACTTGACAAGAGAGGAAGTACCATGTCTGATTCCGTTTTAATAGACTAATGTTACTCGTATCCCTTGTGCCTGCTTACGATTGCACAGTTGAATGGGCTCTTCACTGCTGGGCAGGATGCAGACTGTCACATTTCATTATAACTCATTGCTGTGTTGACGAACAAACTAAAAGAGGTAAAACAGAGATGTATTTTTACAGAAAATAAGGTTGCAAACCATGATGTCTAAGTCTGCCAGAATGGTGAACTTACTAATGATCTTGATGCGGAGCAAATTATTGTACTTTTCAAATGTATCTTATATTTATTCGCAGATTATTTTGTTATAACATAGTAATTTTAGAGAATTGTTCTGTTGACACTGTGGACTTGTAAAGTCACTATCACTGTATGTGAAAGAAAAAGCCTTTATACTTCGATTTGACTTTATCTTTGTTAATTTGTTTCATACTTTCTTTCTTAGTTATATAAATAAACTTTTTAACATTGGATTCATCGTCTCATTTGTCTTTTATTTCTATTTCAGGTTTATTTGACAGGGACAATGCACATCAATAATACATAAATGTACAATGTGCCAGAATTAGTCAAAAGGCTATTTTGCATCTGCAGTTCCTGGACTGATTGCGAAATTGTCACCCTAAATATATAAAACAATTAATCAAAACATAACAAATACATGCTTCGAAATACATATTAAAGTTACACAAATCCTAAAAAAATTAACATCGGTTTAAAAATCATACTATACCTAGAACCAACAGATCAATTCCAGCTCACGCAAACACATACACAATCCACCAGTCAAACAAAATAACCAATGTATCACTAATCCATAATATCAATATGCAGACAAAGAAAATTTAAGCATACAGACAAGTAACAGTAACAGTTATCATTCAATCAGTACTCAACCAAACAACCTCATGTATATAGCCTAAAATTCTCAACTAGTGAAACAGACAAGACAGGAAAGCAGTAGAACTTAGTTTATAAAATTAATGTTGACAATACTAACTCTCAATTAACCACTTCTTTAAGTGGACCTTAAAAGAGGCATAAGTATTAAAATGTGTAATGTTAGTTGGGATGGAGTTCCACTCACGAGCAGCACTAACTGAAAACATTCTTTGACTAAATACACTTTTTCTTAAAGGGACTTATATACAATCACCTCTTACTGCACTTCTCATTAATCTGTAACCATTTGGTGCTATGTTTACAAACTGGTTCAATACAGGAGGAGCCAGTCCATGTTTAATTTTACACATAAGACAAAGATCTGAATATACAATCAAATGTTTATAACTTAATATGTTTTTTTTTTTTTAAATATCACAATGATAAAAACTTTATATCTAAAACTTTCAGTTTGTTTATATAGAGAGAGAATTGGTTTGAGAGAAGTATTACTTGCTTGTGACCAGGTTGTCAAACAATAGGTAATATGTGAAAAGATAATTGAATGCATAAACATCTTCACAGCCTTAGTTGACATGCAGCTACGGGCATATCTAAAATTTGCCAAGTTGAACTTACTGTTATTGCAAACCTTCTTGATATGTGATCTAAAAGTAAGATTGCTATCAATATATACACCCAGATATTTAAAATCTGAGACGATATTAGAATTAAGACAAACATATATTAAAATTATATTAGAATTAAGACAAACATTTGGAAAATCATTTACATACTGAGAAAATAAAAGTGGGCCCAAGATCGAACCTTGTGGGACACCTGCTGACAAAGAAACAACACCTGATTGATAATTCTTCACTCCAATGCGTTAAATATGATTCTACCCATTTAATGGCATCTACAGAAAAATTAAATGCATTCAATTTAGACAAGAGAATTCCATGATTAATGTTATCGAAGGCCTTTTTTAAATCTAGAAAGATGGCACCAACAACCCCTCCTCGATCCAACAATAACTTCACTTTTCTATAAAATAGCAATTAGCTGAATCTGTTGAGTGATTAGTACAGAAATCAAACTGATGTGCATGTAAAGGATAAGCACTGGTATTTAAATGATTTATAATTTGTTCTGCAACTAGAAACCACGGGCAAAATGCTAACAGGTCTATAGTTGCTGACAATAGACAATTACCTCATTTAAATACGGGAATTACAGCTGCTAATTTCCACTCATTTGGGAACGTCCCATGAGTAAATGAATGATTTACAATTTTTGTAATCGGGTTAACTAATACTTCTGAAAGCTCTTTCAACGTGCATGTATTCAACCCAATGACATCTTTAGCTCGAGATGGCCTGAGGGATCTATTCACTCTCATCACATCTGACTCAGTGATTGATATAATGTTGAAAGCTGGTTTTGTCTATTTAACTTGACAAAAAGTGGTCTTATATTCAGGAGTAAAATACTTAATGATATTTTCTATACTGAATCAACGAAATAATTATCAAGAGCATCAGCTACTTCAACTAGCTTATTCTGAAATTTTCCATCAACAAGCAGTTCAAGTGATTTAGGATTTATAGAATTATGTCCCATTAATATTTTTAACTGGCTCCAAATAGACTTAGCATTGCCTCCTGCTTTTTCTTTTATGTTCAGAAAGAAGACAGCTTTAGCTACCCTAAGCTTTACCCTATTTCATAACATAATAAAAGTATGTCTATCGCTGCTTACTTTAGATTTGACTGCAACCTTTAGGACCATATCCCGTTTTTTCATTAAATTTAAAATTTTTATGTTCATCCAAGGAATGGTGTTCTTCTTCTTCCTACTTCTTTGACTGCATGCAAATTCATCAATTAAGCTCAGCAGTTTATCTGTAAATTTTTTGCTGTCTTCTTCTGGTGACATTCCTAAAAGCACTGTCTCCCAATTGATGCTCTGGACAGCACTTATAAATTGACCTTGCATATTTTTGGGAATATTTAAAGATTCCTGATCTTGGACAAATGGAGTGAAACGTTTATTGGTTAGCTTCCTTGCTATCAGAATCAAATTATGATCTGCAACAGCAAACCAATTTACAGAGACTTTTAAAAAAAGAGCTATATATATATAGTGAATGCTAAATGAGCAAGAAACATGAATGAAAATAAAACAGTAAAGTCATAACTTCTTAATCTAAATATGCATTTGTACATATATATATATATATATATATATATATATATATATATATATATATATATATATATATATATATATATATATATATATATATAATTTATCTTTTCTTGTGTGAATAACATTTTAATAATCTAAAGAACCTTTTGTACAATAGAGAGGTTTCATTGATGTTAAACATTTTTTTATGGAACCATAGGTGACAATAAAGAACCTTTATGGAAATAAATTTACTAAAACAAGAAAATCTTAAAATGGAAATAAAGTGAGCATAACATGGAAAAGAAAACAGAAGTAAAGTCCATTTATGACTCCTCATTACATAGTATAATGAACGGTCACGGCTTCTCACGTAATGATCATGCATAATCTCAGATGTGAGCAGGCGTTTACACTGTGTCCACATCACAACACAAAAACACATTTCATCGGTCTCTATCTGGACTCCCTCAACGTCTGATTTCTATCAGCCAGTACAGATGCCATGTAAAAATAGCATCTCTCTGACTTGCCTTCTGATCTAGTTACATTATAGGAAATCATGCCTCACCATCCAGCTGGGGATTCTGCAGTGTTGTGAAAGACTATGCTTGGCACCAAAACGGTGTGTGACTGGGTTTATTTATGTGTTTTAGGGATTACCCTTCAACCCACTGAGACAGACTACTTCATCATCTCTGTCCTTTCTGACTGGAGAGACAATATTGCAATTAAACAGTTTTAACATTAAATGTAAAACCTATAAATTAACATACTAGTAGCGTAATTATAACGGTGCATATTAACGTGTTTAATGTAGCTGTGTCTTTTTGGGATTGTCAAATGTTATGATAGCGCCACACTGTCGTGTTGGGGAAAGTTGCTTTTAAAAGTAATGCATTACAATATTGCGTTACTCCCTAAAAAAGTAATGAATTGCGTTACTTAGTTACTTTCTATGGAACGTAACGCGTTACATTGGAGTTACTTTTTAAACCTGGGCAGGGCTTGCTTGTTTGTTTGTTTTTAATATAAAAAAAAAAATTTCTTTTACAAATGTAAAAGCCCTTTTCACAACAAAAGTGAAATGAATAAGCGTGAGGCTGAAGGAAATGTAAATTCATGTCTGTACAGTAGAGGGCGCAGCTCAAACAAACTTCCTGAAGAATACGAAGCTGGAGAAGAAAGTTCAACACTATTCAGGAATAACAAAAATGAAACGCAGATGTGTCATTTTTGCTAAGTATATGGTTGAATTGAATCATCAAAGGTCAGTAGCAAAGAAACTGCTTAATTAAATGGGATTAAATACATAAATTATACTTGTCTTTTTTAACATTAATTTATTGCAAGTTTGTATAATATTCTCAGTTTGCATTTGACTATTCTTATTCTGTTCTTATTCAATACGGAATCTGTTTTTGTGCATGTGAGATGAGATAAATACATGTTCATATTTAGTCCTGAACTACAGTAAACATCATGTTCCCACAGCACACAACACCTCTGCACTTACTCCCGATTTCTCTCAACTTGGCAACACAAGTGCTGTCAGTCAAGACATGGGAAACAAAGCAACTTGTGTTACTTATTTGAAAAAGCAATTCAGATATTTCCTTCTAAATTAAAAAGTAATGTGTTGATTGCATAACTCACGTTATTTGTAATGCATTACCCCCAACACTGTGTATAAACCATCCTACGAAACATACAAAATCACCTTTAACTGTTTTATTCCTTTATAGGAAATATCCTTGTTCATCTCTCCTTTCTGCAGTGAAGCATCTCAGTAACCTACTTTGCGTGGTGTGGTTGCCATGGTGATAGTGAGGCTAAAGAAATATGATGTTTTGAAACTGTTTTGGAAACAAACTTTATGTTCATTTCCACCAGACTTGTCTTGTCTCCTCCTATCCATTCCCTTTCTCTTTCTTAATCAGTCAATTTACATTTAGGCCTTCCTTATTGCATCAAAGCTAAATAGGCCTACACCCTTTTATTGATATGCTTTATTTCTGACGCTTTATTTTCAGACGCTTTTCAGAACTAACACCATTTTTGTGCTTCATAAATGTTCAAATAAAAATATGACGCTGCAGATTTATCTGAATGCGGGAGTGCTGCCCAATGCGTAATGTGCAGTGAACAAAAACAGCCTTCAATTAAAAACATCATGTTCCCAGCAGGCATTTGGACTGGCCCCACTGTTCTTGGTTATATAACAAATTGTTCTTATCGCTTATTCCTTGCTGAGAGAAGATATGATGAAAATTTTCCTGAAAAGGGAGTGCGTCAGGGTTAATAGACTCCTTCCAAGTCTATTAAATTAACACAATTGAATCAATTTTATTTTGCAACACATCCTCTTTGTGTTTGCGTCCTCAACTCAAAATATATGTATATAATCCTATTCTGTGAAGACTGTTTATTTCACTGTTGACATGGCAAAATAATTCAAGTGAGTGGGCTTGAAATGTGACTGAATCATTGGAGGAAAACAGTGACTCATGTTTACAGGCCAGTATTTATTAAATATATTGCTAGTGGCAAGTTTTGCTGATGGGCATGAATGATTAAATACTGAGGAAAATGAGGGATTTGTCCCTTCTCTTCAAAACTATTAGATCCACCTTCCCGACATGGCACTCGACAGATAATCATAAACTAGATTTTGGGACGATGGTACAAATGAGGAGTGTTTTACATTCATTTTCCTGCTCGTTCACCTGCTTTTGCGTCTCTGCTTTGCATCACTGAAAGTGTTGCCTGTTCAAGGCTGTCTGGGTTCTGTCTGCAAAAGTATTCGTTTACTGAATCCCTGACCTACATTCTCATACGCCGTGAAGCAGAACCCTTTGGGCTTTGGGTCAGAACCAAAAGGCACATAACTGGAAGTGCTGCGTTGCCCTTGTTCTCCCAGTCTGTTTCTCTCATTGATCTGTCTTAAAATGCACAAGGATACTGAATGAGCAGAGGGTAACCCATTTACACACTCTCATTTCCTCAAACCATCAATGAGGGCGGTTGGCAATTGATGACATGCAAGAAATTATTAATATATGTGTCAGGGGAAACAAATAGATCGATACTTTGAGTGATTTATGGTGTTGTACCTCATTTTTACCATATAAATAACAGTCTAATTCCATTCTGTGTAGATGCAAGGAGGTTTTTGATGCTTTAGGGCTTCTGACATTTGTGAGACTGTTGAAATTAATTTCAGATTGAAAATGTTTATCTAAAACCATCTTGTGTCTGTGATTATGACTGGGAACTTATCTGGGCCTTCTTTTAATGCGCTGCTGACATTTCCATTTTGTGTTCTGACGCAGAGATAGCCTAGTTTGAGAGTTTTGTGCCAAAGCAAACAAGTCTATTCTCCAATGAATTGATGGGATGTAAAATCTTTCCTATTTTACCCTGCCCTTCACCCTGGAAGTCTCTTTACAAGAGCTCGGGAAAATTTTTGTGCAGAATGAAAATCTGACCTAATTATCCTTAATATCTTATTATAAAATATTAATGTAATTAATGTGCTTATTACAAAGATTGGGTTTGTGTTAAAGATAAAAAGGCAGTTTGTGCTTTTATTCAGATGGTTTTATCTCCACTTTTGGTTTTGTGTGTGGAGAAACACTAAATGCAGCCGGTTATATTTTTTAAACAGTGTGTCTGGGCTAAAGCGCTATTAGTCGGCACAACTTGTTCTCTTTTATGTTTTTTTTTTTTTTTTTTTTTTCCTTAACAGACCCAATGACTAATGCTGTCTGGGCAAACTAAATTGTCTCAATCATCTAAAGATAAAAACTTCAATTTAACCCATAAATGGTTTCTGTATCCTGAGTATACAGCCATTTGAGAGGATGGGGAGGGGGGGGGGGGGGGGGGAGACCTAATTTCTGAGAAAAATATATTAAAGGAGGTCCTTTCAAATGCTATTTATGTGATATAGTATAAAAAAAAAATGGCATCGACTCACCATATTTATCTAAAAATATGACCATGAGCAATAAGCAAGCCACTGTTCTTGAATTCAATATCTCTGTCTAATAGTAATATCGTTTACTCGTATTTTCATTTCAAGAACAAACTATGAAATTGGAAATTAAAGCAGTACATAAATATGTAATGCTGGATATTAAAACAAGAAATTGTAGTTTTTGATTCCTAATGTGCATCGGTTTTAAAGTATATTACTGTGATTGTTATACATACGATATTGCTAAAGCATCAATTCAAAAGCTATAGCAAAAAAAACTAGTGGAAATTGTGATTAATAATAATAATAACAATACATTAATAAGCATATACAGTATATTTTCTGTGGTATTCCTGCTCAAAAACACTAATGTTTAATCAAGTTGTTCATATAACTTTGACTTCTGTCCAGTAGATGCCAGTAACACATGAATAATGCTCTGCATACTAGGCACGAGAAGAAGCTCTTTTTATTGACGTGACTGTGGACCAATCACGAAGCGAGAAGCGATTGACGTCTTTGTATTTTTTTATTGTTGGAGCTCTCTGGTCCAATCACACGACGAGAAATGATTGACGTTTTTAAAGTTCGTTCGCTCCAGCCAATGACATTCAACGAATTCTGAAGCGCGAAGAGTTTAAGGGAGAGAAGAGAACGATGGCTAACGGAAACTCTAAAGTGTAACAAAACAATACTTTTAAAATGCTGTTTTTTTTTTTTTAAATAACTTTCCGTTATCATTAACCGTATATTTAAATGACAGTTAATTTCTGTTTCGTGTTGCTTTAGCTCAACAGCGACGGGAATCATGACTCGTTCGTTCGCAGCAGCTGCTCTTAAGATGCTTCTTGGTTAGCGTTCAAATGCGTTTATTGACGTTTTAAAAGACTAGATGTCATGTTCAGTGTTTGTTTTCTTTGTCTAATCTAATTCTAAACGTCTATACGTGTGACATTTGATCGCTGGAGGCGATCGTGTTTTGCATGACAGCTCTTTAAGTCCAGTTATGGCCTCGCAGAATGTGGTCTTTGCCATCGATGTGGATTATCGGCCAGAAGACACCAACAGCACGACTAGTTCCTATCAAAACCACCTCAAACAGTGGATACTAAGAGTCCTGCTCAGTTTGGGACACAAATATGGGCTGGAAAAAGTGCGATGGGGTTATAAATTCTTCCACTCAAGGACTGTGAAAAGTGCAACACTTATAAACAGAGGATCTGATTTCAAGGAGCTCCAGGAGAAAGTGTTCAGTGACTTCGAAGAGGAGCTGCTTGTCAAATTCAGCGTGGAAGGAAAGTCACCCAAAAGTCAGGAAAAGTCCAACAAACTGAAACCCAGCCCGGTTAGTTGTGTCCAGAATGCCTTGAAAGAGGTTCTTCTAGACTTCCAGTGGGACAGACCTGATCTGACGTCTCCCACCAAGGTCACACTGAGACCAAGAAGATCGAGCAGAAGTGGTAGAAATATCCCTCTGCAGGACTACGACATGTTAAGCGTTGACAAAAATATCCTTTTTGTTGTGTCTGAATGTCCACGGTCCAAAGCAGAGTTGGAAGACTACTTGTCCATCCGTAGGGATGACAGTAGACTTCATAGAGACATACATGAGCAGGTGCTGCCCAAAGGTCTGATAGATATGCTTATGCAACGCAAAGTGTTGCTTCATTGGGCTGATTCGGGTATATTGAAGGTAAGTGGTGCTCTTATAGAGTTCCTATGTATAATTAGGGTTTATATCAGTGTTTTTGACTACAGTATGTTTTTTCTAAACCAGGCTAATCATGTGGTGGAGGACTACACTGGCATGGAGACATTGGCAGAGCGTCTTGGGCAGGTTGGTGGACGGGTTGTGCCCATGCTGTCTCCTTGTTTGCCATTGATGGACCAGCATTCTGACACAAGCCCTTCACTGGATTTGGGAATAGATGCCTTTCCTATAGATTCAACCAATAGCTACCTTCAGTTGTCAGAAAGAATGCACCAACAAGTCTTTCCTCCTTTGGGTGGATGTCTTTCCTGGATTGCAGGTAAATAATAAAATACAAACACGCACACAAGGACAAATAATCCTAGTTTATGTTCTTTAAAAAAGTCTCTATGGTCACCAAGGCAGCATTTAAATGATAAAAAGGGAATATTGTGGGACATCATTACAATTTAAAATAATTGTTTTCCATTTTAATATATTCTTCAATGTAATTCATTATTTCTTGTGAAGGCAAAGTTTTCTGCAGCATTTATTATCTATGTTAATATGGTTGGCGCATCCAGTTGAGCAGTTGAAAACTGCTTCATATTTTTGTAGAAACTGAGTTTTTTTTTTCAGGATTCTTTGATGGAAAGTTCAAAATAAAAGCATTTATTTTAAATAAAAATCTTTTGTAACATTACACATCTTTGTCAATTTTGATCAATTTATTGCATCCTTGCTTAGTAAAAGTATTTATTATTTGTAAATCTTACAAACTTTTGTATAGTAGTGGATCACATTTTTCACAAAAATACTAAGCAGCACAAACAAACACATTTTCTTGAGCAGCAAATTAATATAAGAATGAATTCTGAATGATCATGTGACACTGAAGACTGGAATAATGGCTTTATAATTTATATATGTATAATATAAATGTATGTGTATTATTTATATATATATATATATATATGTATGTATAGCTATAGTTAGAAAGTATTAGGCCTAATTATAATTAATAATGTAATTAATAAATATTTGAATTTCAGCTTCAACTTTTTATTTGACCTAATTTTTCCAAAATGATCAGTGATTTCTACATTTTTTTTTTTTTGATGTTGTTGCAGATGGGAACAAGTGCTCCTATAGTGTGACTCTGGAGCCGGTATCATGCAGGCAGAGGTTTCTGCGAGCTCCTGTGGATGTGGTTCTCAGAGGTGTCCTGCAGGACCTGGACTCCATCTCCCTCTCACGTTCAGCCTGTGAGAGCTGGATAATTCAGTGCACAGATGCTGAACTGGGTCAGGAGGCTTTTCAGCGCTTAAAGCAGATGTCTACTGGAGGACCTGCCATGGTAAAATGACTTCATCTATTATGTTGTTTTATAATAGGATGGTTCCAGCTGTGAAATATGATTGCAGTCACATGCAATGCTGTTTTGTAATAGCTCAAATATACAGACACCTGTATATATACACATGTGCTCCATATCTATGCCTTTTGTCCTTACAAGGTTGTAGATCCTTAATGTAGTGCATGGACTTTTGTTTTTTTCTTTGTGTTTGTAAGTGTTTACATTGTGCAAAGATAAAAGCAAAAATTATTTATTGTCCATGTGTGGGTAATTTGAGTGCAAAAATGTGGAGAACAATATATTTTTTCTTTATTGACACAGCTAGCAGAAGTGACTGAAGGAGGTGTGGTGTGTTCAGCGGTGCTGTCGGTGCTCTCCTCCTGTACGGCTCAACTCACTGTCCTTCAGCCTCTGGTTACTCAGGAAGACCAGCTTCTGTCCACACACGTTGTTCCCTTGGACACCACAGACATCTCCAGTGACCTACCTGATGTTGTCAGCAGTGTGCTCAATGCCATGTATGACATCATGGAGGATGAGGATTGCTCAGGTGTTTGTTTTTTTCTGAAATAATCTGGGGTTTTTTGTGCCTTGTGCATATAAACAGACAAACACAATCTTAAAGTTTTGATCCTAACCTTAAACATTTTTGATTGCGTTTTCCAGATAAAGGAAAGATGCCAATTGTTCCTGACTGGGCCAATCAAGAGCTCAAGCAGGGGTCTTATTTAAGGAGAAATGAGCTGGTGGAGGGATGGTTTCCTTTGTCTGACCAATCAGGAATCAGCTGCCATTTAATGGAATCAATGAGGTTTGGAATCTTTCACTCGTTTTATTTGATTAGGGCTACACAATAACAGATAAACTGATAATCGCGATTATCATGTGAGAAATTTCTTTTTACTTAGTATTTATTGTATATTCAGTAAGCAAAAATCATGAGAATCAGCTTGTATTTTCGGTTTAATTTCCTGTAGTTTCATGATTTATTATATTTAGTTTTCAGATCATCAGCACTTTTTTCTTATTGAAAAGAAAGTGCATGTGCATTGTAGCCAGATTGGTGAGATTAAGTGATACTGGACAGAATGTGTTTCCATTGAAAAGAAAAGCTCTGACTGGAGGATTTAATCATTTGATATCTGGCAACCCTGAACATGAACACTTGTGGAGGCTTGTTACCAATGAAAGATAATGCAAATGTCAAATGAAACTCTAAATCATAGTTTAATCAAAATATATTAAAAACATATTATTGAACTGCTCTAGTATTAATGCATGTAGACAACAATTTTATTTAGTAGGATCTCATAAAGACTTTTTAAAAAGCTCTTTCCTGAAAACATGTAGTAGTTTTTATCATATGTACATTTAAAGCATCTTGTGTAATTACAATCTGTTTTATTTTTCTTGTTTTGTTTTATTGCATCCCCCCCCCCCCCCCCCCCCAAAATTATCAAAATGGCACATATTATATTTGTCATGGGCTATTTTTATTTTGGTACTAAAAGATCTGTCTTACATGTACAGGCTCCTGCATGCAGCTCCAGAGGAAGAGGA
This sequence comes from Acrossocheilus fasciatus, assembly GCA_036784905.1. Classification (NCBI taxonomy): domain Eukaryota; kingdom Metazoa; phylum Chordata; class Actinopteri; order Cypriniformes; family Cyprinidae; genus Acrossocheilus; species Acrossocheilus fasciatus. The sequence continues at coordinate 14,015,780 of CM071962.1, read as the reverse complement.
GAGGGAAGAGGAGTACTCAGATACTCAGCAGGAGATCACCAACAGTCTCTCAGAGCTCTATCAGAGCAGCACAGCTGGATCCAGTGGCAACCTGAGGTCCAAAAAACGTAAGTACAAAATGGTACTCGATGAAGTGATCGATGCATCATAAAATTTACTAAATACTTGCAGTGATTTTGTTTGCCTATGTCATGAACACACAACAAACAAATGCCATGTTTTTATTAATGATTTTTGGCCTAATTTTCTCTTTTTCAGGAGGTACACAATGCACACCAGTAAGGCAGAAGATGAAGACTATGAGTCGCTCTCTACAGATGCTGAATTTTGCTCGCTTGAATGTGAAAGCTCAAAAGACTCAGGGTGATAGCAGCTCTGCTGGATCTGCCAAAGGAACTGAAAAAGGGGGCAAGAGATGCTCTGGGGATCGGACCAAGCCTGGCCTCTTGCGTGAGTATCGAGTCCTTTATTTGAAAAAAGCCTTAAGTTATAATGTCCAAGGTTTAGGATCTCCATGAAGTAAAAACAGGACTGTTTTTTAACTTTATTGTAAATAAATTGTTAATGATGTTCATTGACTCAAACAGATTTCAACAGTGAGGAAGAGCTGCTCTCCCACCTGGGACTCACTTTTCAGAAAGCTGTGGAGAACAGATCCATGTCTGTTCCTTCTCAAGTCCAGGATATGCTTTCGGTTGTTAAGGCATTCATCAAAAATAACACTGATGTGGAGGTGAGTCAGAGGAACACGTACATTACAATCATACAGCTGTGTTGCCTGGTTGCAGGTAACTGCAAAACATGATCTCCATGTACGTGTTAATATTGAACTCTGTTTGCCCTTCTAAAAGATCCTAGTCTAATTAGTTAATTTTGTGTTTGTAATGTTAATATGTATGCTTCTAAGAGATGTTTATTGTTGATATGGTGGTTTAATGTATCATGTGAAGACCAAAGTCATGTAACCGTTTAGGAAAACTGATATGTTTTTTGTACAGTTTTCTTTTAATTGTACATTTAACCATTTCTCACCAGGCTTCATTCTTGGGCTTGGTGCAGAAGCATCTGTTGAAATCCTGTCAGGCTATTCGTCAGCTTTACGGAAATTCTTCAGATGAAGAGAGTAAAATCAGGGAGTAAGTATTCAGACCAAATTAAATCAATGTCCAGATGAATTGACAGTAAGCTTGGAACATTTTAATAAAGGTAATGATAAGGTAATGGACTCACAAATCATTATTCCTTATACAGATGCCAGCTGCAAGCAGTTCTCAGACTTGAATTGTGCAGACAACCAGAACAACAAGAAGACGAGGAGGTTGTGGAACAAAGAGTTGAGGATGTAAGGAGACAATCAACCTTTTAAAACCTCAATGTCATAACCAATAATTTAAATTGAATTGAATGCAGAAATCTTCTGTGGTTTGTGGTTGTTAAATATGATGTTGGTCATTTTTTATAAACCCCTTTCAAGGTGGCTGATATGCTCCGGATTATCTCCCGGAGTAAAGATGCTGTTTACTTATCCAAATTCATGCAGGATGAAGTTCTGCCAGTGTAAGTTATTAGCAACTCAGGAATATTCATGAAAATGCTAATTTTATCCAAACCCAATTAATAAGTTGTGATCTCTGATATGGTATCTCCCAGGTTCCTGAACAGCATCCCTAAAGTCCTGGCAGATGTCTACCACAGTTTAGGAACACAGTTGCCCGAGGCGCTTGTTGCTGTCCTGCCCTCTGACTTCTTCAGTGATGAGTCGATGGCTAAGGACAGTGTGTCTGTGAGTTCTTCACCTTTCTCTGCAACACAGAGCAATTTATCCAGCATCGGAGATCATCTGGAGGAACTCCGCAATCGCTCTGCTAAAAAGAGGAGGTGATTTGTCATTGAAAAGAATGTGTGATTATATCAAATGCTTTGTGTGTAAGTGGTCAAATAAACTCTTTTGTCTTTTTGCAGACAGAACATGCTCACACGCCACAAAAGCATGACTGAGGCTCCTCAAGCACTTCGACAGATAGAAATGCCAAGAAAGTCCTCACGGCTGGTGAGATTTCATTATTTTTATTCTATTACTTTCCATCTTGTCACAAGAACTAAAATCCTAACTTGCCTATTTTGGAATGCAGGCAAAGCCGAAACACTGTGTCCCAGTAGAAAAACCTGCTGTGGAAGAACCAGAACCACCACCTCCAAAGCAAGCAGTTCAAGGTAATTGGCCCATTCCATTTTAATCTTCATGCTGTCCTATAAAGTTGTGATCTGTTGTTGCACCTTTTTCTTTTGTTCACAGAGGTAACAAAGGTAAGGAGAAATCTTTTCAACCAAGTGGCCGTATCGCCCTTAAAGAAGTCCAAAATGCCACGGAGCCAGTCTGTGTCGGCAGTAGAGGGACTTAAGAAACGAAAGCGTTCACATATGGATGATGATGGTAATTTTTATTTTTGATAGTGAGAGATTGTTTAATTGTTTAATGTAGTATGTGAACTTAAAAAAACTTTTACATTTCAGAACGACACACTCTTCTGACAAAGAAAGTAACTGAAACACCACTGCATAAACAGGTGTCCAATCGTTTTCTTCACCGGCAAAGGACTGGCAGGTGAGTCCTGTGTCCTGATTTTTAAGTTGCTGTTATATTTGTTCACTGATGCTTGACAATTGTAAGGGATCCGGTTTGAAATAAAATCTTTTGTATTTCTCTTGCTGTCTTTGTCACAGAAGATCTGGAGAATCCGATGTGTGCATTATTGAAGAGTCTCCTGTCAAACCAACTGCCGGTTAGTGTCTAAGATTTTGCTACAATGTCAAACATAGAAAGACCACTTACTAATAGAGAGTACTCTAATAAATAATTTGTTCTTAGACTTGAGGAGGAGCCCAAGAATTAAAAGCCTTACCAGGAGACATTCCAGTTTGTTCTATTCAAGCTCACAGCCACGTTCCCGAAACCTGGACCGTGCCATCTCCTCCTCTCAACTCTGCCACTCTGAGGGTAAAGGTGAGCAGGAAATAGTGAAAGTGTTTCAGTGACACAGTGAAAATAGATGTCATTAAGCTTCTGGACATAAAATGTTTAGTTTTTGAACATACTGTGAAGGTGTATGCTGGTGCATTCTCAAAGTAGCCTTGTATTCATTTTGCAGGAGGATTCAATGTTAGTTCTGTTAGGTCGCCAGTTCGGCTTCTTTTTGGTGCTACCCAGTCCCCTGGTCACCTACGGCACACTACAGCATCCTCCTTAGAAGATCAAGGCAGCAATGAGTTGTCACTTAGGTCTGCAGTTTTTGAGGTAATATTCCTTTCCGTTTACAGTTAATTAAAATATGAAATGTTGAAGGAGTTTTGAGTGTATAAGTCCTGTCATCTATTTTGCATTAATGTGATGCATTTATTTTGCAGAATCAAAATAAAACTCCACAGAAGTTAAGATCTGATCCAGTAGGATCTGCAGTTGGGTCCAGAACCCCTCGGTCCCCAAGAACTCCAAGCCAGACAGTTGGAGAGAATGGGATGACCCTGCGAGGGAGCCCTTTTCGTCCACCTGCTGAGAAGAGTCTAGTGGTAGAGACACCCAAGAAAAGCCCACTCAAGGGGATACTCAAGACCCCAATTAAAAACCTCTTGGATTGTGTTTCTCCTAATGGCGCTTGGCTGAGGAGCCCAAATGGTAAAACGCCAAAGAAGAGTGTGACATGGTCTCCATCTCCACGGAAACGCCTGACAGAAAACCCAATCAATGTGCCGGAGTCTCTGACGTTTACAAAAAGATGCTCACCAAGGCTGCTTACACCTGGCAAAAATAGCAGCTCAGAGGAAAGAAATGTTTTCAAAACACCTGACAAGATGCCCCAAAGGAAATCCAAGGCATCTCCTGGAACGATGCCTAGGACACTTGAAATCCTTGGAAATGTTGATCCAGAAACATCTCAGTCCATTACGAAATCAGGAAAGATGAGGAGGACACTGAGCTTACCTTGCAAGATTACCGAACAGTCTGGCGAATTTGCTTCCATCGATTCACAAGAATCTGATTCCGGGCCACTTCCTCTCTGTGTTTCACCATTAAAACAAAATATACAAACTCCCGTAAAAAGCCCCAGCTTAACACACAGGATGTGCACTCGCTCTGGTAGAACACCTGTAAAAGAGTCCTCGTCGCTTCCTGAAAAGTCTCGAGACGTTGCGGGATTCAGCCCTTCGCATCATAAAGGTCTGTATGCAGCAAATTTAAGTGCATCACCATCCTCTGGTCCTCCTAGATCACACATCCACCAAAGTAGTTCACCCACTAGTAATATGGGAGAATTTCCACAGGATAACAAAATGATTGGGCAAAACAAGATCAACCATGGAAAAGCAGAAGAGGCGTCATCTTCCGACTCCCAGCAGTTTGATTGCTCTGAATTCAGCATTACCACAGATGATGAAAGCATTGATATATCTGAGGCCTCAGTGGTGAAGACCCAACTCACAGGGGGCATTAAGATGAACATCGCTTTCTCAAGGAAACCCTCTAGATCCTCAGAGGTTTTCGAATTTAAGGGAAAACAACCCACCCCCGCCGTTACCACACCGAGCCGAAGCTACGGCTTCCGTCAAACTCCAGACCGGCGCCAACGAGAAGCAGAAGCACGTCTTGGATACTCCTCGGGAACACCAAAGATCTCCACCCCAAGAACAAGGCGAACTCCTGCATGTGGAAAGAGGTCCACTCCTCAACCACGTACTTATGAAGTGGAGATGGAGATGCAGGCATCAGGCCTGCCTAAGCTAAAGTTAAGAAGGACCGATTCTTTCAATGCAGGTGAAGCATCTAGTAGTGCAACTAAGGGCGTGGCCTCACATCTTGTGCACTGTAACATGTCAAATGTGAAGGTGCCACAAGTCGACAGCCCTCTTGCACAATGTTCTAGACATCCTGGCTGCATATCACCATCACTCTGCAGTCGAGGAACCCCTGCCAAATGTACACCTGGGAAGGGTGTACAGACGTACATATGTCAGTCGATCACTCCCACGCATTATCCGCCAAGTAGCCAATCCCCATTGGCGTCCCCACTGACTCCGTCTCCTCAAAGCAGAGGATGGTCAACCCCAGAGAACCTCAATAGTTGGCCTCGTAAGAAAAGAGCTCGGATTGAGGCTTGCGGGAGTAAAGAGCAGGTCATCAAAGGGGTCCCGCTCCTGGAAAAGCCTGGGGTGTTGGAAGACCCAGAACTTGAAGGTGTTTTCCGTATTCAAGGGGTGGAAGAACTCAAGGAGTCGCTGAGCACCCCAGTCAGTCAAAAAAAACTGGGTTTGAGATCAAGCCAGGTTATAGACCATCAGTGCTCACCGGAAGGCATGGATTGGACTGAGACTGTGGTTCAAGAGTGTGATGATAGAGACCCTACAATGTCTGAACAGTTTGCATGGATGGCCAGAAAAGGTACAGTAAAGCTTGTGTGCAATTCATTTTTTGTTCCTTGTGTTTACTTGTTCGTAAACGTTGTGGCATGAATCACTTTCAGTGGACACCCCTAAAGTAAAGAAACCCGTGTCGGCCAGTGGAATCTTCGCTCTCACGCAATCACCTCTGTTATACAAGAAATCAACTGTAATCAATGAAGCAGCAAACCCTAATGGTGAGACAATGATAAGTGTATGTAGAGCTATAGTTCAGAGTAGATGCCTTAATTACACATTTATGCATGTGCTTCGATACGTTTAGCTTTGGTGCTCATGCAGATAGCAAAAGATGTATTCTTCTAATAGTTATCGGAATAAACGTTGCAAAATTACCAAAAACAAAACAAAGTGAGGAAAATATCAGATCAGGTTTTGTTCATTTGAGGTGTTTAATAATTTATACTTTCTCCCAGCAGGATCAAAGTCTGAGCTGGATATCTCTCCTCTTTGCCAGCCGAGAAGGCGAAGGACACCTAGTAGGACGTACAGCCGAAAGAAACTTCTAGACTAAGTCTGTCATTACAAAAAGTACTTTTGGTTGCTTTGTCTTGCACTGTCCCTTTTAGAAAAACAAAAGCTTTTTATAACTGTTTTATTGTCTGTTTTAGTTTTATTCTCATTTGCTTGTATAATAATGCATTACCCAATATTGTATATTTTGTATTATACAAATGCTACACTGTATGTCATATAGCATCAGTTAAGTACAGTATAGCATGTTTTAACTGGTATGAACATTTCATTGTAAAAATAAGGTGGAAACATTTTTTTCTTTTGCTTTTTTCAGTCTAATGAAATCAAGCTTTAATTGCTCTTTGTTAGTGATTTATTTATTTGTGCTGCTTGTTCTGTGGATTTTTTTTAATGAAGCATGTGTTTCTTAACAGTTTGGCAGCTCACTCGCAACATCTTTGTCAATGTGAAATAAATGTAAATGTAAACAGATTATTTTAATAAAGACTTGTTCTTAAACCTCCGCATGCCACTTGAATGAATGCTGGTGTTTTAGTGAAATATCTACACACTTAATAACCAGCTTAAAAAGCAAGGTGAAATGTTTTGTATAGAAGGGGTTATTAGTCGTAATGCTAATATATCAGTTATGTTTGCCAGTAAAAGAAAATTATGCTTTGATATATAGGCCTTGCAGTTTGTCTTCGGGTAGGTTTAAAACTATGGGTCAACTACTGCTAAATGAGCTAAACCAGTCGATGCCAAAACCAAATGTGGTACCTCAGAGGTTTCTTGCCTGATCATGAGTTGCATAGCCCTGACTGCCAATAATGTAACAGATTTTTGCTGTGATTTGCAGCTAGTTGCCAAAATTCAGAGCACGTCTGCAGATTTTAGCTTCATACTATGATTTCATCCAGTCGGAGGATATTTAAGATGTTTGATATTTTGATCCAATTTTAGAATACACTTATTTGTCATGTGTTTCCTAGTTTCTGTGCGAATTTGTTGTGATCAGAACAACTTGGAAGTCTGGTAGTGTGATCTTCTGTTGTTTTATGATGCCCAGGTATTCTATATGTAGTATATGATGCCTAGTGTTCAGATTTTAAAGTTGCATATGGTCTCTCTTGAAAATCAATTTCTCATGTGCTTTTGTGAGTTGATGTGTAAACTGCACCATCTAGTGCATTACTGGAGCACCATGTGAATCTGTTTCCAGTTCCATTTCATTAAAGTACAATACCATGAAAACCTGCTTAGTTATGCTAGAAATAGATATTAGAAATATGCTTGGCATTTTTTGACAGTTAAGATTTGCCTTCCTGATAAAAGCGAACAAAACTGATTTACAAGAGAGCATCATTTGAAATATGATCACATGTAACAGCTCTACAACCCGAGGAACATCCTGGAAAAACTGCTGAAAACATTTCATCAGTCTTTAGATGCTTATCTTTAGCTTCTGCAGCTTTGTATAATTCTGGAACAAATACATCAACAGCAGATCAGTCACAAAAGTACTTCAAGCAGTGATACAGATTAGGATATGGTCAATTTTCGGTTAAAACAAACCAATGGCTGAAGGCATTTTGTTCATGGTGGTACAAGATTCACAGTTCTCTTGAAACGGAACTGCATATCTACAAGTTCGTTGCAGCTGTAACATACAATCATTGTAATAAATTGAATGAAAAAAAAGGTTCAAACCAGCACGATTGTAGGTTTAGTGGGCCTTTTATTTCACAATCCTTCCAAACGTACAAAAAAAAAAAAAAAAAAATACATGGTACAAAAAAGGAAAAAAAAAAAAAAATTCACCAAATCCCCCTTTTCCATGAGAAAGAAACATGTAGAATTGGTCTCAAAAGTGCATCTCTCCAAGGTACAGTGTAGGGAAAATCTCAATTTGACAGATCTGTACCTCTTTCACTTATCTAAAAATCACACGTAGTCTGGCCGTCACAACCTTCCACAGTGTTCCCAGAGCAGCAGGCCCATGAGTGGGCTGACATTGTGACGTGGGTCAGAGCACTCGCTTCACTAAAGATTGGAATATAATTTACGTCTCCTGCAAAAATTCTCCCCCTTGCTTCTTGGGCTGTGATTGTTTATAACTCAGACTTCTTCTTCTTCTTTGATTTCTTCTCATCCTCTTGGACCACCACGGTGTTTGTGGCCTCTCTTTTCAGGTAGGAAATAAAGTCGCTGACTTCACGACCTCCCTGATGATCAAACAAGACTGATTACATTCACATTTCTTGGTAGAATGAACACTGAAGTTTAGATTTAATAAAAAAAATAAAAAAAAAACCCAACAACAAACCTCATATTTCTTTGGATTTTGCTTCTGACCAGCAGGGGAGAAATAGATTGTGGGGAATCTAAAAGCGAAAGGGTCAGATTGTGAGTAAATCAATTAGCATCAAATCACAGAAAAAGCACTAGCATAATTTTGGCGGGAAAAAAAAGATAGTTACTACATACCCTCTAACTTCATATGGAGAGGGGACATCGTTAGCGGTGGCATCCATCTTTGCGATGACAATGTTTGGATTGTCTGAAAGCTGTAAAATAAAGAGAATATCTATGAAATGACCATTCAGGTCAATATTTCATAGCGAACAATACAACATCAAGCTCTAAAAACTTACCTTCTCTCCGAGTTCTTTGTATTTAGGCTCCAGGCTCTTGCAGTGTCCACACCAGGGGGCGTAAAACTCAATGAGAACGTCTTTGCTCTCATCATTTACAATTGAGTCAAAGTTCTCAGCCACAATAACCTGGAATAATAAGGATGAAGTTCCAGGTTATGTGAACTAGTATTTCAAATATACACATACATACATACATACATACATACATTATATATATATATATATATATAGAAACAAAATTGCCTGACGCACCTTGACAGGGCCATCGTTGTTTTCAGGAATGGGCTCTGATTTGAGGTAACGCTTCAGGTTTCCATCAAAATAATCCTGCAGGAACTTTTCCAAGGCCTTTCCATCACGACTGCAGACAAAAGGATTGATTTTTTTTTTTTTTGCCGCTTAAAACAAGGTCCTTTCTTAAAGTGATAAGAAAAAAAAAAAAACCTTACGAGAACTCCTCCTTCATGACGTATTTGTCTCCCTTGGCAGTACGGATGCCGACAAGAGGCAGCTCTCCACTGCTGCCGTCCAGACCCAGCTCAGACACGTCATGGCTAAAGCTGTTCTTATTGGCCACAGCGAAGCTGAGCTTCTGCCCCTGATCCAGGAAGCTCTTGGCCACCTTCATTACCCTGGAGAGAGACACACAAGGACGATAAGAGTCTGATCTCAGATCACCATTTAAATACACTGCTTCATTGATAAGTAATATTCTATAACTTATGTTTTATAATATGTTTGATAACACTTCTCAACAGAGACCAAAAAAAATACTTCCATAAAATGAAAAAAAAAAAAATTTACATTCACTATAAAAAAAAAAAAAACTAACAATTTTTTAAATGTAATATTTTGTAACTTTTCCAAGCTTAGGCAAGAAAATAAACAAGTAAATATATACACACATATACACCATATTTCCATAGTACTTGAAATGTACTGAAAATAAATGCCACTTCTATATACATAAAATGCAATGCCCCTGAAACAAACAAATTTGCAAAACAGAGTTGTACCTGTTCCTCCAGTAGTTGGAACCCTTGGGGTTCTTCTCATAATCCACATCATAGTAGGCCACCAACAAGTCTTTGCCTTTCAGCTGGTCTTTGTTGTCATCAGTCATGTGGGGACAGATGCCAAAACTGTCATATGGGGAAAAAAAGACTTTAATATTACATATTCAACCACCAAATCACACATCAGACAAACTAATAGTAAACAAAATGCAGATATTAGCAAACGAGTCCCCGATTTCACTCATTTTAACAGTGATCATAAGCCAAAACGTACATGTTATCCTGAATAAACTTCTTGATCTTTGCGCTTGTGAATTTGTCCTCAGCGAATTTCACACTGCCGTCTTCAAATTTGTTGCTGAGATGAGGTGGTCGGAACAAAATAACACCCCTGCAACATGCATAAAAATTTTTTTTAAAAAAATGAATAATTAGAAACAGGATGAATTTCTGTGCAAAACTGAAACCAAAATCACTAGGAACAGAAAAACGCCACATACTCTCCATCAAAGTCATGCTTCTTCAATAAGTCCTCTACATTAGTGTGGGCAAAACGGTAGGACTCTCTTAAAGCGCTGGCAGCCTTCAGGAACTCTCCCTGAGCAGCACTTCCTCCATCAGCGAAGAATCCTGGACACACACATAACAATTACATATAGTCAAGAGCACCGATGCAAAAAAAAGTAACAGTACAATCAGGTCCAATGCAAGACAGTAAACGTTCCTCTACAATACCATCACTTACCCACAACACTGGCATCACGGTCCCCAACGAACTTCTGATATTCAGCCTCACTTTTGAGCTCCACAGAGGCTGGACCTGCCTGCTTCTTCAGGTGGCTAACAATCCCATCTGTTGGATTAAAGAAGAAACAAAGACATTAACATCTGATGAAGAAACTACATACGGCATCACACAGGATACAAGAACACACCTGCTGTCCTGGGACCGTCGTAGCTACCAGAGTCCTCTCCGTCTCTGAAAATCTTCAGGGTTGGGTATCCGCTCACGCCATATTTGCCACACACGCTGGAACTGACGGTACAGTCCACCTAGATCACGTTAGAGAAGAACATTAAGAGCAATCCTCCACCAAACCAAGTCAACCCTTGTGAAAAGAAAGTACATTACAGTATACTTTTAGCAGACGAGAATATAGAAGAATATGCTGCACGAATATAATTGTGAAATGAATGCAATGTTTTTGAAGACTTTTGCGTGTTATTTGCAATTAAAGGGACAGTTCACTCAAAAAGTTACTCACCCTAAAGTTGTTGATTACCAAACAGGTGCTGGTAGCCTTTGACTTAGACTCTAGACAATAGAATTTTTCCCCATTCTATTGAAGTCAGTAGCTACCAGCAACTGTTTGGGAACAACTTTTGGGTGAGTGAGTAACTTTTTGAGTTAACTGTCCCTTTAATTGCAAATAACATTGCATTCATTTCACACTCACACAGCATTTTGTGACAGAATTTTCATTTTGGGGGTGAAGTTATATTTTGGCATTACTTAAAAGTGAGCTTAAATTTAAGAAACGTTCTCTTTCTCCAAGTACACAAGGGTTTTTTATTTTATTTTACTAATATTATGTTATCAGTACACTACAAGTGCACAGTGAGTAGCCTACAATTAAGTGCACTTCTTTTTCAAAAGGGAAGTCCAAATAATTTCAAATAGGTCTTAAAAAATATATAGCAACCTGAAAAATATGAAAGTCTATAATGAGACTATGTAAAATGTATTCCAGGTAAATTTGCAGGGTTTGATAATACCTTAGCAAGTGGTACGACTCCTTTTAGTCGAGTGGCAGCTGCCTCATACTCGGGGGCAAGACGTTTGCAATGGCCACACCTAAAAGTGAAGATGACACAAGAGGTTTATTACTTTGAAAAAATTATTCTTCTACACTCATGACAGATTGGTGGCTTTCATTCGAACTAAAATGTCCTTATAACTACAAAAACTAAAACAAAAAAATATGAAGCTCAGAAAATGCTTTTTTTTTTTTTTAATTCTTTGTTTTTAGGTAAATTACCTCTTAACTACCTATAAAATCTGAGGCACGGTAAGACATTGATGAATTAGGTCTGAAGTTAGTCAGTAACGCTGAACTACGTAAACTGCGTCAGCCAATCACACACGGCCAGCGAAACTTCGTCGACCAATCAAAACGTTACAACGGAGGGCGGCCGAGCCTCCAAACATCCTTGTTACGGCCCTTATCTGCGATTTCTATCTGATAAACTTTCTACTGCCGGATCTTAAGACAAATATTAAATCTGTTTAGACACACTTTGAGGTTTAATTTTGTAAATCTGCAAATTGCTCTAAAAATCCGATTTCACATAGAGAACAAACAACCACTAACGTTGGCCTTCATGTGCAGAGTGCAAGTTCTTAAAGAGACAGTTGACCTAAAAATGAGAATTCATCATCAATTACTCAATCTCATGTGGACTCAAACCTGTATGACTTTCTTTCGCCCCACATAACACACTAAGAGACGTTATGCAGAATGTGAGCGACTGACAGGCAACTAATCCACTACATAGCATTAGCAAATAAGAGGAAAAGCTACAAACAGGAAGTGACTGATATAATTAGTTTCGTCCACAACTATGGAGTTGCATGGATTCATTCAGATCCCAGCGAGCGTTTAAAAGTCCTTATCATCCCGTATACATTCCCAGACTCATTATTAGCATCTCATGACCTTGCATACTTCTAACTTAACTAGAAAAACAGCTGAAGCAGTTACTTTCGCTTTAGCAAACTAGCTTTGCAGTGTTATTCAAAGCCCTGATCATGCAAGCAGTTCCCTAATACTACATTATAGGGTAGGCATCTAGAAAAAAAGCTTAATAATAGATACTTAGAATTAATATTAATTATTCTAGAGTAAGCGCTAATGCACCAAATTTTCTAATGAACAGATTTTCTAAATTGCATGAAGAAAAGCTCGTTTAAATTGTCAAACACTCACCAGGGTGCGAAGAACTCCACCAGAATAAGGTCATGATCTCCGATTTTGCTGTCAAAATCATCATCTGTGTACTCCAGCACATCACTCGCGCGCGCGGCCGCTGCAAAAGCAGCGATAAACAGCACAACCAGCATCGTTTCAAACCCTTTTCAGTGCAAAAGTGAAGGGAATGATTAATATTCCGGTAGCCCTCAATTAATTGCTTTTGTCGTGAAAGGAAGGATTGCCCAGAAGAAAGGCCCGCTGGATGTGGCACGCTGCACTCAATGAAAGAGAAAGCGCAGACGGACGCACGGATGTGCAAACCGGAGCTCTTCAAAGCAACCAAAGTGTGGCATCTCACTATTGGATTTTCAGCAGCGTCATGCTGTTGCAATCAGCCAATCAGAACTCGGGAAACACACACTTCCGGGTGAGGAAATCATCTTTGCACGCTACAAGGAAAAATAGTTGACTTTGTTGGTTGGAAAAGTATATACTGTCTAAACTGTTCTACTCAGAAAATTCTAGGTCACTCATTAAATTACCAAATTTGTGAAATGAACTCCATGAAATGACCATGAACTCCTTGATGTCAGACATGCCTTGTGGATCATTCTCAAATCATGCTAAAAACCATGATTTTTAAATAAAAAACTGTATTCAACACAAAATGCAAAAGAAAAAATACATTTATTAGTGCTCTCAGACTTCACAATAATTATTCAGCAATTATGCTAGGCTATGTGTATTTTTTTTCTTTTCTTTTCCAGCTATTTACAATAGAGCAATGATACATTCGTGAATGAATAAGATCTGAAGTTGTTTGCGATTCAGTTCGATTCACTCACACACTGAATCGTTTGCAGCGGATTCTCCTACTCAAAAATAGTAAGGGTGGGGACACTTTTAAAACACAGAAGAAAATCCTTGTGTGTTTTTATCTTTTTATTGGAGAATCCAACATTCCAACACATTGTGACATACATTTCATGGAAGAAAATCATTGATGGGAACAAAATTAGTTGTGTGTGAAGCTTCTGATCAACTTTGCAGGTAAAGGCAATTTATCCTATATCCATACCCATAACGAGATCAAAATAGGGGGATTTTTAATTAATTATTCATCGCCTCTAGGAGCATTATTTATTTATTTATTTATTGACAGACTGCAGGTATGTAGCCTAAGCGAAGTAGCCAATGTTACAGTAATATTTCTGTGGGGAAAAAAATTTAAACCTGACTATTTGGGTAAATATTTTCACTTATGAAAACGTCTTTGAGTTTATTGTTTAAATGAAAATCTCATTAAAGGATGAGCCCTTCTGCCTTCTACAGGGCACTCAACCAAGTCACCTCAGTTTGCCAATTTATATTTTAGTAATATTGACAAACCCGCAAGACATACATACATACATACATACATGAATAAATAAATAAATAAATAAATAAATAAATGGGTCACGTCACCTAAAGCGATAACTTTCACATCCTTTGACCGTTAAATGCTGTGTGACGTCATGCTCGCTGCAAATTAGTCGGTTGAATTTAGTTGTACTTTTTTGCCACATTTACAATGAGCAGTGTCATTAAAGGTCAGGAAAATAAAACCTGTGAGTCAAACCAACATGAGGACAACATTTCCAGTGAGAAGGAACACCTTTCTCCGAGAGCGCAGATTATTCGATCAAAACTCATCAACATGGCAGATCTCTGCGATCTTCTCCCGGAGCGCGAGGAGCACAAAGACAGACCACAACACAGCGTCAAGGATGTGACTGGTATATAATACCAAAATCATGTTTTAACTGTTATTAAATTGCAATGTGCTGACTGAAGCTATATTAATACGCTTTAATATATATTAGGGTACAAATATATTTGCCCTCAGGTAACGTTTTAAATTATAAGGTAACGTTAAGGTTTAAACTGACATTGTGTGTGCTTCTTCAATTTTAGAGAATTACTTATATTTTTACTACTATTTAATTATCACTTGTGAACTGTAAGCCATAATGGTAACAGGTTTCACAAGTTAGAATAAATTAATATAAAAAAAAGTGATAAAAATGAGTGCACTTAAGAGTTCACTTCCTAAGGGCATGATGGTGTTAAATGTTAGAGTTGTCATTATGACAAACTGATAGATATGATGGTAACACGGTTCACTTTCAAGGGGTACAATATCAGCTGAAAATTTAATTATTTTTTTTAAATGCATATTTGTGTCTTAGATCTGGAGCGATACACCAGTCTGGAGAATGAATATAATCACTTGGTGAGGTTTGAAATCAGTCGACACAGAAAAGACAGCATTACCCTGGATCAACGCAGACTGAACCGTGTGCTGAACCGCCATTCCAGATACCCTCCTCTGAATATGTTTGCACACTGGATCTTAGAGAGTATCCTTTTATACACTGTTTTAGCACAGTTTTTAAATTCGAGACTGTCTGAAAGTGTACTCTCCTTAATGAAAATACATTAGGTAGTGTGTTTAAAGCTCTTATGCTTATCCTTGTCGTTTTGAATGTTTCTTTACTATCAGTAGAAGCAGGTGAGAGGTCAGCTAACGATTTTTAAGTTGGTCCGTATTATAGGTTAAAGGAGACCAATATGTGAATCACTCATGAGCAGTCTCTGTTTGCGTATTCAGAGTTTCATGACTATAAGGATCCAAGCATAAACATCCTTTTGGTGGTTCTACAACTACTGAACTGGTCTATACTACAAGTTTACGTTTTAGAAATCATCCTGAAGTGGCTGGACGATTTCTGGTTGTTTTGGAAAAGTCCATGGAACGTCTTTGATTTTGCTGTGACTCTGATGGTATGGATGCTTAAAAAAATGAAGCAATATTAATTTAATTTGTTCTTTGTCTGCTTTAGTCTGGGTTACAGTAAGACACTTACAGTGGAAGTGAATTGGGTTGATTTGTAATCCGTAAAATACTCAATAAAAGCTATAGTATATAGCGTGATTTTTGCATGAAATATTGCTCACTACTAGCTTTGGAAAGTTATAGCAAAGTTCCATCTTTTGCAACACTGTCAAACATTAACCCTCCTGTCCTATAGCATTAAAAAACTGTATACACATTCACGGGTTCATTTTGACCCATTGAAACGTGAGCTTGTGAAATAGTCATAACCTAATATTTTTTGACTAAAACCGTATCTGATCAGCAACACCTTATTAATTATTTATTGTGCAAAAATGTCAAAGTTTTGAATGTTACCTTGTCTACTGTTATTTACTACATTTAAAAAAAATGGGAAATTTTAAATTTGACAAGAATTACAGCAAATATATATAAAATTTATCAGAAAAAATTCAATGATGATTACCAGAATTAACTCCGTTAATGACTTGTAATTTCAACTTGTAAATCATGCTGCTCAAAAACAGTACAAGTTTTCAAACAAAATATGTTAATTACACTGTAAAAAGTGATAAGTTGACAACTGAAACCCGTTGCCTTAAAATTTGAAATTCTCTTAACTTTTTTTTTTTAATTATTATGTACTTAATAATTTTAAGGCAACGGGTTTCCTCAATTTTTTTAAGTTAAGTCAACTTATCACTTTTTACAGTGTAGTTAATTAATTTTGCTTTAATAAACTTTCACTTGAAAAAGATGATCACCACCTGAATCTGCAATGCTTCATCAATAGGTGGCAGCAGAGTGACATGCAGACATATCCTCTTTTTTGTTTTCAAATTTAGACCGGCTCTCTACCCTTTTGGGCTGTGGTTCATTAGGTATAGTTTATTTGTTATGTCAGTTACATCTTTGTGCGTGCATATTCAATTTTACCAACAAAATTCAATTCTAAAAGTTCATGTGAGATACAGGTAAGGGGCTAAATGTATTTTGCAGAAGGAATTTGAGGCAAATCTAAGTAAAATTAGTAAAACCACAGCTCCTGCTACTGCTTCGGGGTTAAAAATGACCCAAATACAATAGGAGGCTTAAAGGAACAGTTTAGCCAAAAATGAAAATTTGCTGAAAATGTATAGATGTATTTATACAATTTATTATTTTTTTTTTTAATCATCTTTGGACTCTGACGGAAGGCGTCCATTCACTGCACAGGATCCATTGGTGAGCAAGTGAGATACTGCTAAATATCTCCAAATCTGTTCTAATCAAGAAACAACTCATTTATATCTTGGATGGCCAGGGTGAACTGTTCCTTTAAATGAAATATTACTTGAACAGCTTTTATAAGATAACAGTCTTCACGTTTCTGCTTTTAAATCCTCCAAAAATGTACTCCATTCACTTCAGTAGTGAGTGCCTCAATGTAACCTCAATTCTGATCATTTAAAAAAGGAAAGATGTTTTTTTGTTTTGTTTTTTTACTGTAATCAAGTGCTATCAATTGAAGTACTGAACCTGAAATACTTTCAAAATTTACACGTGGTCAACAACTCGACATGTAACAATTTTTTTCTGTTAGCCTGTTCTTCCAGCGATTCTCCCCGAGACCTTCAGAGGTGCGTTAATATCGCAAAAATTTTTAAAACTTCTCGTCCAGTTTCGTGTCCTCCGATGTTTGAAAATCGTTTCCAGATTCCAGGATATTCGTCTTATGTTGCAGATAATCTACCACGCATGTGGGGTATGCAATTATCCATAAGCTTGTACTGTGTAAGAAACAATGTTTCATTATAACTAACAATGCTAACTACTTTCAACAGACCGTGAAATTGATATTTCCAGTGCTGGTAATGAGTTTTTTAGTTTTTGCTGTGTTTGGAGTAGTTCTGTTTGAAAAATACACTAACTCCAACGTTAAAGGTCTGCTCTACAAGAATGATTTCAAGTGAGGGCATTTTCATTGTGAAAACTTGAACAGTTTATTTTATGAGGTGTGGGTTATTCTTAATGAATGTGCTTGTCTTCTTTTTTTAGAGATTTATCCAGTGCATTCATCACACTCTTCAGTATTTTTACCTTGGAGCACTGGCTTGATTTACTAAAAGACATTCAGAGAGTTACAGAGCTAAACCATCGACTCTGTGGATTGTTTATTATGGTGTGGTTTGTTTTCGGAGCCTTGATGACCTGTGTGTTTATGACCCTCATAAGTAAGCATTCTTACAATATATAAAGAAATATTGATTGTTCTAAACCCAGTAATTTTATGTATTGCATGATACACAAAATTAAACCCAGAACAAGGTGAAAATAATTTAGTGTTTTATTTGTGTTTTTTCCTCTATAAAAAATTCCAACATGAAAATTACCGACCCCAAACTTTTGAATGGTAGTGTATGTATATTCTTAACCGTAACATTTCATTTGTTTCCTTTATGTCCACAGTTGATGACTTTCAGGAAATTCGTAACAATCTCTCCAAAGAGGTGCAGCAATTGAATATCCTGCGCAGAGCAGAGATGTTCAAAGCAAGTCATATGGGGTAGGTGAACAAATAATATATTTTAATTTACTAGATGCATGTAGTTTATGTTGGCTTGTCAAATGTGTTAAAACAGGGGGTGGGCAATTTTGCACTATTGTTTCTGTCACAGTTACACACTCACGTGACATTGCTGTGCTACGTGGTCATGAAAACTTTTCATTTGCATGCATTTTCAAGCATTGCGGTTTAAAAACAATGATTTTAAGCTGTTGAAATGCAATGAGCAGTGAACGAGAACCTCCAAACACCCAACCCCAACTTTAATTTGTGATTTTCAGGGCAATAAGCCAAATAAACCAACTGAAAGACCACAAACCTGTCAAAGATGAGGAAGAACAACCAAGTCCAAATGTTAATTTGGACGGCTATACCTCGAGACGTGAGCTGGAGTGGGACATGGGTCTGGAAGCGTTTATTCAGGCGGCTGAGTTTCAGGATGACTGTGAGACAGAGTGCTGGCGTGAAGACCATCTCCACAGTTACTTCGAGCTGATGGAAAAGCTCCAGCACAACCAAGAGGAGATGGACCGGCTCCAGGATATATTAGGTGGGTATGAACCCTAAGCGTTTTCATGATAAGTGATTGCAGTGGCAACATTATATCCGATTATGTCTGGATAGAGTATTTTCATACAATGCTGCAAAATATTTAACCCCTTGTGACTTCCTCTTTAATGGCTTTTAAATTAATCATAATTTAATTTAATATAACAAAAGTCACTAGTTAATTTTCATCTGTTATGACAGTTCAGGGTTTCCTTAACCTGCATGAATGCTGAGAAAAGTAAGAAGAATGCATCAGCAAACCTGCTCTGTGACTTCTGTTCTCCGTCATGAAGACTGAATGGGGGACTTAGTTAAAGATGTTTTTTTTTTTCCACAGTTCACACTCATTTCTAATAAAATGTATATAGTTTTACTTTCTAAAGTGACATTAGTAGACATTAGTAACATTTGCATTAGTAAGATAATAAACCTTTTCATCTTTATATATTGCAATGATACCTGCTTGTTAGCAATTGACTGTATTTAATTAATTTGATTAAATCTATCAATCTGTCTGTCTGACTTAATGCGATGTGCAAGTCTTGTGACTTCACCTCAGATACTACCTAATTAGCAAAAGTGACTTTGAGCATTGAACTCTCTCAAAAGCACCCTTGGCATTGGCACCAAAAGTCTAGTGGGCAGTACGCCGATATACAATGCCGACTTTATTTTACATGGACTGGGTCACTTCATGGGGGCGGTCACTTTGAAATCACATGACTTGCTGGACTTGTACTTATGGAATCAATCAATCATGGCTGACTGCAAATAAAACGTTTCTGCTATGCTTCATCCACACCACTAGGTGTCAGTACAAGACAACTCCCAGTGCAACAAAAACATGATTCAGCACCTTTAATGTGAATTATTTCAGTTATAGTTTTGCTTTTCGCTTACTTCATGTAAAACAACAGTAAAATGTACAATAAAACACTCTCTGAGAACCTTCAGCAATTTATACCTTCAACATCTTCAGCAAAAACATCTGTTTAATTCTCTGACACCTGAGGCAAATCTTGAAAATGGCTATTATAGTATTATTGCAACACAATCAAGTAAGTTACAATGTGACAAATCAATAGCGCCACATGAACACAATCATGATGTACGATACATTCACTCCTGTTTTATACTAGAGTGTGGTTGGTCTGGCGAAACACAGAGGCATGCTTATGGATCAGAATCAGCGGAATATTGAAGGAGGAAGGAACACACAAGAGGGAGGAGTCAGGAGAAGGGAGGAGCCAAGCAAGACTGCCAGTCTATTTAAACTGGCTGATGGGGGCGGGGATTTTGATGTCTTGTCCTCTCTCCAGTTTCTTCTCGCATTCGATGAGATAGTTCACTCCATCTATCACAGTCTGAACCAGCTGGACCTGAGTATATATTGATAGAGACAAGAAGTCATGGTGAGGTAATTACTTTTTTTTTTTTTTTCCGTTTTTACAGAAAGTTCACCCAAAAATGAAAATTCTGTCATCATTTACGTACCACAATATATTGGTACCCAGGGCCTGAAATTAACACTCGCCAAGTGCGAAATTCGACTAAAAATCATCTTTGATGAGTATTTGAAACACTGTTATTCACCAGTTGGCCAGTAACTTTTTTAAAATTAATTTTAACAATGCCTGAAAACGCAATATGGTTTAGCGTGATTATGAAATCACAAAGACTGCATTGTAATTATACAAATATGTAATCTGTGTGAAGTGCTGTTATCTTTTCACAGTTCACAGTAAAGATGCTTCTCACAAAAATCTATATAAATTAAAATTATGAAATACTTTGCAGTTCAGTAATATTAGAGTGATATAGTGATATTTCTTTATTCCTTAACTTTTATCATTTGATTAAATAATAATACTAAATTGCAATCTGTTTTCCCAATGTTTTGCCTATTTTTAACAAAATAATGCACATACAAATATTACATATAAATATAAAAATATCTATGGACAGTAATTTTTCTCACGTCAATAGCCCTTGGCAGGTGTGTGTGTGTGTGTGTGTGTGTGTGTGTGTGTGTGTGTGTGTCTGTCTGTCTATGTGTATATTAAGCCTTCATCTCACACTAACTTTAAAAGCACTAATAATTTGATAACACAGTTAAATGTAATCTCTCAAAAAATCCATTTTTCATACTGTACATTATATAATGTTGTGATGCCTAAATTTACTTGTAACATTAAAAATGTTTTTTTTTTTTTAGACAAAGTAATGAAGAACTTAAATATCGTTATCTAATTTTTAAAAACTTTTATTTATTTATTGTGACTCCACTGACCTCTGATTGGCCCAGCCTGTCCAGATTGGAAATATCAAAAGTGTTTCCAACAGCTGCGGTGTCCACTCCTCCAGTCCCCCTTTTCTGGAGTCGCAGGTTATCCAGGATCTTAGGGAAACGAGGGTCCTGCAAGAAAAAGTGAACATAAATATAAATAAAATGCATTAATATTACCATGCATGTGACAAACAAGGTGCAAAATTGTTAACATAACATAAGTTTATAATGTATTTCTATAACGAGGACCTTGCTGAGGCGAGGAAGAGTAACATGGACGCCAGCTCGTAGCCCTGTGCCCAGGTTTGACGGACAGGTGAGAATGTAACCCAGGTGCTCGTTCCACATGAATTCCCAACCCCTCTCCTGAATTAGTCTCTCAACCTGAGGGACAAAGAGAGAGTCTTGTGAGAAAGATACAAGAGTGATCTGTTTTGGGTTTAATTAAAAAGCTGCTCAAAAATAAAACATATGACATACATTTATGATTCCCTTTTAGAATGAGCAACAGACTAAGACAGACCCACACATGCACACAGATGCCCATCTGGCAGGACAATGTGTTTACAACTGTATGTCCACAAAAGGGTATTGCTCTGAGCTGCAATAAACACAGCTGCAGTATCTCTGCTAGATAAATAATGGAGGCTTGTGCAGTTTTAACAGTGACTGAGAGCCACATACTACACAATACACATGCATGACCTCACCTCTTGGAGACCCTTGCAGAAACGCTCAAAGACCCTCTTCATGTTGCCCCCCTTCTCCATGGAGATCACACGAGTGTGGTCTTCCTCGTTGACCCACACCAGGAAGGTTTTCTCATTGTTGTGCCTGGAATTGACAGGCATCTCATTATACTCTTCTGCAGAAATATTGAAGCCAATGTCTTTGGCCTGTAAATATTTGCTTGTGACGACAAAAGTTTTTGAATTGAATGAGGCTTTTGGAGAGATCTCCACCATGTGCATAAACAAAACAGTGTGTGACACTGAGATTTGAATATGGCAGATTTGAATATTCAGTGAGTAATATTCATATTCCTTATACTAACTGAAAGAACAATTACATTAACATTTTTTTGCACTTAAATTGCATTGCATAAATATAAAAATTGCACTGCATAAAAAATAAATGATTAATGACTTTTCATTCTTTTTAAAAGGCGACATACCCATACAGTGTATTATACTATAATATTGACAAAAAATGTGAAAATATATTAAATTTATTGCTATTTATAAAATACCACTGATAAAATGTGTATCTTTTGCTACACATTAACCTTATGAACAATTTGATTCAACATAAAAGAAAGACTCAGAGTCATTTATTCTGGAATTAGACTACACTGCTTGTCCTGTATGTTTTTGATTCAGTCAAAAAGATCTGGAGATCTTTGCATTTGTTCTGGAGTCTTGACTATATTGGTTTGAACTGTATATTTCTTATTTTCTAACAACAAATGAGTCAGTCATTCATTCGAGAATCGGACTCCACTGATTGTGCTGTATGATTCTGATTCTTTAAAAAGGACTGAATCATTAAAGTCATTCGTTGGGGAACCAGACTACACTGGTTGCATTGCATGTTTTGGATTCAGTAAAAAGGACCGATTTATTAGAGTCATTTGTTTGGAGTTCGGACAATACCATTTGTTCTGTATGACTTTGATTCAGTCAAAAGAATCATCTCAGAGGCATTTAATCTGGAATTAGACTACATTGGTTGCCCTGTATACTTCTGATTCTGAAAAAGGATTGACTTAGAGTCATTAATTCGGGAACTGAATGCCACTGATTGCACTGCATATTTTTAAATTTACTAAAACAAGCAATTGATAAGAGTCATTCAGTTGGACTACAATAGTTGCACTTTTTTATTTCATGCTTGTTGCGTAATTTAATATGCCAATACGTCCACATTGTCAAAATGGTTCTGTTATTTTTAAAATAAGAATCTGTTCTCGTTTCCCAAACCTAGTTACCCTTGACCTCATTATATTTTAGTCTCACTTTTAGTCTCAAATGGTATCAGAAGTGCTTTGTTAGCTCGAAAACCATCAGGGTATTAAATCAAAGGTAATTTCCAAATTGAGTTTGGCAACACTGGCACACTTTCCCTTGCAGGCAGAAGGAGGAAGAGAAAAAAAAAAGAGGATGAATAATACAGAAGATGTAAGTGAGCCATGGGTACACTCCGTGATCGATATCAAACCACAGCACGTGGCAAGTAGAGGTTGCTTCAAACTATTTCTGGATGAAACACAGTCCTGTCAGAGGACATCATTTGCCATCAAACCACTCAGAACTCACCAGATGCCTCTTGCGTCGGGCCAGTCGCGAGCCATGCCTGCACATGTCAGCAGGGGTGACACAGGCTTATCAAACAGGAAGTGATCCTATATAGCAAAACGAAAGGTCAGCATGAAAACTTATTGAGTTACATATCATCACATTTGTGAATATACCCACATCAATGAGCTGCTGCTGCTCTTGTTCAGTCATCAGAGTGAGGCTGTAGTATTTTCCAGTCAGATCCCCTTTTAGGCCTGCCAAGGCATCGATAACGACCCTCTCCACCTCTCTGCGCTCAGCACGGGTGCAGGCCGGGGGCAGACTCAGGCCGCGGATGCTCCTTCCTGTCCTGACTCGAGACGACAGCACGTACTTATCATCGAATTGGCCTCCCCGTATCTGATGGGATGAAAGTAGGTTGAACATAATGGATGTAACTTGAAACTGTAGGACTTGTGTTTGTAACCTGCCTTTCCAGTTAAAAAATGGAAAAGAATGCCAAACTGTTGGCGCCAATAGCCTTGTGGCAGTGCGCAGATATATAGTGCTGTTGGGCTTCAGGCGTCCCAAGTTCGAGTCCTGGCTCATGGACCTTTCCCTAACCTGCCCCCTCTCTTTCTCCCACTTTGCTTCCTGTTAATTAACTGTGCTATCCAAGTAAAGGCTAAAAATGCCAAAAAAATGTATCTTAAAAAAAAAAAAAAAAAAACTATAATGATATTATATAACTGTGTGCACTTTTTTTTACCCCACAGTGTAATTTTGTGGTGTAAATGACATTTTAAAGTTTCAAATTGAATTGCAAATTTATTTTTTCAAAATATTTATTTTTCTCAGATTAAACAAATCTGATTATTAAATTTGAAAAAACCCACAGCATTTAAAACCGAAATGTAAAATTTAGCTTTTAAATTAAAATTAACAAAAATAGTTATGTTTCCTTGATTGTAGGTCAAAAAGGTTAAAAAACATAGATTAATTGTTTACAATAAGGTCTATAACATGCATTTGGAAAACAGATTGGATGAATGTTTATTTCATGCAATTTTTAGAAAAAAACTGGTGACATGCCAAGGCAAATTCCATTGCTAATATTTTATGATTCCTAAATAACCACAATTAAATAGTATATCTTTATTTTTTGATATAATGAAATATCATTTCAATATCATTTTGAAGATAGATAGATTTGTGTCCTTGTTGAAGTGTAATTACACAAATGAGTTCTGAGTAATTAATTAACAACATGTACTGTGTTAGTTGCTTGTAATTATGTATAATATACTGTTATTACTAAAGTAAATACTCTTAACATGTGTAACAATGTTTGCAAAGTCTGAGTCTGTGACATGGTTAAAACAATAAAATTTATTTAAAAAAATATCAAAAAAATATCTATAAAATCTACTTTAAAAAACACATTTGAAAAGTATCAAAAATGAATTATGAAGGCATTCCGAGACTTGCCTTACTGGAATCCAGGTCAGTGGGATGCTTCATGTTGCAGGGGTCATAACCATTGTGCCTTTCTTTGATGACTGGGTTAAAGATGTCAGCAAAGACCTGCACAAAACATATTTGATTTACTTTTGTGCTCCAAAAATGCTAACCTCTTAATATGCCAAATGTGTGATATATAATATCCTCTCACCTCATATGACTCCTCATCTCCGGCCACCATTCCTACTGTCTTAATAAAGGGGTGGCCTGGGTTGTCCACGCCAGTTTGGATAGCCTGGTCCAAAGTGTAACCATTCGGAGTGGTTTTATCACACAGCTTGGCATATACAGCAGGAGTCAGGTGACTGGCCATACAG
The DNA here is from genome assembly GCA_036784905.1 of Acrossocheilus fasciatus. Lineage (NCBI taxonomy): Eukaryota > Metazoa > Chordata > Actinopteri > Cypriniformes > Cyprinidae > Acrossocheilus > Acrossocheilus fasciatus. The sequence goes on along the minus strand of CM071962.1, from coordinate 13,990,858 downwards.
TTATTGTGCTTCCGCAAATCTGGATATTCAGCACTGTTGGGGAAAAGAAATAAGCTGTTGTTGGGCCTGTCTATCAGAACCGCGTTCTGTACGCGTCAGAACCCAGTGAGCTCCTATCACTGCCAGGCTGATATTGAAAATATAACTTGTTCTTAATTAACTTACCTGTGCAAATAAAGGTTAAACAAACAAAATCTAATGAAAATTAAAATAGCGCTTAGAGCGTCATAACCGCGTTCAAAACCTTTTGAGCCGCTCACAAAAAAACGGCGTTCTAGAATCTCATAGACGCGCTCTGTACGCGTTAAAACCGCGTTTTTTTGACACAGCCAACGTTCAACCACTACATGTGCACTTTTAAGACAAAATGTGAATTATGATATTAATGCATACAAACAAATAAATAATTTTGCATTCATCATCATCATTTTGTAGTAGGCTACATGAAAGGTGTAAAAATAAAAGGGTTCATTCTACTGTATTTAAAAGATCTAAACGAAACGATTAGATATACAATAAAATTTAAAAGGTATAATATATATATATATAAAATAAAATGCTTATTTATCGCTACGAGACCGTGGAACTGAATCATTCCTTACTCATAAAATGAATATTTGACGCCCACTTAGGCATTTTTGCAATACAATGCATGGTTTGTTTGACATTCTCTCACAATATTTCATTGTTTTATGTAAGATACTGTCGTTATAAAACACGGGACACGGCTGTAGTTACCTAGCAGGATAGATTCTCCGGACGTGCGCTCCTGCATTGACATGCTGCTCTCTATTCAGGAAGAATCCCACGGTCAGAGATCCTGCACCGACCAACGACAAGATTCCCACCTTCCTTTTACTGGACAAAATCCGTGCGAAGCTGCTGGCCATTTTAACCCTATAGAAGCAGACGAGGTCTCTCCAGATGAACGTGGACTTGGAGAATGGACAGACAGAAGGAGAGACACTGGGATTACTGGAGGATGCAGGGGAATGCTGCGGATATCTGCCCTTCTCCCAACACAACAGTCGTCTGATCACCCTCCCCTCCACAGGCAGCAGATGATTCAGATTCTCACCCAGCTTCTCCCAACCCTTACAGTAAACAACCTTGATTATCCTTACACTTATATTTCATAAGGGTCCCAGTGTGGTTCAATTTTATTGACGTCTTGATGAGCTTTTAAGGTACCAAAAGGGAAGGATAAATGTGTTAACCATGAAGCAACTGACACTGACAGCTCATTTGAACCTTGTACGTGACTTTGAAGCCCATTGGTTCAGCTTTACCTGTGAAACAACATACGCCCGTCCGCAGCATGCGCATGCGCGATAGGGATTGGCTGATGAGTGGCCTCGTTGCATAAATTATATGGTTATTTAGATATGGGTTGAGGTTTTTTTTTCTCCTGTGGTATGATAATATGAGTAGTGTAATTGCACTCAGGAGCCTTACAAGTTCACTTTGGGTCTTAAAGTGAAACTAAGACGGTTAAAAAATGCTCAAACGGATCCTAGTTCTGGTAGGGACTGTGTAGAAGGATGCCACAAAAATATCGTTTTAATAAAAGCGTGTCCTTAATGTTATAGCCTAGTTTATAACTTATTTATAATATTGTTATATGTTCATTTTTAAAAAGCAAGACATTCAAGACTGTGCTAGGATATTGTGAATATTACGCATTTTAGCCGCGTTACAATGTTCGTTTATGATTGCAAATAAATGCATAAAGCAAGTATATTTGCTTAAATATGTTTTCGGTCATATATCACCTTCAATAAGTTTTCCACACAATGGCTAATGAATTTAACCCAGCATTTCACATTTGTGATTCAAATTGCTTTTCAGTTTGAAGGGTCTGAAACAAGTTGTAGCTATTTTAAATATAAGAACATATTAATTAAAATTTTACAAGTGTGCTGTAAGTCACGTGACCAGATACTGTATATGACCTCTGTCTCAAGACTCCATTAAAGGAAGGACAGATATAGATAGGTTATATAGAATCATATTTGCTATAATATTTAAAGGGACTGTTATTAATAAGATATTAAATTCTCAGTCATGATCACTTGTCAGCTGTCAGATTCAACTCTTATGCCTCAGATTGTCATTCCATTGTTGTAAAAAAATGACATGCTCTTTGTTTCATATGTGCTAATGTAAACTGGAAAACATTTGGGAACAAATGGGTTAACCTAAATTCATCATAAGCCTACTTTAGGCCTAACCATTAAGACAAGTTCATAGCATTTACTGATCTTAGTTGGGATGAAAATCCCTGGTTTAAACCTTTCCCTCAGGATACTATGCAGAAATCATGTGAAAAAAACCCAAGAGAATTACTGTAGGCAAAACAAACTAAAGCCTGTATAATAATCCCTTACTGTTTTGTACAGCAAGCTGGTCATTATTGTGAGATTAAATCAGTGTTTAAATGATGCAAGGCAGAAATGCTACCGAGTGAATTGCAGACTTTCTATAATACAGGGATATTTCCACTGAAACGTGGAATGTTTGAACAAGTATGTCATTCATCAAATGTAAAAGTACTCTAGCAGCGCTGGAAAATGAATGATACATTACACTGCCTGCATATTTGAAATTAAATTTTAAAGCTTACCAGATACTTTTAATCCGCCGAAGTTGGTCTTATCTTCTGACGTACAGTAGGAACCAGGTACAAGGGCAAAGTTTTTATTTTCTTCACTGCAGCAGAGCAGAAATAGGTGTGTCGTTCTTTATTACAGTGCCATGGCGTGGTTAAGACTTCCTTTTGTTTGACCTGCCACTGTAATGCTCAAGTAGCACTGTGCCATTCATTCATTGGCTGGCTAATGCTGCCTAATGTTTCCTGGGAACAAAATCATGACTGGATTCCTTATCCGTGTCCGGAGTGATCAGAGCTGGGTATGAGATAATGAACCCACAATCAGTTCAAAGGTCACTGGGACGACGGGATAAATGACACGTCTCTTTAAAGCCTACCTTACCACACTGTTATCTTGATGTCATTAAAATCAACTAAACAATGTAACAAAGAAAATCTACACTATGCAAAAAAAAAAGTAACAAAACAACATTCAACTTAAGGCCATTATTGTCTTTATCATGTGTATTGTTTAATAACTGATAAATGTCTAGCTGCTGAACTGTTGAAGGCCCCTGAAGTCTTGATCGGAAGCAAAAATGGAAACTACTTACAAATACACTCAAAGCAAGAATTATATATCATACCAATGTATATATATATATGTGTGTGTGTGTGTGTGCGTGCGCGCGCGCATGTATGTATATGTGTGTTAAACGTCTTTCAGGCCTTTAACAAAGAATAGCTAAAAAAAATAATTTATGTATATTTTCTTTTTGTTCTGTACATATCCTTTAACCAGGTCAAATTAGTCATGCAAGAATTGGATTAAAGTTCTTATTTCACTTATTGTACACAGGAGAGTCCTGGCCAAGAATAAGCAGCAGTTACAATCACAAACTCACAAAACAAAACAACTAAAACAATTGCACCTCATTGAGTCTTCTTCAAGTGACTGAATGATAGATTTAAATTTTTCACATTGTATATTGCTGTATATATACTGTATCACTGCTCCCCCTGGTGGAATTATTCTGCTATATACAAACATGGAAAATTATTTAGGCCCGTGTTAATAGGGTTTATAGCACAGCATTATTTAAGAGCTTTTTCGAACTGTATTAAGATCGTCTGCATAGCCTGCATGTAATAAAAGCCTGAAAATTTATCCGGCAAAGAATCCAATTCCAGAGTTCCAAACAGCACTAAATGAACTCACCACAAGGCGGCGTTACTTTCCCTACTTCCACTGGAAGGGGGCTGCAACTGGAAAGAGTTGAAGCAGCTGTCCATTGATTTTGATCTTATTGTTTTTATATTGATTTTATATATAAATAAAAGCTTTTATAAGCTATTATAATATATTCCTTTACATTAATTAATTGTTAATGTAGAATTATTGTTTTTTTTGAACATTCATTCTGGTAGACAGAATGGTTCAACCAATTACAGAACCACCCATATACATTAAGCTTTTTTTTCTTTTTTTTTTTTGTTATTGGAGAGCTCTTGGATGTGTCATAGTCTGCCTATGCACTGATTTTCAACATACCATGTGTCCTGTCTGAGACTCTCATTTTAGCCATGATTTCATTTAAAATGAAGGTCAGGACATTCAAAAGCCAGCTAGGGATAAGGCAGTATCAATAACCATGAAAAGTGCAATAGAAAGGGGCAGCTACTATCTATTTACACAGCCACCTTAGAATTTAGAGATTTATGGATCAGCCAGTGAAAAATGTCAGTCTTAAATCTGTTAGAAGTCAGCATTTTCTAGCACTGAGAATCCAGCTTGTTGCTATACACTTTTGAATGAACCTAAAACGAAAGCAAAAACCTGTTAAATGGGGCAACCTTAATCTCAGGAGACACATGATTTCGGTCACTCTGTATTTAGTCAACACAACAGGCGAGTTTCCTGTAAACAGATCTTTCCTCAAACATTGTATTACTTTAATGATAGTCTGAAATCTTCTGGAAATAAAAAAAAACACCACTATTATAGCTATATTTAAATCATAATGTCATACACAAGCACTAATTTGAAAGTGAATCTGAACTGGTGAGTGAATATAAGTATATTAAATAAAAGGTTTCGTTTACCTCAGATAAAACCCATCACTTTCAAGCAAACTGAGTGAACTCGTTGCTTACTTGAACTACCATTCAAAAGACTGAAAGTTTTTTTTTTTATGTTTTTGAAAGAAGTTTATTATACTCACCGAAAATAAAATGTATTTGCTCAAAATACAGTAAAATAGTTATACAGTGGAAGATTATTACAATTTAAAATAGCTGTAGGGGTGAATTCAGATAAATTAGGATACTTTTTGCCATTGAGATGATTGGGAAAAAAAGTCCCAAATGTAAAAATATAAATATAAAATGTAATTTACTCCTGTGATAGCAAAGCTGAATCTTCTGCAACCATTATTCCAGTCTTCAGTGTCACATGATCCTTCAGAAATCATCCTAATATGCTGATTTGCTGCTCAAGAAACATTTCCTATTATTACCTATATTAAAAACAAAAAATACTTCATACCCCTCCCCTCTACCTCCATGCCATTCACACTGTTTCCATAAGCAGTTACCATTAAGGCATGATGTTTATACAGCTTTAAGACCCACATCTGTTCAAAAGAGAAACTGTCTGTAACTTCAACACTCAACTAAAGACGTTAAAATGGACAGCAGTCTCAACAGCAAACTGGAGATTCAGTCTGCAACTCCACCAATGGAAGGCACCAATAGCATGGAAGATAGTAGCCATAATGACGAAGCTGCATTTTCTTCTGCTCTGGAAACAGCTGGAAATGGAGATTCCTCACAACCACCAACAATTAGCTCCAAGTTACTGAGAATGCTGGAAGCAGCAACCAACCGGCGACCTGTGCTCACAAAAATGCAGTACAGCGAGGAAGTGTTCGATGAAAATGATGGAATTGTCAGTGAAGCACCAAGAACAAAAAGAGTAAGTGCTACTGAAGCTGAATAAATACAATGGATATTAAAGTATTGTTTAGTGTTGTGCATTATAAATGTAAAAACAGATCAAATATCAGACATAAATACAATGAACTAATTCTATAAGTCTCCCATATTTGTAATATTACGGTGTTCAGTGTGTTCCTGTTTCAAACCTTGGCTTGCATCACAAAAGTAATGTAATCTTAGGAAAGGAAAAATCATGAATCTTAGAGTTATTTGGGTTCTTTACCACCATTTGTCCTTGAACAATGTACTTGTCTTGATCCCTCGTTTTTTCAACAGGAATGTCCCTAGAGAGATAGAGCTGTCAATTTCCTGTTTTATACCAGATTCTGAAAGGGTTAAATGTCTGTTCTGGTTATTGGAGGTCATAGAAGTGCTGAGGTCAAACCTCGGAAAGGGAGAACCATGAATCTGAGTTGTTTAGCTTCTTCACCATTTTGTCTTTGAACAAGGCACTTGATCAGTTGCTTTGATGAGAGCAGCAGAACTGTCCATTTTCTTGTTTTATACCAAATTCAGAAGGGGTTAAATGTCTGTGCTGGACATGAAGCAGAGACCCATGAATCTGGGAGTTGTGTAGGTTCTTTACCAGAAGTTTTTCTTCAATTCTTCAACGTCACGTTCTCATCAGGACGGACAGCATGACAGTAGTGGCGTTTATAAATCACCAAGGCGGTGTGAACTCGCGACCGCTGCTGCAGCTGGCGAGAGACCTCCTTCTGTGGGTAGATCGACACCTCCTCTCCATCCGGGCAGTACATGTCCCCGGACGCCTGAACTACGGCGCGGATTTACTGTCGAGAGGCGGGATAATCCACGGGGAATGGAGATTACACCCTCTGACAGTCAATATGATTTGAAGTGTATTCGGCAGGGCGGAGGTGGATCTCTTCGCATCAGCGGAGAACACTCACTGCCCGCTGTTTTATTCACTGACACACTCTCCCCTGGGAGTGGATGCACTAGCTCACAGCTGGCCGAAAGTACGCAAGTATGCCTTTCCTCCAGTGAAGCTTCTGCCTCGCGTGCTTTGCAAAATCAGAGGAAAAGGAATCTGTTCTGTTAGTGGCACCGAAATGGCCCAATCAGCCGTGGTTCCCAGAACTGGTGGAGATGCTGGTAGCCCCCCCATGGATTATCCCACTGAAGAGAGACCCCCTCTCTCAAGCACAAGGAACGATTTGGCACCCAAATCCAGAGTCATGGAGCCTTCATGTCTGGCCGCTCGATGGAGCTTGCCAGTAACAGACGCACTTCCTCAGCGCGTCGAACACTATCTCTGAGGCGAGGGCTCCTTCCACGAGACGTCTTTACGCACATAAATGGAGAGTTTTTTCAAGTTGGTGCGTATCGCGGGGCGAAGACCCAATCAGCTGTTCAATACCAATAATCCTTGCCTTCCTTCAAGAACGATTTGATAGTGGTCGTATGCCATCCACATTGAAAGTGTATGTGGCCGCTATAACAGCCTTTCACGCGCACGTCGAAAATCGCCCGATTGGCAGAAATGACCTGATCATACGATTTTTAAAAGGAGCAAGAAGGCTAAACCCTCCTCGCCCTACTACTATACCAACTTGGGACTTGGCGCTTGTGCTTGACGCTCTCACGGGACCCCCGTTCGAGCCCATACAATCAGCGAGCCTGAGAGCGCTCTCTCTCAAGACAGCGCTCCTGCTCGCGCTGGCCTCTGTTAAGCGAGTTGGAGACCTGCAGGCGCTTTCAACTGATGACTCGTGTATTGAATTCGGACCAGGTGATTGCAGACTCACCTTGAAGCCTAGAAAAGGTTATGTGCCTAAAGTGCTTTCGACTCCATTTAAAGCGCAGGTGATAACACTATCTGCTTTCCGCTCCGAAACACCGGCCGGGACGGAGCCGCTTAATACACTCCTGCTGTGCCCTGTACGCGCGGTGCGTACTTATATCGAGCGCTCTAGACAGTTCAGACTCTCGGAGCAGCTATTTGTATGTTTTGGTGGACGTACAAAAGGATTGCCTGTGTCCAAGCAAAGGCTGTCACACTGGACCGTCGACGCAATTGCTTTGGCTTATAGCTCTAAGGGCGTGGAATGTCCTATAAGGGGTTTGGGCCCACTCAACCCGCGGACTCGCGTCCTCCTGGGCCTGGGCAAATGGCATGTCTATCCAGGACATTTGTATGGCGGCAGGCTGGTCGTCACCCAGCACTTTCGCGAGGTTTTATAACCTAGATGTGTCGTCGCTTGCCTCTCATGTACTGTCAGTGCACGCGCCTACTCAACCTCAGCTATGATCTGAGATGTGTATCAGAGTGGTTTCGACTAGGTCGTATACACCCTGTATTAATGCACCATCAATTCAATGCTGTTCCCGTCAGTTATCACAGTGTTATGGTATAGTTCACCACGTCTTTAGGACTTGGTCACCATCATACTGATATGGCAGTGCATCATAACATGATTTCATTAAAACAATTACAATTAATCTATATGTGAAAGCGCCGAAGCCGCCGCCATTTCACTTTCTCTGTTTCACCGGAGTTAACTCCGCCCCTGGTGTGACGCGGCATCGTCTTGCTGCCGCGCCCCCCCTGACTTTTACATGGTTTCGACTAGGTCCTGTAGACCTGAGCTGTGTTTACGAAGAGCGCCAATATCATTGCCGCTCTCATTACGGCTCTGGATGTAAAACTTGACATACTTGTCGAACCAGGCTCCATCGCTGTGACACGGCGGGATTTTATACGTTCCCATAGCAATGTAGAGTGACCGAATTGAAGGGGAACGCTCTCGGTTACTAACGTAACCTCGGTTCCCCGAAATGAGGGAACGAGACATTGCTGTTATTGCCGTGTCACCAAGCTCAGGATCTTAGAATGCCAAGTTGCTTCAGTCAAAGATTCTGAATGGATGACGTACAAGCACTGCCTTATATAGAGTGGGATCCCGCTCATATTTCGCGCGCTTGAACGTCATTGGCCAGCTTTACTGGCGTGATTCAATAAGGCTTCAGTAATATTCGAGGAAAAGGTATTTCCCATAGCAATGTCTCGTTCCCTCATTTCGGGGAACCGAGGTTACGTTAGTAATACTTTGTTTTTCCTTGAACAAAGTATTTGATCCCAGGATGCCTGAACAGGCATTTCCCTAAAGCATCAGAATGGTCAATGTCCTGTTTTATACCAAATTCAAAAGGGGTTAAATGTTTGTGCTGGAGTGTTTAGGTTGTTGTTTAGGTTCTTTACCATAATTTTGACCTGAACAAAGTGCTTGATCCCCAGTTACTTCAATGGGGAAGTCTATAAAGCAGTGTTACTCGTTGCGCGGCTCGTGAGCCTCATGCGGCTCACCAAGCTTTAATTTGTGGCTCGCATGGCAGTAAACAATACGATGATATGATCATACAGTCAATACAGATATTTCATAAAAACATAAAAAAAAAGCAGGGCTATAACATAACCCATTAAAAAAACTCACACCATGTCTGAACTGGACGCGAGTTGCGCGATCCGACAACAATAATAGAAACCATCAGAGTACGTGAGCGGAGCGGTGTAATTTTGAATGGAGTGAGGAGTGGTGTTGAGAAGGAATGACCAATCAGGTCACGGGTTATTGCGTACGTCAGTAACGTTCAGTTCCGGTTGAGCCGACTGCATGAGGTATCGCATCGGGTTCTCCAGAATACGGACTGAATTTAACTTTGCTTGGATGAAGATATGTGTCCAAGTTGTCCATATTTACAATGGGCAGTTAGTTAATAGTATGAATGCCAGTTCCCCTTCAATTCGGTCACTCTACATTGCTATGGGAAATACATTTTCCTCGAATACTACTGAAGCCTTATTGAATCACGCCAGTGACACTGGCCAATGGCGTTCAAACGTGCGAAATATGAGCGGGAATCCCACTCTATATAAGGCAGTGATTGTACGTCATCCATTCAGAATTTTTTCCTTCAGAAAACCTTCTACAAGAAGCAAGAAGCCTACCAAACAAGACTACTCACCATGATCTACACGCTGCAGCGGACTCGTCTTCTCTTCCCCTGCTGTGTTCCGATGAGCTTCGGATTCAAAGATGACTCGCAATTGCCTCTCCTGTGCAGAGCCAATCGAATCTTCTGATGGTCACAAATCGTGCGTCTTCTGCCTGGGACGCGCCCACGCAGAGGCAGTGATTGTGGGGGGTCGGACTGTCCCCACTGTGGGGATATGAGTCTCCGGACTCTCAGGCTCCGTGTGGCCATCGTCCAAGGTGATGAACTCGCCCAACTAGCTCTGCCGCGCTCTTCCTCTGCAGCCTCTTTCGAGCCAAGGAGGAAAGTGCCGCGAGTTTCTGATGCAGATCTGTCAGGATCAGGTGACATGCCCGTGCTGGCTCAGTGCCCACGCGCTCCTCACCCCCCTGCTCCAGGCCCCCTTCCAGTGCGCTTCATAGCCGCTGATCTCCGCCCCTCCCCCGACGCTCAAGATGTGGTGTCTTTCGGTGCCATGGAGGGCACTGAAGAGGAGGATGATGCCATTTCGTTAGCAGCGTCTGCGAGAGAGGAGTGGTCTAACAGCCCGCTGGATTACACTGCGCCCCATGGCAGCGACACGGGGGATCTCCATCACAGTGATGTTGAGCTCCTAAGCGTCCTGTCCAAGGCAGTGGATGAGCTCGGTTTGGAGTGGGCGCCTCCTGCCGAGCCGGCCAGAAGCCGCCTGGAGGAGTGGTGCCTCCAGTCAGATTGCGGCCGAAAAGACACCCCACGGAGACCTGGCCCCTTTTTCCCCGAGGTGCACAACGAGATAAAGAAGTCGTGGAATGTGCCTCTCACCAGTTGGGTGCATAATCCGGGATCCTCCCTCCTGTCTTCTGTGGACGGAGCTGACCAAGTGGGGTATGTCAAACTTCCCCCTGTGGAAGAAGCCGTTGCTGCCCATCTCCGTCCTTCAGCCGCGGTGAACTGGAGAGTGAGAAACAACTCGTCTCTCCCCTCTAAACCTTGCCGTGCAACTGCAAACCTCCCCGGCAAGGCTTTCTCCACGGCCGGACCCTGAAGTGTTCAAAGAACTCCGACGCACCACGGATCTGGCCCACAGAGCGACAAAGGTGACGGCTCGAGCGATCGGCTGCAATATGGGGAACCTTGTGGTGCTAGATCGTCACCTGTGGCTGACTCTGACCAAGTTGAAGGACTCGGAGAAGACAGCCCTTCTGGACGCTCCCGTGAATCCCTCAGGTCTCTTCGGAGCGGCGATGGAAACGTTCACGGAACATTTTGTTGAAGCGCAGAAGCAGTCGAAGGCCATTAGTCACTTCCTGCCAAAGCGCGCTGGCACGAAATCTCCCGCGCGTCCCCTCTCCTTTTCCGCGCACCGCGCGGGAAGACCACAAGCCTCCTCTGCTGCTGTTCGGCGTGAACATGAGCCGGCGGTGAGATCAAGACAGCCGTGGCGGAAGTGCTATCAGGGCCCAATGGGCCAGAGACCCCTGCTCTGACAGAAATGGCATGGCCACCGGAATCAAAGCCGCGTTCCAGATGCTGTCTCTCGGAGGAGTAAAGCTGCACTCAGCGCCAAAGACGAGACACTGAAGAAGTCCGCTCTCTCCGCAGTGTGCTCACCACGCCCCCCTGCCTTTTGCGGGTGGCGAGAGCAATTGTCATGTTTGTGTTTTGACTGTTCCACTATGCAGTGCAATAAAGTTGACACTTCCCCCTCTCACTCCTGAGAGCTGAACTCAATCAAAATGCGAGCGCAACTGTCGGAGGAGCGCTCACAAAAACTGATCAGTTCTCTCACAGTCTTCAAATTAGGGCATTCTCCCCCGCTGAAATGCTTTCAGAAGACGCTCGGCCAGATGGCTGCTGCTTCGACAGTATGCAATCTAGGGAACCTTGCGCATCAAAGTGACGCGTGACTGTTTACATACGCTGAACCCTTGGCACGATATGACTCCGTATCGCCGGGGTGTTCGTATTGGCCAAGTGATCAGGAGAAAGAATGGTACGACAGATGCATCGAGCACTGGCTGGGGAGCCGTATGCAATGGCAGACCAGCCTTCGGGACATGGTCAGAAATGGAGAAGTCATGGCACATAAACTGTCTGGAGCTCTGTGCTGTACACCTAGCGCTTGAGTGCTTTCTCCCAGACATTCTTCAACGTCACACCAGATTACACCCTCTGACAGTCAAAATAATTTGAAGTGTATTCGGCAGGGCGGAGGTGGATCTCTTCGCATCAGCGGAGAACACTCACTGCCCACTGTTTTATTCACAGACACACTCTCCCCTAGGAGTGGATGCACTAGCTCACAGCTGGCCAAAAGTACGCAAGTATGCCTTTCCTCCAGTGAAACTTCTGCCTCACGTGCTTTGCAAAATCAGAGGAAAAGGAATCTGTTCTGTTAGTGGCACCGAAATGGCCCAATCAGCCGTGGTTCCCAGAACTGGTGGAGATGCTGGTAGCCCCCCTGTGGACTATCCCACTGAAGAGAGACCTCCTCTCTCAAGCACAAGGAACAATTTGGCACCCAAATCCAGAGTCATGGAGCCTTCATGTCTGGCTGCTCGACGGAGCTTGCAAGTAACAGATGCACTTCCTCAGTGCGTCGAACACTATCTCTGAGGCTAGGGCTCCTTCCACGAGGCGTCTTTAAACACATAAATGGAGAGTTTTTTCAAGTTCGAGTGATTTGATAGTGGTCATATGCCATCCACATCGAAAGTGTATGTGGCTGCTATAACAGCCTTTCACGCGCACGTCAGAAATGACCTAATCATACGATTTTTAAAAGGAACAAGAAGGCTGAACCCTCCTCACCCTTCTACTCTACCCACTTGGGACTTGGCGCTTGTGCTTGACGCTCTCACGGGATCCCCGTTCAAGCCCATACAATCAGCGAGCTTACGAGCGCTCTCTCTCAAGACAGCGCTCCTGCTCGTGCTGGCCTCTGTTAAGCGAATTGGAGACCTACAGGCGCTTTCAATTGAAGACTCGTGTATTGAATTCGGGCCAGGGGATTGCAGACTCATCTTGAAGTCTAGAAAAGGTTATGTGCCTAAAGTGCTTTCGACTCCATTTAAAGCACAGGTCATAACACTATCTGCTTTCCGCCCCAAAACACCGACCGGGATGGAGCCGCTTAATACACTCCTGTACGCGCGGTGCGTACTTATATTGAGCACACTAGACAGTTCAGACTCTTGGAGCAGCCATTTGTATGTTTTGGTGGATGTACAAAAGGATTGCCTGTGTCCAAGCAAAGGCTGTCACACTGGCTCGTCGACGCAATTGCTTTGGCTTATAGCTCTAAGGGCGTGGAATGTCCTATAGGGGTTCGGGCCCACTCAACCCGCGGACTCGCATCCTCGTGGGCCTGGGCAAATGGCATGTCTATTCAGGACATGTATGGCGGCAGGCTGGTCATCACCCAGCACTTTCCCGAGGTTTTATAACCTAGACGTGTAGTCGCTTGCCTCGCATGTGCTGTCAGTTCGAGCAGCGCATGTGCTTACTCAGCCTCAGCTATGATCTGAGATGTGTATCAGTGGTTTTGACTAGGTCGTATAGACCCTGTATTGACGCACCACCAATTCAATGCTGTCCCCATCAGTTTATCACAGTGTTATGATGTAGTTCACCACGTCTTTTAGGACTTTGCCGCTCTCATTACGGCTCCGAATGTGAAACTTGACATACTTAATCGAGCCAGGCTCCATCGCTGTGACACGGCGGGATTTTATATGTTCCCATAGCAATGTAGAGTGACCGAATTGAAAGGGAACGCTCTTGGTTACTAACGTAACCTCGGTTCCCCGAAATGAGGGAATGAGACATTGCTCTTATTGCCGTCACCGTGCTCAGGATCTTAGAATGCCAAGTTGCTTCAGTCAAAGATTCTGAATGGATGACGTACAAGCACTGCCTTATATAGAGTGGGATTCCCACTCATATTTCGCGCGTTTGAACGCCATTGGCCAGTATCACTGACGTGATTCAATAAGGCTTCAGTAGTATTCGAGGAAAATGTATTTCCCATAGCAATGTAGAGTGACCGAATTGAAGGGGAACTGGCATTCATACTATTAACTAACTGCCCATTGTAAATATGGACAACTTGGACACATATCTTCATCCAAGCAAAGTTAAATTCAGTCCGTATTCTGGAGAACCCGATGCTATACCTCATGCAGTCAGCTCAACCGGAACTGAACGTTACTTACGTACGCATTAACCCGTGACCTGATTGGTCATTCCTTCTCAACACCACTCCTCGCTCCATTCAAAATTACACCGCTCCGCTCACGTACTCAGCTCAGTTTCACTGGCGTGATTCAATAAGGCTTCAGTAGTATTCAAGGAAAATGTATTTCCCATAGCAATGTCTCGTTCCCTCATTTTGGGGAACCAAGGTTACGTTAGTAACCGAGAGTGTTATTATGCTGAAATTGTTGATGTTTCTAATTGTTGTTTATTAATTGTTTCAGACCACACACACATGCCTACAGTCACCTCACATATCACTATGAAGATTATACCAAGTAATGCCCTGTGGTCTGGCTGTGCTGTTTCGTGCTGATCATTTGCTGAACTTTAATTAAAGACTGTTGATTCTTATTCATACCTCCTGTGTTCTGACCGATGCACCAGTGCGAATGCAACTACCCTAAACCAGTGCAATACAGTCCCAAATAACTCAGTTACAAGCGGATTTTTTAAAAGTCGGAGCGTCGTGGTTTTCACTCACTCCAAGAGTGCTCCACCACCGCTCCAACACGAGTACAATTCATGCCAACTGCCCGTGATATAACTGCATATTTAGCAAGAATTCACATGTTAAACACATTTAGCTAGCTTGATGGATCACTCAAATAAAAAGAATGTGAAGGCTATGATGACGTGAGCTGATGTTATAGTTCAAGGAATTTGTAACTTTGTGCCTTCTGATAGACTACTGAATATTTCCAGGTGAAAGCATGATTTAAACAGTTACAACATATTCACACGCAATCGCTATCTCCATAATGCATTCAAACACATGTAATCTTACAGTGCTACTTCATCGGTTTCTGATTTCGAATGAGCAGAAATCTAAGAAATTAAGCGATAATAGTAAAATAACTGACGAAAACATACTGTTCTTTTCATCAGAAACAAAATTGCCACTGCAAAAAGCAGTAATTATACCTTTTAATGGTGATTTTAGCTTGTCATGTGATAGGAAAAAAAGTTTGCACACTTCCAAGCCACTTTGAAACTCTCCTGTCATTTTATTTTCCTATCTTCTTTTAATATACATTATGAACAGAACTGTGATATTTCAAACATACTGAATTACTTTAGACGCGGAGCGTTTCTGGTGAACCCGGAGTGGAGTGATTATTAAATGCTTGGAGCGCGGAGAGGAAATTGTTGGCGCTCTACTCCGCTCACATGCTCTGGAACTGGAACCCATGCGGCGTGATGCGACACGATCCCTATCAGTAGCCTAAACTGATGCCTCTTCCATTTATGACGAACTGTACTGGCACTAACTTCAAATGATTTGCAACTGTAGCTTTTTCACGTCAAGTGTAGACAGACTTTTAGCACAGCGGGGTGCGGCATGACAACTGTCTGGTCTGGTGTAGACACGGTCAGGCAGTGTCTGCTCTATTACAAATAATTTATATTTAAAAAAAAAAAAAAAACCTAAAACAGCGACATTACAAGATGGAAATACAGACTAGATATTTACAGATATTTACACTTGCTCTGTCCTACGTCCATGACACTGACTCACTGCGGAGTTGCCAGTTTTAATCTTAACAGCTCTTAACGCCGAATGTGCACCGGATGGTTAGATAATAGATATGATGGGCTAGTATAGAAAAAAATAATAACTTGAGGTCTTCCCAGCATTAAGGTAATCCTGCTTTCTTTCTTTTTTTTTTTTTTTAAATCATCTTGTCCTAGTTACAAATTTAACTGGCAAATGATAAAGAATGATAGTCCCTTTTGTAATGCATTGCATTGCATATCAGGGATGACCGATTGATAAAAAGACATGTTATTTATGACTGGGTGTAACTTTTGATACTTTGCGGGAAAAGTGACTCTCCGATTGACTTTGCCCTATCAGTGAGGCTCCCATGAAAAAAATAGTGAGGACCACTGCTCTAAAGCAACAGAGCTGTCAACGTCCTGTTTTATACCAGATTTGGAAAGGGTTAAATGTCCATGCTGGTCATTGGGGTTCATAGAAGTCCTCAGGTCAGACTTTGGAAAGGGAGACCCATGAATCTAAATCCTGATGAATTCCCTTACTTCCATTTTGTCTTTGAGCACTTGTCCATAGGTTGTGTCAAGGAGACTGTCTCTGTGAGAAGCGAACTGGTTGTTTTTTTTCACAAGGTGGGATGATGGTACCTGGTTTAGTAACCTAAATGCGGTGCATGGGTTTAAACGACAAAAAGCCACGAATTTGAGAGCCATTCAGTTCCATACTGACCCTACGTTGTGCCAAAAGGGACTGTCTCTGTGAGACACAAACTGGCTTCTTTATGCCACAATGTGGTAGGGCTAAATAGAGTTTCTGGTTTGATAAATTAAATGTGCTGGGTTTAAACCCTGGAAAGCATAAGCATTGAGTTGCCTTGTCTCCATTTTGCCCTTGAACAAGGCACTTGACCCCAGGTTGCTCCAAAGGACTGGCCCTTTAGTAAGAGAACAGCAAGTAATTTTGGATACAACATGCCTGCTAAATGACGTGTAACCGAATAACCTGTTCTTGATCATCATTAACAACCCTGAACACAGACCAGTGCCCTTTACCAGTAGCAGCTCAGTGGCACTGAGCCAGAATTAATAAATGACTTGTGGGAACTTTTGTGACCTCACAGACTTTAGTCATTGTCGAATGACGTAAGCGGACAGAGAGCTCTGAATTTATTATACAGGCTTTGGTCTCACAGTGTAGGATTTCATCTGACAGTGGACCCATGCTTCTCTAGCCTGCCCATTTAACATCATGGCATGACAATTACTGTTGTGATTCAGCCTTTAAATTCTTATGTGGGAGTTATTCTACGCATTTCTCAAGAGGAACAGACACCATGAGGAAAGTCTACAGCCTGGTTAGTCACACTGAAAACAGGGAATCAAAAGATGCTGTGTTGTCTCTTAACATCAAGGTATTTCCAGAAAAGTTGCTCTTTCTTAGAACTACACTGATAAAAATGATTTTGTGGTGAAGTAAATACTACAGAAAAACAAATGTAGTTTCTACATTAAATAATTTAGTTCAGGCAAAAATTTAAATAAAAGAGTAAAGTCAATATTAGTACTCAGTTTAAGCTTGTAGAATTTAAGGTTTGAACGTATAAGTATATTTTACTTGGAATTGTTTGTTATTCTTACAAATAAGTAAATATCAAGGTCATGATTGTTGTTCCCATAATGCACTTGGGCATGAATAATTAATAAGGTATTGTTTTGTATTTAGGTTGTTTTGTGGTTGCTTTTGTTGTTAAGTTAAGTAACTTGCTGTTTTGTGACATCTGGAGTTCATTTTTTACTCAAAATGACTCATTCATACTCAAACACTATTCACTGATTGTCACAGTCACTGTGAATCATGTACCAAGTATTCAGGTGTCTGTATTCATTCAGTTAATAACTGTATTGAGTCAACATATTACCTTACCTTAAAATGAATTACAAGCAGTCTACTTGCTTACATACGTGCTTGTAACTTAACCACATGCTTTATAGGCATTTTTTTCAGTGTTATGTTGTTTGAGTAAAGTTTACAAACCGTAACTGAGTGAAATGTACTTGAGTATTGTAGGTAAACTCTACCTGGCCACGTTAAATTTACTTATTTCCTTTACTAATTTTATATAACTTAGTTAAGCAGATTTGACTTAATTCCATATTTAAATTTTACTTAAAATATATGCATGCAAAAACTTATAAAAAATAAA
This sequence comes from Acrossocheilus fasciatus, assembly GCA_036784905.1. Classification (NCBI taxonomy): domain Eukaryota; kingdom Metazoa; phylum Chordata; class Actinopteri; order Cypriniformes; family Cyprinidae; genus Acrossocheilus; species Acrossocheilus fasciatus. The sequence goes on along the minus strand of CM071962.1, from coordinate 13,973,338 downwards.
AGTTAAGTAAATTTAACTACTTATTTTTTTCAGTGTAGGCCATAAGACTTTTTTGTGGGGGGTTTTGTGTGATAGAAATTTATATTCATTAATTTAGTAATTTTGTCCTGAGTGGCGTTATATTATTAGTTTATTGAATGAGACAATGCAAATTTAATTTCTAATCCCAGATTAGATTGTGAAAAGACTTATTACCTGGTGCTCAAGTTAATTTTTATTCATTACTTACTGATATAGTTAAGCAGTATCAGCATTTTGATATATAATCGCATTTATGTTGGCAGATAAGATAATGGGACAACTAGTGCTAACCCTAACAAATAAACTCATAATTTTGATGCCGTGTTTAATTTAAACTTTTCCTTCGTTATTTGTTTGTTTATTGTGTGTTAGTGAGCAAGTAAAAGTTACTCTTAAGATCTCTTGTCTGTATCTGAAACATATGTCTATGTATTTATTGTGCCCTAACACTATTTTAATATTTCTATCATTAGTTATGAGTCTACTTTTAGAATAAAGGGGTTATAATTTTTCTGTTATTTTGAGAAATCGCTTTAAGATTTTGGTTTTCTGCAGGAAATGGATACATTCACATTCAAATATCAAGATTTGTAATTAGATAAAAAGGTTGACAACTGTACTAAAAAATTAAGATGTTTTGGTAGTAATGCATTTGTATAAATCGAATACTACATACCAAAATATATAAAATTGTTTTTTTTCCTTAGCAAATCCAGTATCCTGAGCAGACACGAGAATTCGACAGTCGATTAACAAAGACGGGACGCCGCTCCCTGTCCCACTCTATATCTCATTCCTCTACAGACAGCAACAGCTCAGGTAGATGCTATACAAATTCCCTCAAACTGGAAAATGTATATTTTTGGTAGTTATTTGCATTTTCATCGCAATCTTTGATGCCATTTTACGTTCTCGTTTCGTTTCTCATTTTTCAGGGGGATCAGATGCAGAAAATCCAGAAGATGAGGTCTCTCCTCGAGACATACAACAGATTAACTCTAAAGGGAGCTGGGACTTCTGCATCAAAAACATCAAACTGGCAGACTTTGGCCGTCGAGAGATAAAACTTGCTGAGGATGGTAAGGCATACAGTAAACACATAAGCATTGTACAATATTCAAAAAGAAATGTAATACATTTGTGCATACTTTTATCAATTAAAGAGATGACTGCACTAATGGCCTTGAGAAAAGCTGCCCAGGGAGAGAAACCATTGGCAGGGGCTAAAATAGTGGGATGCACCCACGTCACAGCCCAGACAGCTGTAAGTGTCATCCCTTCACTGCATTTTAAATGTGTACTGCATCATGCTAAAAGAAAGAAAGAAAGAAACAAACAAACAAAAAAAAACTCATACAGAAACAAAACCTGTTTTACAAGGTCAACAGCACCAATGAAACATGAAACCCCCAACACCTCCCATGCCTCAGCTGATTATACAATACAAAAATAAATAAATATAAGTAATAATAAATGCATATTTAAACTACTATTGTACTGTTTGGCATCAGCAAGATTTTATTTTATTTTTTAAAGAAATTAATACTTTTAAGCAAGGACACATTAAATTGATCAAAATTAACAAGTAAGACATTTATAATGTTACAAAAGATTCTATTTCAAATAAATGTTGTTTTATTCAAAGAATCGAGAAAAAAAATGATCAAAGTTACCACAAAAATATCAAGCAGCACAGCTGTTTCTAACATTGATAATAAATGTTTCTTGAGCACCAAATCAGCATAGAATGATTTCTGAAGGATCATGTGACACTCAAGATTGGAGTAATGGCTAATATATTTATATTTACACACACACTTTTCCATAAACAGGTGCTGTTTGAGACTCTGATGGTATTAGGGGCTCAGTGTAGGTGGGCAGCCTGCAATATTTACTCCACTCAGGATGAAGTGGCAGCTGCTTTAGCACAGCAAGGTAAAAGAAAATCTCAGTCTAACTGTCATTCATTCATTTTTTTTTTTTTGCACGTGATTATTTACCTTCTTTGATTTCTCCCTCGTCTTGCCCTCTGCTCTCCATGTCAGATTTTCCAGTGTTTGCATGGAAAGGAGAATCTGAGGATGACTTCTGGTGGTGTATTGATCGCTGTGTAAATGTGGAGGGCTGGGAGCCAAACATGGTACAAGTGCCTTCAGTGGGACCACTTTCCCTTCCAGGATCAATAGTCTCTTATCTTGTGTTTTCACCTGTAAATAGAAGTTTGTTAATGGTCTTTTCTTCTTTAGATCCTCGATGATGGAGGAGATATGACACATTGGATATACAAGAAATATCCTCACCTCTTCAAGAAAGTCAAGGGTATTGTTGAAGAAAGTATCACAGGCATTCACAGGTTGAGTCCCTTTCTAATCCTGGTTATGTCACATTTGTGGAGAGATGATTACACTGATTTGACACTAGGGTGTTCAACACTCAAACTTACAGCTTTGCAAATGTTTTTGCATCACTTTATCAGACTTCATCAACTCTCTAAAGCTGGAAAACTATGTGTACCAGCCATAAATATGAATGACTCGGTCACTAAACAAAAGTTTGACAATTTCTACTGCTGCAGGGAGTCCATTCTGGATAGGTAAGATAACAATACAAGTGTTTCTCCATTAAAATTCACAGTATTTATGATTAAACCTACTTTCTGTCATTCCTATTCTCTCAGTCTGAAAAAGACTGCTGATATCATGTTTGGGGGAAAGCAGGTGGCTGTATGTGGATACGGAGAGGTAGGTCTCCTGATTCCAGTAAATGATAGTTTCTATTGTCAATATGCCACTTGAGAGCAGTGTCCATCACCTGCAGTAGTTTAGTATTGGCCTCTGTTTTGTGTGCGTAAGTGTAAATATTGGTGCCCACAGGTGGGAAAAGGTTGTTCTGCAGCTCTGAAAGCGATGGGATCTGTGGTGTATGTAACCGAAATCGACCCCATCTGTGCTCTACAAGCATGGTAAGATATTAGTTATTTGAAAGAAACCGTCCAGAGAGTTATATTTTCCACAGTATCACTCCTGACAGCCAACTATATTTCAACTAGCATGGATGGCTTTCGACTGGCCAAACTAGGTGATGTTGTCAGACAAGTGGACATGGTTATCACCTGCACAGGCAAGTTGCGCAATATCATAAAACACAAGTCTTTGCTGTAATATTACCTATTGCTTTGACAGCTGCCCCTTTGTCTACACAGGTAACAAAAACGTTGTTGTGAGGGAACACATGGACCTAATGAAGAATGGCTGCATTGTCTGCAACATGGGACGCTCTAATACAGAAATTGATGTTGTAAGTAGTTGTAGGACGCGATAAAACACACGATTAGTGATGACAACTGTATGCATGTAATATAATTGGTTGCATTTCTTGTCATTTGTGTTAACTTTTGAATTTTCAGAGCAGTCTAAGAACCCCAGAATTAGTATGGCAGCATGTGAGAGCACAAGTGGATCACATTATTTGGCCTGATGGCAAGAGAATAGTACTCCTTGCAGAGGTGAGAGTATACAGAATACTATTAAAAATATAAAAGTGAAACATTTACCTTATCTTTCAGGAAGTTAGGAACACAAAGCAGTGGATCTAAGAGCATGTCCTACTTGTGTAAATCATGTTAAGCTATAATCTACATTTCCTCATTACAAACCTCATGGCATATTGGTCATTAATGTTAATGGCATAGTTACTGTTTTACCATTTGATTCTAGGGCCGTGTCCTTAATCTAAGCTCCTCCACTGTACCCATATACGTGCTTTCCATCACAGCCACCACACAGGTATGAAAGCAGTTTGCTAATACATTAAAATTTAAATGAGGTTTTAAGTTGGTAGCCTAAAGGCTAGTTCTTCTTTTACGTAGCCTAAACATTAGCTGGGCATAGCAATAAAACTTTTAAAAAGAACATTTGCATTTAGTACAACACAATGTAAATGGGAAGCATGCCAGTCTTGGGCTATAGTTGGGTTTAAATTGTTTTGTGGATAGTGAATGGATAGGTTGTCTCCCTCTTGTTTACATGTTTAGCTTTCTGTATACTTTTTGAAGGCTTTGGCATTGATCGAGCTCTTCAATGCCCCTGAGGGCCGTTACAAGCAAGATGTCTATCTTCTTCCCAAGAAACTGGGTAACAACGCAATGGCCAGAATTCAATATAGTTCATCCATATTTCATAATGTACCAAATCATATTTGGATAAAAATGACATCACAAACTGATTCAGTATTTGTGTACTAGATGAGTATGTTGCAAGCCTGCACCTGCAGACCTTTGACGCACACCTGACTGAGCTCACCGATGAACAAGCCAAATACGTGGGCTTGAGTAAATATGGCCCCTTCAAACCCAGTTACTACAGGTGATGAATGGTTTAAAAATTAAAATTAAATTATTGCATTATAGATATGTAGTGTGGAACATTTAACGCCTGCTTTGCGTTTTGGTTTGTTTTTAGGTATTAAGTCTCAGTGTAACCCATCATCATCATCATTTAAAAGAAAACAGATGGATCTATGGGCAGAAACCGATTTGACTCAGAGGGGATTTCATTCATCCTGCTCTTCACTAACACATGATATTACAGGCTTGACCATTAAGGGTCAGAGTGAACAAATATATAGCACTTTTCCTCTTGCTATTGTACGGCTAACCATTTTAGAGGAGGTGTCCATTCTGGTTTTATACAACATACATTACAACTAAACTTCCACAAAGTAAATAAATACATAAAGGTAAAAGAAAATGCAATAAAAGAACGTAGCATGCTACAAGTATGTTATTTAGACCCTTGCATGGTTCTCTAATAAAACACTGTATTCTGCTAAGTTTGTTTACTTCAAAAATATAAGACCTGACAGGGCAAAACCACTGTTTTTGCTACGAATAACACATAACATTATTCTTTAAACACTGAACTTAACATTACACATGAAAACTGGAAACACAAACTGACATTATAGAATGGAAAAGGGCTTGGTGTACTCACTTTAAGTCCAGTAAAGGGGTAAAGGGTAAGAATTATAGATAATTATCTTCTGTCCTTCAATCTTGAAGTAGGGAACAATTCCTTAATGTGCCTCTAGATGGAAGTAATGTAAAAGAGAGTAAAGCTTTGGCAAACAAGGCAAAGAATGTCAGGGATATTTGCTTGTCTAGTGGCAAGAATCTTGTTGTTCGAAAGACAGAAATTTTGGTGATTATACTTTTCCTCCACTGTATCTTTTGTGTCCAAGTAGTTTAATAAAGGTATTTCAAAGCAGCACAGCCTATGCTTTCTGAAAGTTGTGGTTTTCATGTGCTACCAAAGCTTCCTTTTTCTGTTACAAAACATAAGTCTCTTACAAATATGGTTGACCGAGTTTTAGTTTACAACTGATAAGCAAAGGAAAGGGTTTGGTAATTCATTTTGGTAAGTCATTTTGTGTAATATCACTATATATTTTATTATATGAAAATTGCTTTTATAAACAGAAATTATAAATATGTTTATAATTATAAATACGTTTATAAATATGTTTATGTTTAAAACATACACAGAAAGAGCATGTGATTTTTTAACATGCAGAAACTATTTAGCATGTGCACAACTGACTTGAAAGATCACCCAAAATTAAAATTTTGTCATTATTTTCTCACCCTCACATATTGCAAGAAAACAGTTTTGGAATGACATCAAGGCAAGTAAAGGGAGTAATCAGTAAGTGATGACAGGATTTAAATTATTGTGTGAACTATCCATTTAATCACCTCCTTAATGACATTGACACATATATTTGCTATGTCTTTGTATGCATAACAATGTTATGTTGTTTGAAGCGTGCCTCTAACATATTTTTTCATGGGTCCCCTGAGCTCTGACTGCATAGCTCAAGCTGTTTCAGCCCTAAATATAGAGTTGGCTTTTCCCTACAATGTCAAATGTAACTTGATTCCATAAGTTAAGTCACAGCACGTCAGTTGCTGGCTGACCGGCTGGGTTCCTCTCACTCTGTGCCACACTGCCTGATGGAGTTTGTGGGAGCGCTATGCAGCCCCACTGGGGCCAGCTCCAACCTACTGAGCTTGCCGGCATCCTGCCCCTGGGATGAGGCTGAAGAGTCACTGGGTCTGGAAGGAATCAAGCCCAAATCTTCACCCATACCGAGACGACGGAGTTCAGCGTCCTCCGATGACTCCCTGCCTCCCCCTTCCAGCAGCCGAAGAGTGTCCTTTGCTGACACCTTCGGTTTGAGTCTTGTCTCAGTGAAACAGTTTGATGCCTGGGGAGTAACCGATCCATCAGGCTCTCTGGAGAGTGACTTGAATGAAGATAAGGAGTATTATATGGTTCCTCTCTTCACTCTTCCACAGACCTCTGAGGAACTATCCTTGCGGGTTCACGAGCAGAAGCTAGAACTGGAGAGTTTGGAGTTGCTTTCTGGAACTACCAGCCTAAGAGGAATCATTCGTGTGATGAATATTAGTTTTGATAAGATGGTCTATGTACGTACCTCTTTAGATTCATGGAAAAGTCATTTTGATCTGTTGGCAGAGTACGTACCTGGGTCAAACAATGGTGGGACGGATTGTTTCTCCTTCAAACTCACACTAGTACCCCCATTTGGAGAAGAGGGTGCTAGGGTCGACTTCTGTTTGCGATATGAAACGTCTTTAGGCACTTTTTGGGCAAACAATAACGAAAAGAACTACTCTCTGTTTTGTTGTGAAAAAATGAAGGAGAAACCCCAAAATGAGAGTGAAAACAGAAGAAAAAGCTGTCTGAAAACAACCAGGTGAGAGGTCACCAACACATAAATAGTATGAAATGTCAAAATAAATATTTCTAAAATATTAGTATTACCGTACTTATCAAAGTTTATCAATAATGCATACTAAAAGTCTTGACAATTTATACAGTTTTTAAATGTAAGTCAGTGACATGCCAGAGTTATATGTTTAAAACTACAATACTAAAGTGGAACTCAATGAATTATGGAACAATATACATACTGCCTTTTCCCCAATTCTTAATTTTATAACTGTATAATTTTCCAGCCCAAATGTCTCTGCTTCGACTATTTCAGCAACAAACAATGAAGAATTTCCTGGTAACTCACATTCTGAAAATTACTTACAACTAGATTTGGAAATATTATAAAATTCTGATAAAAATATGTTTTGTTTCCTCAGATATAAATCTAAATTCTGGATCTCTAAACGAAAACTCTGAGAAACTTGAAAGCAAGGAATTAGTGGTGAGTTCTAAATTTTACCAAAGATTCATCCACTATCAACTAATTGTGTGTTTTAATGAAAATGCATTTTTGTATAAAATTATATAGTGAAAACAATTTTATAAATTGTTCTGTGACACTGGCCGCTCTCTCTGAATGTCATGTGGTTACTGATGTTAGGCTTTGACAAGTGTTAGTGTAACATTACAGTATGTACTGTCCCAAACAAGACACTTGATAGGTCATGCTGTTCAGGGTCTCTCTGAGACCATCAAGTTCTGTTGTTAAAAGTAACCTCCAAGTCAGTGGGCCTCATTCACTAAGCATGCTCACTGCATATGCACAATATTTTTTTCCGTGAAACCTGCATATGAACGTTTTCACGAACAAATCATGATTCTCTAAAACTTTCATAATAACATTTATTCTAAATTTAAGAAAAAATAGAAAGAAAAAATACAGGAACAGCTGAAAGCACATTGCACATCTGAAGACTGTGCACGTGATATCGGGTTGCGTGGATTGTCTTTGATGAGAGTGACGAAAGGCTGTAAAGAAAGCGTATGTCTCCATACTGTCCTTGTATGGAGACAGTACGTTTTATGCAAATTACTAATCTTGTGCATGCAGTGGATCATTTAGAATACTCCAGAGTTTTTGTGAGAAGTTTGAATGCATGTATAAATGCGAATAATCTATGCAATTATTAGTGAATGAGACTCAATGTCTTAATTAAACCCATCTTAAAAGTTAAAAAAGGTATTTCAATAAGATCTTAAGAAAAGTTATTATTTAAGTTTAAGTATTTACTGAAGACAACATTTCATTCAGTATTTTTCACATCTATTTGGAAACAGGAGGAAATTAACAGAAACCGCAGCCGAAGAAGCAGAAGAAAGGCAGCGCGATTAGCAAAAGTCAAGGAACACTTTGCTAAGAGGGAAGAAGAAAAGAAACAAGGGATCAAGACCAAAGAAAGTGAAGGTACAGCAGACACCAGCATGCAGGAATATGCATCATTGCTGGAGAAGACACCATGCAGTTCCCTATCACAACAAACTGCTCAACCACCAACGTGTAACCAAATATCACCCTCTCCAGCTGAGTCCCTTAAATCTGCTGAGTATAGTGGAGATTCCACTGACATTGTCAGCCAAACTCTAACACAAGATGAAGACGACAACATAATCCACTCCAAGACTAATTTATCCACAGCAAACACAAATTTACCCCTGGAAGACTCCATCAGTTGTGATGAATCAATTGCATGCTCGGCTTCTGAGGTCTTGGAAGACATCCAACATACCGAGTACATTACTGACCAAACAGTTTCAATCAATCAGGCTGCTCCTGTATGCCAAAATCCCGACTTGTCTATTAGCAAGAATTTTGAAAAAGCATGGAAGGACTTTGAGAAGAATGCCAAGCAAAGAATTAAAAGTTTGGCACTAAGCTCTAAGATGCATGAGGACATGAATATTAGCGATGAGAAACCAAAAGAGGATGTGAGTTTGAAAACCAATTCAGAGCCTCAGCTGTTTTCCCATGGCTTCACATTTGGGACCATTGTAGCTCCACTTTATCATCAGGTTTTTAAAAACATGGAAACAGAGAGAAAAGACTTCTTTCCGAAAGCTTTAGATAGGTCATTTAGGAAACTAGAGGATGAGAGTCGAAGAGCGGTCACAGCCCCTGAGACCACAGACATTTGGCCAGAGTCTTGCATATCAACAAAACAAACAGTAGATTATATTAATGTTGGCGTCTGCAAAGAATCAACAGAACAGAACTCACAACTTACAGTAAACCCAACCAAAAAAACTCTTCCTGAGCCAAATGAGAGCAAACATGTTGAAAACACAGAAGCTTCTTACAATCAAAATGATTGCACCAGTAATATTAGAGAGTACCCAAGAGACATCACATTTACCAAAACAAACCCTCCAAAAGTTACATCCAGGCAGCCAGATCCTCCACTAGGAGAAGTTTCAACCATGTGCACAGTCACACCAGCTTTGACTGAATGCTCTATCCAGGATGATCCTTGCCAAAGTCTGTGTTTATTTCTCCAACAAGGACCAGAACCTTTAGTCACTACTAATCAAACAATAGAGTCAGGTACTGACAGCCTACCTGAACGGATTCATCCATTATCACCCACAGCAGTTTTGAAAACTTCATGTTTGGATAATCAGAGGTCCTGTATAAAAACTGAAAATTCACAGAACCAGGAGGACCCTACAATTATCCACACCAAAGAGGAGAATATTTCCAAGCAAAGAGAATATTCAATCAGCACTTCTTGCTTTCTAGCCCAAGCTCCAGAGGACCCCGAAAGAATCACTTTAGGTTCCCCTGATGATAAATTAGAGCCTGACTGCTGTGAGATGAGATCAAGCATTGAAAAACTTGAACTTTCTCACTTAGCAATAGCAAAAGCTATGCCAATAGAACCATATACAGAATTGGAGAACACACAGATAAATATGAGCAATATTTTGGAGAGCTACCAAATGAATGAAAAGGAGGAACAAACGATCATGGCTTTTTCTACAACGACTTTAGAGACTGAGAGCTCAAATATTATTAATTTTGATGCAGAACATAGCACATCAGTGATTAAAGAGATGGAAGAAATTCACAAAATGAAAAATGATGAAAGCCTGGAAGAGCAAGAAGAGGGAAATGGAAATCAAATTAAGCAGATGGAGAAGCAGAAACAAGAGAAAGACCAAGAATCAGAAGAACAAGACGGCGCAGAAGAAAAACATGAAAGTAAAGGAGGAATAAATAGCATTGAAGATGAGCTGAAATACATAGATGATGAAGAGGACTTGGATGCAATGGAATCTGAGAAAGAAAAGAAACAAGCAGACGCAGATGATCTGCTTTCTCTTGAACAAGATTCAGAGGAACAGAAGCAGATCATTAGTACCAGCACTCTTGAATCATTACCGCATCATATCGACTTAAAAGAAATAGAAAGTCTAGGTGAGTACTCCGAAAAAGAGGACATTCACGTCGACCTTGGATTAGAGATCTGTGGGGAAACTGCTACATCTCAAAAGAGTGATATCGAATTCAGTGGAAGTACGCAAGCTATGAAGAATGATTGGAACCGTTTGGAATTTATTGATAAAGAAGAGAATGTGTCCTACGAAAGTATGAAAAGTGACTGGAAAACTATTGATGATGTAAAAAATATGCTGGACAACATGGGATGCCTGGCAAAAGACGGAGATCTTGAAAACGTTGAAGACAATACCTCAACAGAATCGCAGATAGATGACGAGATGGAGCTGTACCTGAACAGTCTGAGGAATTCACAACAGTCAGTATTTAGAGAAGGTGCAATGAGTGGAAGCTACTGCAAAAGACCCTCCTTGAGCAGAGGGAGGCCATTAGCAATGCCTTCAATCTCAGAGTCTGTGGACGAGGACCAGTCAAATAGTTCACTAGAAGATTTAACAAATATGGAGTACAACATGGAGCTGGCGAGAGCTACACTGCCCCAAGTGGATGGGAATGAACATGTCATTGGCCGTAATGTCTTGTGGTGGAAAGAGTTTCTGTCCTATGGCAATATGTCAAGGTTGACTGGATACACATTTTTGTTGATAGTGTTTTTAGTTGCAGCATATTATTATGATTTCATTGCATGTTTTGCCCTATATATTATTACAGTGTATTGCCTGTTTCGTCAAGGGGAGGAAGAACCACTGAAAAGCTCTCGGAAAGGTGAAAGAAGACTGCAGTAAATGATTTACTCATTAACATTTGTTGGAGAACTTGTGGAAGTGAATCCAAATATGTGTTGTACACATAGAGTTGCTGTACAACAGCATTGGATTATGTGGGGTTATTTATCACACAAAATTTCATAATGGCAAAGACATGATTATAAGATGACTTTTATATAGAATGAAGGATTATGAATAAACTTTCACATTAATTTGTCATTAGATATTACGCAAGTCAATAGGTATATTTCCTTGCTTTACAGACAACATAAAGTTTACATACAATACCACAATGCTCTTTAAAAAGAGCTGAACATACAGCAAGAGATCATATGGGGTCTATATATGTAGAAATGGTTGGGTTCTGTGCTAATGGTGCTTGGTGATGTTTAAAGGACCACTGGGTGAGTGAAAAGTTTGACAGATTCTAGAGGATTAGACTTGAAAAAAAGGATAGTGCAATTTCATTGACATACTTTTATGCATAGCTTTAATTTCATGCCAAATACCTGATTGGATTATGATTGATATACATATAATACATATACAAAACACATAACCGGTTAACTATAACCTTTTTTTGATAAAAATGAAATGCATTTTTTCTGCTGCAATTATTTAACAAACATTAATTTGTTTGTTAATAAGTTAATTTTTTGTTAATTTGTCTGGTCTATTTACAGTAAAACTTTTTGAGACTACCTTTTTCTAAAGACATCAATGTCCTCTTTTGTTTCAATATACCAAACATTTTTAACATCTCTAAACTGACCAGCTTTTGCTTCATATGGACAGAGGTGTCATATGACACAGGTGTGTAAACATAATGAATAAACCATGTAAAATAAACCATAATTTCCATCATTGTGCACTCAAAATAGATTTTTTTTTTCTTTGTGGTGTCTGTAAATTTGCTTTGTCCAATCAACAGAGTATTTGGTCCCACTTTATATTAGGAGGCCTTAACTACTATGTACTTACATTTAAATTAATAATTTGGTACAATGCACTTATTGTGTACATACATGTTTTTACATTGTACTTATATTTTTTAAAATACCTATATGTAATTACATCTGTAATTAATTTCTGTAATTACACTGTTGACCCATCCCTTACACCTTAATCCACCCTTAAACCTACCCATACCATCTGTCCCTAACCATACCCATATAACACCTCAATAGCAGCAAAAGTGTTTTGCAATACAATATGAACACAATAAGTACACTGTACTTATTTTTTGATGCAAGTACATAGTAGTTAAGCCCACCTAATATAAAGTGTGACCGAGTATTTTATTGTAATTCAATATTGTGCACCTATTATTATTTCTATATGAGTTGTGTTTATCTTGTCCATTTATTGTTAGACATCATTCATGGAACTGACTTTCAATGAACAAACAAATGAACTATGATCTCATCTCCAGGATATTAGGCTCTGCAGTCCACAGAAATAAATCTGACCACAGATCTCTCCAAACAGATTCCTTTTTTAGCTGTAGATATTTTAGGAATGTTTCAATTGCTTCTGGCCATACAGTGAAAGTCATCGGGGTCCATAGCAACATCGGACCCAAATAACTTGGGTCAAATTGTATGGAGAAAAAAAAGGCAATTAATGAAGTAATTATTTTTAAAGTCACTTTTCAAAATATAGTCTTTTGTGTTCCATAGAAGAAAGAATGCATACATGAGGGTGAGTAAATCACATAATTTTCAACTTTCAGTGAACTTTCCCTAAGGTCAGCTTTAGAACGCTATAATTTCATGGCAAGATGAATGACTGCATATTTATAAACTGATAAAATAAGAAACATTGCAGTTCATGGAGAGGAGTTTGTACAGTTGAGCATGGTAACTATTATGGGATTATTACTCCCCATGATGACATTTTCAAACCCAAGGGGACAAACAATGGCAATGAGGCTCCAGGTTTGCTAACTGATGCTTGGTGCACCATGTAGAGTATGACAAGATAATACAGTATGCTTACATATATGGTTAATCCATTTTTTACATTTTTCCCCAATGTTAAACAGTGTCCTACTTTACCTAAATAAATAAATATTATATATATATATATATCAATTTCTCATAACGAAAGATATAACAGCATCACCAACGTCATACAGTACATTATAGTAGTTTTTAATAGTTTTATCATGATTCATCATAATTCGAAAAAACTACTGCAAAATAACTTAACGTACTGGGTCATATCAGAGTCGTTGAAAACCGTTTCAACAGCTCTGGGTCAGACTAGTTCTGGGTTTAGTGAGGTTTATAATACTCAAAGAGTAACCCAGACCTGATTCTCACGACCAAACGCTAAAAAGACCTACCTTACGTGGATTATTTTTAGCAGTGGGACTCCCTTCTTTGACCGTCCTTTATTCGTAATCCAGTGTAAATGTAAACATCTACCATGGAGCGAAGGAAAGCTGTGAATGAACATCTTTTCTCCTCACGCCACACTCATTTCGGCGGGAAACTACAGGTAAATTGTTTATGCTCGGGCCCAGCCAATCACAGCGCGACAAAGTTTTCTTTTAAATTAATATTAAGTTTGTTAATGTATAGTGTTATTAGTCTAAATGTGGCCTATATGCCTTTTATGAAGGGCCTATTTTTAATTATTTTATTAACAAAGTGTAACCATAACGATCATTAAATTATTAATTTTTAAAAATTATATTTCAAAATAATTCATATTACATTTTCAAACACCTATATAATTAATTGTATAGAATAATACATAATAATCATAACGATTACACTTAAATCATAATAATTATTATTATATGTAAAATAATACAAGTTATCATTAAGTTATCAACCCTTCGGAGAGTTTGATTTGAAGGTTGCCAACCGCCAATAAACACCAAAGGAGAAGAAGAAGAGTTTGATTTGAGTTTGAGGCGTTTCATGTTCAGAGTTCACAGATTGGACGCGCACTTCCGGCACGTTCGCTGGAGAGGCGCAATCAGGCTGCGCGTTGTTGCGGTGCGTGCGTGCCTGCGTGCCTGCTGACGGACTGACGGAGCCGGTGCGCCGGTAGCCTGAGTGCTGTACTATGGACCTGCGGAGCAGCGCAGAGGCAGAGTCGGATCTCTCCGTCGCGACGGAGCTGCAGTGCAGGAAGCAGGAGCAGGAGAAGCTGTCAGGGGTGGTGAAGAGCGTGCACAGAAAACTCCGCAGGAAATACATTGAAGGTAACTTACTGCCTGAGATGCGTAGCTGTGTAGCCTAGCCTAGACCAGTTTCTGTTGTCTGGCCTTATCAGAGCTGCGGACGTTTAAACGACTGGATAACAACCGTGAAGCTACGAGAACAAAAATGGAGTTATTTTAATGTAAACTTGTGTTTTATGACTGTTGACATGAACTGATTTCGTACTCGTTTTGGAAACCATTGGCTGTGGCTCAAAACCTAGTGAGCTGCCTACATAGACAGCATTTCGGGTAACATTTCAATGGAACGTTCGCACTTAAATAATGTTGTCTAGGTAACAGTTAGGCAGCACATTAGGTATTGAAACAGCCTCTGTCTGTCTTTCTGTCTGTCTGTAGCCCGACTTTATAGTCTAGTCAGCAAGCCTGTGCAGGGTCGTTCATCTGTTCCTGTTTTGCTCTTCATTGATCCGACGGCTGTGTTTGAAAGCATAAACAATTTTTAATTCTCTTTAGGGAAGAAAAAGGCAGTAAAGCAAACATTTATGAGCATGAAGCCTCTGATTTAAGTGTCCTGACTGTGTACAGGTGACAAGTGTGCTGCTCTAAAAGCTCTTAGTGTCCTCTTCACTGTCAATTATTTATCTATTTATTGTTTAAAACCTTTCTTATCTAATGACCTAATACACCTATGATAAATAATGGTCAGCTGACCGATTTTTAGTGTGTCTGCTTGCTGGGGATGGTATAGTATAGGCAACATAAGCATAGATAGCGTATTTTATTTTATTTTTTACTTTTAATATTTGGTTTAAGGATAAGTATATAAAAAGTACATAAAGTAAATAAGTGAACTGAAAGTTTCATTCAGCCAGATAGCAACAGAAGAACTGCAATCAAGAAGAGTTAGAGCTGACGTCAGCTATATTGGTTTCAGTGTGACAATGTTACCGTGGTTATGAGCACTTGTGGTGTAAATCTGGATTTTTTTTTTTTTGTTGCCTAATCTTTAGTATAGCTCACTATAGCTTCTCTCCTCAGACTTTCCTATTACAGATTTTATCATGTTCTTTTTAAAGTGTACCTAAAAAAAAAAAAAAAAAATTCACTGATAGTATTCTGACTTAAATATCTAGGTGAATATCTGCATCCAGTCCTTTTTTGGCAACCTTAGAAGTCTTCTCCACTGTATATAAAACAGACATGCAACCAAACATACAACACTGTCAACATTAATCTGTTGAAATGAGACTAAAATGAATCAGAAACTGATTTGAACTACTTTTGTCCAAAAGTAATTAATCTTGTCACCATGTAAAGAAATGAGTAAATGAAGACAGAATTTAGCTACATTTTTGGATGAACTATCACTTTAACCATAGTCTATGCAATTTTTCAGGCCATTTTTGTAAACTGCCTCTTATTATGTCTGATGAAGACTAAGTCCTAAAAAGCAATGTGTGCACATTTTAAAAAAAAGATGTAAAAAAGATTATCTTGAGAATTGTTAGACAAATAGGCCTAGTCTTTTTAATTGATGGAGATAATTGACTGTGTGAAGATGTTGTTACAGTCTTGCACTGCAGTGAGCTTCATCCAAGACGGATGTCATGACAGAGATTATGAAATATTATATTTTTGCCTGCAATCAGTTGTACCCGCAGGAAGCAGAACTTAATATAAAATACCACCACGTTTATACCGTCTGACTTTAAATGTGTTGTGGAGTTTCTCATGGTTCAGACTAGCTTTATCGAATCTTCCCCTGAGAGGGACGAGCAGCGCTATAAATCCC
Organism: Acrossocheilus fasciatus; assembly: GCA_036784905.1. Taxonomy (NCBI): domain Eukaryota; kingdom Metazoa; phylum Chordata; class Actinopteri; order Cypriniformes; family Cyprinidae; genus Acrossocheilus; species Acrossocheilus fasciatus. The sequence goes on along the minus strand of CM071962.1, from coordinate 13,957,389 downwards.
ACACACAGTAGTCTATTCACTAGACCCCGTGATGGGTTAATAAGGAAGGCGTGATCTGGTCGCCTTGGCATTGTACAGCAGTATTCATATATAACGGCGCTGCAGTCTCTTCCCTTCTTGTCTTATTCTCTGTAAATCTGATAAGGCCTGTATTTTCCATTCTGTCATGGGACGGCTCAATTTTTGTCAGTTCTTGCCCTCCCGAGCACTCTTGTAGGGTAGCGGTTGCTTTCTGGTGTCATCGGCGTTATCAGCAAGTTTGTGAACTGTGTGTGAATCAGCACAAACGCTTTGATGATACAGTACTTTTGAGCTTGGCAATGGAGTTTCACTGAATTGTTGAAGAAATCGGACTGTGTTTTGTGAGCCGTTGGAGGCTACGGTTTCAGAATCGAAATTTAGAGGAAGCACAACATCAGCTGACTTCTGAAAGTAGGCTTTGTGAAAATGTTCACTTAGTTATGCCATGCAGAAGGATCAATCATGACTGTACACTCCTCTGTTCTGTCTTTTCGGCTGCAGTGGGAGATTTCGAGAAAATATGGCGTGAACATTGTGAAGACGAGCAGACTCTTAGCGAATATGCCATGGCCATGAAGAACTTGGCTGACAACCACTGGGCGAATAAATGCGAGGGCGAGGGGCGCATCGAGTGGTGCCGCAGGTATGAGTGCTAATGGTTAGTATTTTATGTTGAGAAGCTGATTTGGTATTTATTGCTGTTAAATCTCTCTTGCTGCAGTGTTTGTCAGGAGTACTTCCAGGATGGAGGGATGAGGCGAGTGTTGGAGAAGGATGAGAAGAGCGCCAGGCATGCCGCAGCTGGGAATAACACATCTGCAAACTCTCCACCACAATCTTCCTCTTCAAGGTGCTCTAGAATGACAGATTTTAACAGAATTTAACAGATGGTAATGAGTTCATTGACTAAATCTTAAGCTTTTTGTTCATGCTTGGTAACAGCTCAACGTTCCAGCTTGGGAGGATACGACTGCTGGATGTGGGCAGCTGTTTCAATCCCTTCCTGAAGTTTGACGAGTTTCTGACTGTTGGAATCGACATTGTGCCAGCAGTAGAGGTTTGTGTTTCTTGAAGTTATATGAGACTGTCGTCTTGTTAATTAACTTAATAAATAAAGTATTGTTGGCGCCAATAGCACTGTGGGCAGTGTGCCCACATACAGCGCCGTTACGCAACGGGCGTCCCGAGTTCGAATCCCGAATCGAGGACCTTTCCTGATCCTGTCCCTGTCTCTCTATCACTTCCTGTCAGCTCTGATCTGTCCTATCATAATAAAATGCCAAAAATAAATCAATTTTTTCTATTAATTTATTTATTCAAAACATCAGAAATGTGGCTTAAATGTACCTCTTTTCATTTTGATGTTTTTTGGGCATCAATTTCAAAAACCTGTCAAAAAATGTCAGGGTAGTACAACCATCCTGGCAATGAAATATTTTATGCTCAACAGGGTTGCATTTATTTAATCAAAAATACGGTAAAAACAGGATTATTGTGAATATATTATTACAATTTAAAATAACTGTTTTCTATTTCAGTGTATTATAAAATGTCATTTATTTCAGTGATGTAAAGCTGAATTTTCAGCAGCCATTACTCCAGTCTCCAGTGTCACATTGTCCTAAAAAATCATTTTAATATGCAAAAAACATTTCTTATTAATGTTGAATACAGTTGTGATGCATCAATTTTTGTGGAAACTGTGATACGTTTTTCTTAGTATTTTTTGATTACTAGAAAGTTTTATAAAACAGCATTTATTTTAAATATGAATGTGTGTATTAAATATGCTAAATGTCTTGACTGATTTTTATCAATTGAATTTTTCACATAAAAAAACTTTTGATTAGTAGTATAATGGTTACACCACATTTTATTGTTATTAAATTTAAACTTTTGCAAAAAATGGTATAAAGGTTTTTCAAAACCAATACGAATACAAAAAGTACATTTCTAGGAAATTATTATGTAATACATACATTTATATCCTTTATCTTGGATACTCTTTCTGTCATTGACCCTTGTACTAATTTTACCTGTCCTGCTGAGTCAAGCTAAATGTTCAGATGGTTTTGTTCCTCTTTATGGTTACAGAGTGTCTACAAATGCGACTTTCTCAACCTGCAGCTGCAGCAGCCTCTGCAGCTGGCCAGCGATGCCTTGGATGCCTTCCTGCGGCAGCTGCGCGGACCCATCGACGCTTTACCTGCCCAGCTATTTCACGTGGTAGTCTTCTCCCTGCTTCTCTCCTACTTCCCCTCACCCTACCAGCGCTGGCTCTGCTGCAAGAAAGCACATGAACTCCTGACCCTGAACGGCCTGCTCCTCATCATCACCCCCGACTCCTCCCACCAGGGCCGGCACGCACTTATGATGCGCAGCTGGCGAGTTGCAGTGGAGTCTCTGGGCTTCAAGCGCTACAAGTACGTCAAATTCTCCCACATGCACCTGATTGCTTTCCGCAAGGTGTCGCCCACCACCAGCAGCGACCTAGTCAGCCGCAACTACCCAGAGATGCTTTACATCCCACAGGACTTTAACACGCTCGACGAGGACGGATTCACAGATTGCTACGAACCTCCGCGCTCCGATTTCGAGGACGACCAGTTGGCTTGTAGCTTCACAGAATTGCCAGACACACCGTACGATTCGGACTCGGGTGAGAGCCAGAGCAGCTCGGCTCCCTTCCACGAGCTGGAAGACCCTATTTTGCTGCAGAGCTGAACTTGTTTACTGCCCCTCTTGATATTTAGTACCCTACCTTCGTGCTGCCAAAATTGCTCCGCTGCGTTTGTGTACTCGACCCCTTTTTAAGAAGCAAAAAGTTTGCACAGAGTGAATGAGGACGTTTAAGTGGGCGTTGATTTTTAAGAGCGTGCAAGACATCCTTTTGAACACAAATGTACACACTAAACAATCTTAACTAAGAAATAGAAGTGATGTGGTTTTGTAACAGAAGCAGCTGAGTGATTTCAGGTCGAGGAAGATTTTGCTCACCCACTTTGGCTGTTTTCTCATTTAGAATGACTGGACAAACCTTTTCAGACTAGCTTAACTTATAGCTTAGGGGTAGTTATCGTCAGTGTCAATAAATCCAACCTTTTGGTCAGTTATCATACTGCTTTGGACTTTTTCAGCTGAATTTCAGAAAAGGATAGTTCGCCCAAAATGGCATTTCAACCCTGTACGACGTCCATCTTCTCTGAAATGCATATATTTTGAAAAATGCCTCAGTGTAATTTTGTCCAATTGTAACTTTTAGTAACAATGAAACTCAATGGGGTCCAAAACAACATCGTTGTTACATTTGAGTTACATTGTTATTAAAAGTTACATTGAAACGAAAGTGACAGTGAAAGTTGTTTTGGACCCCATTGACTTCCATTGTAAGAACAGTTCAACATAAAAGAAATCAATACAGTTTTGGAACATGGTGGTGAATAAATGATGACAGAATTTAAAATTTTTGCGTGAACTATCCAATTAATGGTTTGATTCTTAGCAAGTTTTCACTTGACATTTTAGATGACAATTTCAGCCATCTGTTCTCTACCGACTTTTTGGAATAGCCTTTATCAATTATATTTGTAGCATTTTAAGTGTCTGCAGAACTTGTGCGTGTTTGGTTATGTGACATTGTAACTGTGAATGTGGATTTCTCGCTTCAACAAGGTACAAATCATGCAAAGTAGTCATAGTTTTTCAGAACAAACAATCTTGCAGGTGACCAGATTGGATGCATGCGTTGTGGCAACGTGTTTCTAATCTTGCGATCAAACGGCCTGAAAGTAGCTGCGTGTCTGCCTTCGTTTTTTCGTTTTAACCGCTATTATAACCAGTAATATCCGATTACTTGTCAGTAGTATGTAGTATGGAACAGGTTAGATTTCTCTGCATTTCGCCATAATGTGACTTTATTGAGTAGGATGATTGTTTACTATTGACTGTTTACTCTCGAAACCTTCGTTTGCTCTAAATCTACTTCCTGTATCGTTATCTGGCGTATATCCCATTGAGTTTTTCAGTACATTATTTTAGTCTCCCGCTTTCAAAATAAAGCTTTTAAGGTACAAAAGTTTGAAATGTACTCTGCCAAATGTTGATTTAAAAGTACTACAAAAAGATTGTCGCGTATCACTGTACGTTTTTAGCTTCTGTGTGTGTAACTGCAGAATTTGCAGCTTTTTTATTCACTCCAGGTTCTTAAAAACACTATTTTGACTGTCCAAGCACATATTTGCACGTTTTCGATAACACCCTTCGTAGGGTTGGCAAAATATCGATATTGGCATCAGCACTTCATTAGAATAGCAATACGTTCATAATCATAAATGGTCAAAAATTCCCCATATCACTGTAACCTGGCAGTTATATCGAGGAACTGATATTAGGCACTGTTTTCTATTGTATTCACGTGGTTAACGTTTGGTAAACCTGATGACATGAGAATATGCTGTGATGGGTCTTGGAGGAGTGTGTGAGATGTACATTGGGGTTCTGTTGAAGTATCTATGTGAGGTTTTGGTGTTAGGCACTTTAAATGTGTTTTAGGGGTGCCAAAAATAAGTGTGGAAAGATTTGAAATGGTGATAGAATTCAGTATGTGATCTTTCAGGGTATCAGGAAAAAAAAAAAATCCTCCTCAAGGTGCCTTCAAACCCAAATTGTATTTTTGCATTTGTGATTATATAGACTGGATTCAAGAACAGGCTACTGATTGTCATAAGAAAGTGCGATAATTTCTCTCCCACAGTAAACCGTTACAGTACATACTTTCAGCAAATTAACCAGCTCTCGGAAAACAATTACTGAAATACTGCCCTGTTAGCAATAGCAGTTAAAGGCTTTCTTTAGTCTGTACTCGATTTATAAATCTAAGAAAAAATATGTTTTAAAACATTTAAAAAATAAATAAAAAAAGCTTTGTATTACATTGTTTACTTGGTGGTGTGTTCAGATATTCACATATCAAATGTCTTTGTCTTCCCCAGGCTCTAATCCGCTGTTTGCATGATTGATTTTCTTTATCAGTGTTAAGATGGTTGACTCCCACAGAACCGGACTATTTGTGAGGAATATTGTTATTCATCTTTTATAAATAAAGGTTTTTGTTGCCTTTTATCTCTGGTCTTTCATTTGCCTATAGCAGGTCGCTTTAAATGCTTTACAGCTATTCATATAAGATATGATATATGTCAGAATACATTTTAAATGTTTATTGTAGTGCTATTTAATGTACACAAAAGTTTGGGGTCAGTAATATTTTTTTCATTCAGCAAGGATGAATTGAAATTGATCAAAGGTGTCAGTAAAGATTGTTAAAATAATTTTAATATAATGGATGGATATAATGTTACGTTTTCAACATTGATGTTATATAATTTTTTGGAGCAGCATATTGGAGCTGCTGAAAATTCAGCTTTGCATCACAGGAATTACATTTTAAAATCAGCTATTTTAAATCGTAATAATATTTCACAATATTGCTGTTTTTACTGTATTTTTAATCAAATGGTAAGAATAAGACATTTCAAAAACATAAAATCTCACAATAACACAAGGTGTCATTTGTTAACATTAATGTATTAACTAACATGAACAAACAATGAACAATGCATTTATTACACTATTTATTCATATTTGTTAATGTTAAATACAGTTGTTCATTGTTTATTCATGTTAGTTCACAGTGCATTAACTAATGTTAACAAACAACTTATGATTTTAATAATGCATTAGTAAATGCTGAAATTAACATTAACTAAGATTAATAAATACTGTAGAAGTATTGTTCATGTTTACTAATGTTGTTAACTAATGAACCTTATTGTAAAGTGTTACCCTTTATATAAACAAAAATGATACCCGTGTACAAATGTTCCAGTATTTTTAATATTGTAAAAGCAATAAATAACAGTGGTGCAAATCAAACATTTTATTCCATTCACCCCTTTCACTGAGACGCTATGTGTGTCCTTTCAGGGACTCCGTAGCGGCTTAATACCGATGTGCAAACATGGCGGACATTGAGCGAAGTTTAGGCGATGGGACGGGATATTGTGCTATAAATGACCAGTTTTAGTTGTTTTTCAGTAAACGACAACGATCAATCACTTGTATATCCACTGGCGTATTTCTTTTAGCTTGATTTAATCGATGTTACTCTCGTCGTGAACAGAAGAAACACATTCTGTCAACTTTCTGATGCCGGTAAACGCACTGGAATCTGCTCGACTAAACCAGACTGACAGCACATCAAAACTCCTCACCTCTTATATTAACCTGATTTAATAACTTTTGACGAGTTTAGCATTAGCACATCTACTTCACGCCTTTGTTATAACATGACCTTGAGTTGAACAGTTCGGTTCGTTCAGCAGTAACAGGTGGATATTGACAATCCACTGTTTCATTGTTGATGTTACTCTAACGTTTGCACTGAAATGTCTCTATGGACGGATTAGTTTTAGATTTACCTCAAATCCACCATACAACATGCCCTTCTTACATCCTTTTTGCTGAATAGTTATGTCGCAAATTATTGTTCCTGTTGTATAAATTATGTGACTCGAGACGCTAAGTCTGCAAGTTTTTCTGCTGTTGTGCGAGTTTTAACTCTTGAACGATGTGCAAGCTGCTCAAGTATTGCTTCAGTCACTTCCTTTACGCTGCCATGACCCGGCTGGACGAAGCCAACAAAGGGGTCAACATGTGGTCATCCATTCGGTACCTCGGTTACCTGTCCAGCCTGAACTCCCTTGTGGCTATTTGCCTGGGAATTTACGTACAATGGGAGAAAACTGCAGACACTATCATCTTGGTCATTTTCATTTTGGGCCTCTTTGTTCTTGGTATTGCCTGCATTCTCCACTATTACTTCAGTATGGAAAGCGTCAGCCTATTTCTCCTGCATCTGTGGTTTGGTTTCCTTTTGGGTTTGCTGTGCTTCATCAACGTCCCGTCCAAAGAGCCTGATGTTAAGGAGCAGGTGGCCAACTATATGCTAATAGCTAACATTGTGATACGAACCCTATGGGCTTTGGTTGGAAGAATGTGCGGTTATACCCGACATCAACCTTCTTTCCTCACCTCAAGGGAAGCTTTGGAGCTCACTGGCTTCGCTGTGGCCAGCACAACCTTGGTCAGCCAAAAATCCATAAGCCTTGTGGTCCTGTCACTGGCTTTGGCTGCTGTAGTTGTGGATTTGCGCATGAAGTCCCTCTTCGCAATCCCAAACCTGGTCTGCTTCTCGGTTGTTGCTGCGTTCTTCTTCCAGGAGTCTTTAGGAGTGTCCACCAACCCCTTCGCCTTGTCTTGCTTCTTCAGCCGCCTCGTCTGCGACCCAATACTGGACGTCTACTTCAGCGGACTTTCGGTCACCGAACGCTGGTCACCGCTGCTGCTGAGAAGAGGCCTGTGGAGACGCTTAACGCTTCTTCCTCTGGTCGTCATGGAGGTGATGTTTTCGGTCGTGGCCGCTCTGAAGATGAGAGATCTGGATCGGTGGTACCTGCTCATCCCGGGTCTTTCAGTATCTGCTGTTTTCTGGATCATCTGCCATCTGGTTTTTCTCGTCACGCTGTGGGGTTTTCACAGCAAGCTGAGTGACTGTCAGAGGATGTGCGTGCTGCACACGTCAGAGGCTGGAGAGCTGGACAGGGTCATGGCGTCTAAGGGGATGCGGCACTTCTGTCTCATATCGAAACGCCTGGTGCTCTTCAGCCTGATGTCCACCATCATACTCGGGGCTCTGGGTTTGCAGGTAAGGCTTCCTTTGAAAATCTTTCTTAGTTCTTGTGTTCATGGTGGTTTCACATGGTTTTAAATACATTTATACAATTTTCAAGAAAGGTTTAGACATAATGACTCTAAATAAGTAAAAATAACATGTTTTTCTTGTACATTGAATACACGTGAGTGACTTTTAGTATAAAAAAATATTTTAAAGGGATAGTTTACACCCAAAAATGAAAACTCTGTCACCCTCATATTGTTCAAAACCTGAGAAGTCCTTAATTCATCTTCGGGACACAAATTAAGATATTTTTGATGAAATTTGAGAGCTTTCTGACCCTGCATAGACAGCAACGCAACTGACACATTCGAGGCCCAGAAAGGTAGAAAGGACATTGTTAAAATAGTCCATGTGTCATCTGAGATCAAACTTTATTTTATGAAGCTACGAGAATATTTTTGTGTGAAAAGAAAACAAAAATAATGACTTTATTGAACAGTTACTTCTCTTCTGTGTTAGTCTACGATACGCGTTTATAAGAGTACCATGATGAGTAATTAATGACAAAATTTTCATTTTCGGGTAACTATCCCTCAAGGTATACAGTATAGTTATTTATTCATATATAATATATATATTATTATTATTATTATTATTATTATTTTTTTTTTTTTTACTAATATCAAATTAATATTTCATAAATATTCCACATTCTTTTTTGGAAGTCACACTAGATGATGGTGTACATCTTATCACCCATAAAAAGATCAAATTACAGTCATGAGGGTTTACAAGAGTCCTCTCAATGATATCATTTCCTGTTTTATGGTTATTTTTCGTGCTCATTGGTTTCACACCATGACTTTGATTTGGCACACAAATGTTTTTCAAGCAATAATATGTGGCAATGCACCTAACTGTTATAAATAACTTTCCTATTTTGTAAATGTATAGAATATAATTTATAGAATATAAATATAGCCTGAATTTATATTCAGTGACACCTTCAGTGTCACACAATCCTTCAGAGATCATTCTAATATGCTGATATGCTGCTTAAGAAACATTTATTATTATCAATGTTGAAAGTTGTGCTACTTAATATCTTTGTGGAAACTGATATCTATATATCTATCTATCTATCTATATATATATATATATATATATATATAGATAGATATAGATATAAAATCTTCGTCAAAATATTCTGCCTGGTGATAATTTTCTTTGGTCCTTAATGTTTTGTTTTCTCCTACAGCCGTCCAACAGTCTGTTTATTGCGTTGTTTCTGCTGGTGCTTCCTCTGGAGTCACTAGCCCACGGTCTCTTCCATGAGCTGGGAAACATCCTCGGAGGAACCTGTGTCGGCTACGCTGTGGTGATTCCTACCAACTACTGCAGGTACTGGAAACATATACACTCACATTTCACTTACTCAGATACTTCAGGTCAGTTTATTAGTCAGAAACTTACACAGAGCGCCAGTATTCATCCTCATCCTCTCACTTTCTCTCAGCCCAGATGGTCAGCCCACCCTACTCCCCCCAGCGCATGTGCAGGAGCTCAACTTGCGTTCCACAGGGATGCTTAACAACGTGCAGCGCTTCTTCTCTCATCACATGATCGAGACCTACGGTTGTGATTACTCCACGAGCGGCTTGAGTCTGGAAGCCCTGCAGGCCAAGCTCCGCATTTTCATGGAGGCACACACGGCTGACGGCCCACGACACGACACCTACGTGCTATATTACAGCGGACACACCCACCGCAGCGGAGAGTGGGCTCTAGCAGGTGGGAGAATCATTACATAACATTTTTTCCTGTAGAAACAGACACAACAGAACTTGAGAGAATCTCATATCTTAAAACTTAAATCCATTCACCCAAAATAAGAAAAAATAAAAAAGAATTGAGAAAAATATATTTTGTGTACGGTAAATTTTTAAAAATCCATAGCAGCAATACAATTTTTTTTTTTTTTTTATGGAAAATGAAATCTAATTTAGACCAATTGCTATTTTTTTACATTTTTAAAATGCATTTTCCTTCAATTCCTATTAGTGTAATGCAGAAAATATCATTAATATTAGTGTATTTGTAAAGGATTATATATTATTTCTGTGTTTTTAATTTTTGATCATTTTACTTGCAGAAATCACTAAAACGAATAAATGTTTTAAAGATACTGTATTATAGTAATAAAGTCACTAGGGATATGAGAAAAAAAACATGAAATTAAATTTTAAAACCTGTTAAATGTATTAGAATAAGCATAAATTAGACGTCTTACAGCAAATACAATCATAATGTATAAACACTTTCCAATTTAAAAATATGATTTTTTCCAAATGACATCTATCCATCATCCATCCATCCATCCATCCATCCATCCATCCATCCATCTAGATTTTGCAGATAAATATGATCTGGAAGTTTGTTTGGAACTAACTCCCATATTAGTACAATTTGCATACCATTTACATAAAATGCATTAAAAAAGATAATATGCATATGGAGCTCAGCCAAACTCTGGGAAACCGTTTTATACAGGCCTTTTTTTGTCTTTTAATATAATTAGGTGGAGATGTTTTACGTCTAGATGAGATTGTGCAGCTCTGGAGAGAAAAGAACGCTGGATTCTGTTCCCGTCTCATCATTATTCTTGACACCGACAACTCGCTCCCCTGGGTGAAGGAGGTGCAGAAAATCGAGGGACTTTATGTAGCGGTTCAAGGAGCAGTGCTCTCTAGTCCCACAGACCCGGAGGTCCAGGACGCTCCTCAGCTCGGGGACTTCACCTGTCAATGGGTTGATTTTAACTGCAACCCTGACAGCATAGTTCGGTGGTCCGAGCGTGGGCGGCCCGTCCAAGCAGCCTATGGCATCTCCAGACACTGGAGCGACTACAAGCTTCACCTGCCCACTGAAAGCGACGTCACCAGGCACTGGAGACTTTACTTCCCACGCCTGACTTACCCTGTGGTTCAGCTCGCACACTGGTGCGGTGGGTTGAATCTCTTTTGGGTTTGCGGATACTGCGTTCGACTGCTCCGAAGGATCAAACTCACTTGGTTCCCACCTTCGGTGCTGGATACGGGCCAAGGTTTCAAACTGGTTAAATCGTAGAACAGGACCTAAAGTGTGGCGATACTGTAAGCAGCTGGTCTGAGCTGTATCTGGACATGGATAGGTGACGCTCATCTACGGCAGCTTTAGGTTGTATTGACCAGCACAGCAATTTGAAAAATCTCAGGTGTGAAAACACTCCATTTGTGTGTTTGTGATTTGAAAAAATTGCTAAAAATTGGCCAACTTTTAGCATACAAGAATTTCATATTCATTACTCAGCAAGGGGGAATTTTGTGAAACCAATCAACATTTCTGGGTCATAGATCACCGCTAAATCAAAAGATAGATGAACATAAGACATTATATTTTGCATAAAGAAATAAAATAATTTTTTTATTAAAAATATTGTTTCAGTGACAATTAAGTATATTTTCTTGTCATAATCATAATGAAAAGATGTCATTATCGTAATATGAAAAACAAAACTGTCATTACCGCAGTGTGATTCCCCCCCCCCCCACATTTTTATATTATATAAAATTATTCAACAAAAATAATAAATACAAAAACTGTTTTATTACAGTGAATAAAATCCCTGATTACATTATGAAAAATGCCAATACCATAATGCAATTTATTATTATTTTATTTTATTTTTAATAATTTTTATATTGCATAAAAGTGCAAATTTCTATCCTTAATTGTCATGAAAATATGATCCTAAAATAGGTTTTAATTTTTTATGCAAAATTATTCTTTCCTTTTGATATTAGGGTAAAATATGGCCTGGAGATTTTTTTTTTTTTTATATATATAAGATTCACATACAATATGTTACTGATGGGCCTAACAGCATTGCACCCTCTAACCAATTCAGCTGTTGCTGCTTTAACTTTAACTTTAACTCCCACTGCCATTTTAACACTTCCCATTATAAACATTTTTTCATGACTTTTGTAAACTCTGTTACACTAAACTGTAGAATGCAGCTTTTGTACACCGATCCGGCAGCACAGTGTGAAACCCATTACCAGCTCAGCCATTTTGCAGTGCCTCTTCTTTACTGCACTAGACAAAGCACAGCCTTTTATTTGGTGTCTATACAAGGGACGTAGTGTCCGTTTAACACTATAACCCACACATTCAGATCTGTCCAGTCAGTGGAGTAGTGTATTTATGTATTTTGCTTTATTTGTTTATACAGAAAAAGATTTTCTACTGTCCTTTATAAATTGATAAATTCATACTATTTTGTATAGTTTGGTTGGTCTCGGTTAGTTAAGTATATTTGACTAATATTGCGTGTTGCTAGCACTTACAACAGTTTGGGTTGAGTGTTTATACTAGAGGTTACATGTTCTGAAGTGCCTTGTGTAAGATTAGTCCTCACCAAAAGACACGAGGATTTACTCCTTGTGAAATATGCAATATTTATTGATTGACTTAAGACATGTATGATATGAAGAGGTTTAAGGCTTTGTGTTTTTTTTAAAGGAACCTGTGAATGGCTTCAACAAAGAATGAACGAGACACTGGGATGATTTCAATGATTGTTTGCGTGTTTGAAATCAGACATGAGAATGAATTCGATATTTTGATAATAAAAGAGTGGCTCTTTTACTGCAATATTGTGTATTGAATTGTTTTTCACACACCAACAGACAAAAAAAAAAAAAAAAACCCTACTAAATATTTCTAAATTTAGGTTACTATTAAATTTATATTCAGTGAATTGCTTAATGTTTAAATAAGTCTAATAAACAAGAGAAACTAAAAATGCAGTCACACTTACCAATGTTCTATGAGTTTCCGTTGGTGAAATTCCATACAATTTGATAGGAATTTACGCGATAGTATGGAAGCCTGTTTCTGAGACGAAAAATAAATGCGACATTTTATTTTATGATGAAGACTTTTTTTCCTCGCAATTCCGAGTTTTTTTCTTCTTCTCATTATTCTGAGTTTATATTTTTTTGGTTTTTGCCATGGAAAAAAAACGGTAACGGCAAACTTTTTATCTTACAATTACAAAGACTGTTTTCTTGAAGTTAAGAGTTTAATCTCAGAATTGTGAGTTTATATATCGAGTTATAAACCGTTTTGATTGAAAGTGACTTCATACTTTGCTACACTATTGACAATAGATCAATTTTTTCCCCCAGAAATTTTAAGCGAAGATTTGCAAAATTGACTGAACATTATAAATGAATGCATTTCTATTAAAACATATAACTATGTTGGTGTCAATAGTCTTGTGGAAAAAGGCGTGGACATATAGTGCTGTTGCGCTTCGGGCGTCCCAAGTTCGAATCCCAGCTCTCTCTCTCACCTCGCTTTTTGTCTGGAATACTGAATCTTAATAAAGTCAAAAATCTTAAAAAAACAACAACATATAACTAACACCATTATATATAGCACCATATTTTGATTTGATATTCCCATTCTCTACCTTGTTTTTAAATTTATTCTATTTTTAATTATTCTTAATAATTTAGCATTATTAGTGTTAATGGACCTGTATATTGTACTGACTATTGATACTGTTCTTTCTGACAATATTAAAACAAATGTTAATATTTACAGTGACAATACACTACTAAACTGCCCTGTCAGCCAATTTCCCAACAAAGAGGTTATTTTCAGTCAAATTCTTTCAATTAGGGATTTCCATTGATCAGCCCATGACATAGGTAAATAAATAAAGTTTATTTGACTGCTTTTACACAACGTGAGCATTGTCAATATACTGTAAACCCACATGAATAGTCACATCATTAATCTCAAAATTTTTACACTGAAAGCAATAGAGATAATTTGAGCATAATTCTCTGGGTGTCCCTCATCTTCAGTTATAGCCGCCTCTGTCTTTGAGCAGTTTATTAAGCACGCTGGTCTGTTTTATAACCTTGAGGTTTGAAATGTCTTCAGCAATAACGGGAACTTCAGAGCTGGGATTTGGACCCTCAGATTCACTCTCGCTGTCTGACAGAGCTGTAAGAAGAGCGTCGTTCTCATATGTAGGAAAGTAGTATCTGAAAAAGCAGCACATTATATTTTACCTTTTTTTTTTTTTTTTTTTTTTACAGTATAAGAGTCAGTGCTCATTCTAATGTACAAAGCCTATATTATATAAAAAAAAAACTTGCTATGTCTAATGGCTCATTTCAATTCTACAGACTTTACTGGGTCTAATATTTAACATAATAAAAAAATTAATAATAAAACAATACGCAAAAAAATAATATAATACAAGAAATAATAAAAAAATAAATAATATAAAATCATTTTTAATTTTCCAGATGGAAACTCGATTGAATAATACAAAAAAAGCGATGTGAAGATAACAGAATAAATGGAAGAGGATTAGGGCCAAGCAATAATAAAAAAATAAAACCATCTCGAGATTAAAGTCGTTCAATTTTGAGAAAAAAGTCAAAATAAAATGTTGTGAAACTCGTTATTTAAACAAGTTTAAAGACTTTTCTCAATTTAACGAATTTTTTCTCGTAATTTAACGAGTTTATTCTCAACATTTCATTTAGACTTTTTTTCTCTTAATTTAACAACTTTTTTCTCGTAATTTAACGAGTTTATTCTCAACATTTATTTATACTTTTTTCTCAAAATTTAACGTGTTTTTTCTCGTAATTTAACGACTTTAACCTCAAGATCTCAAGGTTTTATTTTTTATTATTGCTTGGCTCTAATCCTCTTCCATAGAATAAATAATAAAAAATAAAGAATATTGAATCATTTTTAATTGTTCAGATGGAAACTCAATTGAATAATACTAAAAAAAAAAGGTCATGCGAAGATAATACAATAAATAATAAAAATAAATAATATTAAAAAAAACTTGATTGAATACCCTTAAAATAAGGGTGATCATGATCGCGTCATACTTACTGTGGTTGGTCCCAGTGCGAGACCTCAGGCAGCTGTGTCACATGACCTGTCTTAACCAGGTGTTGCACTAGTTCCTCTTTGGTTTCAAACTTCTCCTGACAGCAGTAGCACCGGCACTGGTGAAGCTCACGGCGGATGTAATTCACCAGTTTCACTTGCTGATAAAACTTCAGGCCTGGACAAAAGACACACATGATATTAATGACCCTCTGTGTGGGCAAGGATTCTTCTTCTCAAAAACATTTCTGCATTACTCACTTAAGTCTGTTTTTAATTTGTGCAGGTCAAATTTATGAGTTTCCTGGATGAAAACAAATCATGTTATTAGATGCATGTACTGATGCGAAAATGCATAGAAATGTCAAATACCTTTTCAGGTACTCAAATATTAAAACTTTGTTCAGCAGCATCATATACCTCCATGTGTGTGTACATTTTCTCCATTGTTTCGGCTTGCTGCTCACAAAACAAACACACGGCACACACAGGATGAGCCTGCCAGTCTGACCAATCACTGCAGAGAGTACAGAGTATCAGGAAGGAGAATAAAACTGAAAATGTGATCAGAGTAAAAATATAAAGGCCTTACTCATCTTCATCCTCAAGGAGCTCCCTGTCATCCTCGGACTGCACCTCCTCCCATGTCTTCCCCAACTCCTGCAACATTACAACAGCACAATAGGGTGATTTCATGCTGACTATTTATTTGTTCAGATGAGAAACGTACAAACCAACACATGGTCATACCAGGTAATTGATGACATAGAAGCGATCGTAGTCATGGTTTCTGGCGTTTATTCGTCGATGCTGCTTTTTCCTCATGTGATCTTTCAAGGTGGTTTTGTCCCTGAATGTTTTCTCACAGTACAGGCACTGCATGCTATATAAAAATAATGATATAGTGATAATAGTTTTATTCATTGAAAACAAACAAACAAACTTGCTTGAAAAATACTAAGAATGAATGAACAAATGAAGAAATAAAAGAACATTTTCAGTGAGTAGATTTAAGAATCAGTAGAAAAACTTCTATACAAATACATGTTATTTACTTCAACAAAAATACACAGTGTAAATTAACTTTCCTTATGCCTTTATTTTTGCATCTTCTATTTATTTGTCACTGACCCAAACACTTACCCTACTTGGTGATTTTGGATTAATGCAATGACTGCAAGCACCAAGAGGGGGCGTTCAAACCTTCTCCATTTCCATTTTTTATTTTTTCAATTTGTAATAGTGGTTTGACCATTAATAATATATAGTGTATAAGCATGTAAGATTACATGCAGCGTTGAAGCAAAATCTCAAAACACTCACTTCTCCAGTTTCAACTCCAGAGTGTCGAGAAACTCGTTGCAGTAGACGATGTTGTCAGGCAGACCGATGCTAAAAGAGTGTTCTTTAGCCATGTGATTCAGGAGTGAAGACCTGCAGTGAATCCACAGTGCACAAATACATCATGTTACATAAATATGCAGTGCTGTTTGCTACAAATAATAAAATAAAGCAAAAATAGTGGTTTATATCTAGATAAGCATCAGAGTGGAGGGCCGAAGATGGGTGGCTTGTGACATTACTATACTGTATTCATGAATATATACTCTGACACTACAAGGCAATCTGCCTAGGCCTTCAGTCAAATGAGCTAATTAATATTCATGAGTAAAGTTTTCACCTTGGTATGATTTAGATTTTTGATTTTGAAACTTGTTGAACAGCCTTGAAGATGCTCCATGCCAAATATATATATTTGATATATATATAAAAATTTGACATAATGCAAATAAATATTTTTTAATGTAAAAATATATTATTTTTTAAATACTAAATAGGACACTATAATATATAATATTAAATACTATATAATAAATTTTATATAAATTATAGAACATTTTATATATTAATAATATATAAATAATTACTATTATAAATATTCTTAATAAATAATTCAGAGATCAGGTCTGTTGTAGAGCTCATGTACAAGATGTCAAAACTCAAATGTCAACAATTTCACATCAAGACATGATTTGAAGTAAAATATACTGATTCTAGAATTAGAAATTCATCAGAAATGAGTTTTTAATGCAGACGACAGTTGTGGGTCACCTGTTTCCAGTAAACTCCTCATTGCAGAACATACATGCGCGATGAAACGTTGTGTCGTCCCTCTCTTTTTGCTGCTGATCCAGAACTTCCTCCTATCAAAATATATCAAAAAAAGACTTTGTGGCATTGTAAGACATTACCATAGTGCACATTATAAATATGGTTACATAATTGTTGAGAGTCTATAAACAATATTTATAGTTGGTATGAATCTCAGTGTGGCGTGTTTTTAATCATTCTGCGTTTCTGAAAACCCGCTGTTCGATTGCCATAATCATTGATAATTATCCCAGACGCAATCTGCGAATGATTTGTGTTTAATAAACAGTGCTAATCCTCTCAGCTCGAGTTTCATCGATGTGCAGCGTGTCACCGAATGATTGAGAAAGGTCACAGCTGCACTGTTAAACAGCTGGTCGCCACACTGCAGAGCCCACTGCAGAGGTGCTGAGAACGCTGGTTGCCTAGCAACCACAATCGCAGATTTTTGCCTGAGATGAAATGTGTGTGAGATGATTATGTTGACTCATAATATCTCTGCAAAAACAATCTTGGGGGGGGGGGGGGGGGGGGCTTCTCATTGAACACTTTTAAAAAAAAATTCAGTATTTTTAGGCATGTAACCTTTTTTTTTTTTTTTTTTACTTTACAACAGTATTTCAGCTGTATTATAATCAAAATGCTTTATAGTTAAATATTAAAAGTGATATACATATTCAAAACAAAAAATTTATAACTCTCAATAACATTTTCAATCTATAAAATAACATTTTCTATCTGAAATAAATGGATTTGTGGGCAGAAAAAATTGAATTAATTTGATTTGATTTAATTTGATTAATAATGAAATAATTATTAACCAAAATATCTCTTCAAAATCATTTTCATTACATATGAAAATACATACTACTGTCATTACATTAATATTTTTTAATTTTTAGTTCAGGACACAAAAATCCCTTGTTTTACAATAATAATAATAATAATAATAAATAATAATAAACAAAATAATAATATAACTAAAATATTTCTTTTTTAATTTCCTAATTTATTAAAAAAAAAAAAAGAAAATACTGTTTTGAAAAAGAAAACACAAAGTGTTCTCTAATGATTGCGTTACTCATATTCCAGGTTTCTGCATATTAATTTGATTTTGGTTTATGCTACTGCTGAATCAGTTTTGAATACTCATACCCTAATGTCAGACAGGAGGGGAGCTGATCCCAGAGCAGTACTCCTAACCTGACCGTCGCAGGTCCTTGTCTTTTTATAGACACTCACCAGTCGTCTCTGTTGTAGCTGCTCCCTAAGGATCCTGTCCTCTGGCAGAGCATCACACAATAGGAAGTAGTGCTCTTGTTGTTCTAAAATGACAAAAAGCGGCTTTTTGGTAATTGGAGTCTAAAAAGGACACTATCTGAACAGGCCTTCATAGATTTAGACTTCGCTTTTAAATCAGAGAAGTTAAAGGGCTATTCCCCAAACCAGTGTTATTTTAGTATTATTTATATGCAATTATAGTATTTATTGATATTTTGAATTAGCATTTATTTATTATTATTAGTGTTATTTTTATCAGTATAATTTTTTTTTACATATTTCAATTAAGCAAATTCTAATTATTTGTAGATCAGTTTTACTTTTAGGATTGCAAGCAGCAATTGTATTTCAGTTAGTAAGACAATATTTCAAATATTGGGGGTCATCTTTTCTGATCTTTTAAATTTAGCTTCATTTCAATAAACAAAAATTATATTTTATAGCTTCAGTTAACAATAACCTTGAATTTTGACCTAGAATCCATAAACAATTATGGTAAACTAAGGGCAGATCATCACCAATATGCCATTTTTAGACCAGGTCATAGCAGGCACTTAATTTATTATTTTAAAATTCATTTTAGATTAGATTAGATTAGATTCAACTTTATTGTCATTACACAAGTACAGGTACAGGGCAACGAAATGCAGTATTATATGAGGTTTCCACTTTTGGAACCTTTTTACAAAAATTTGTCATGTCCACATATAGCTAAAAAACCATGTTATTTTGTAACAAAAAAGGATTAAAATTGAATTAATAAAATCTCAAAATAAAAAAAAGGCAGATTTTTAAGGTTTGTAAGTCGCAGAGTTGCATTTTTTGTTCTAAATTAAACTACATGTTTGGAAATGTGAGAAAAAGTTCAAATGTGCAAAATGTGGGACAACAGTAATTAAATATTATGTTTAATGTTAAATATTATTAAATATATTTAGATATTTCAATCTACAGTATATGTTAAATATAATGTTTTGTTCATTAAAATGAGTTAATAATTAAACCTAGTATAATAATTAAACATAATTCTGTGATTTTTATATTATATAATTTTAAATGTTGACTACAGTGGGACAGAACAAAATCACTATTTTAAGGGGTGGATATATATATATATATATATATATATATATATATATATATATATATATATATATATATATATATATATATATATATATATATATATATATATATATATATATATATATATATATATATATACACACACACAAAAAAATTACTTTTAAATATTTTAAAAATAGTTTTAGCATTAGTATTGTAAATCCCATGGCTATTAACTAACTATATAAGATGTAAATACAAGATTGTTCAGCTCAAATGTGTCTTACCTACAGGACCTTCAGAGTTGGTCTTGATAACACTGCAGAAGTCTGTGATGGGCTGTTCTGCAAACCGTTTCTTCCAGTACAACATATACCTGCAACAAAACAATTATTATTTTGTGTTATTTGTATTGTGCTTGATGAATCTCTCTTTAAAGAAATGCTGACACACGTAGCTTACAAATCTTGTGAATTCTCACCGTGGAAAGTCAGCGATGAGTTTGACATCAGCGATAACCAGTTTGTGATCCAACACCATGTGCTTGAGAAACTGCTCTTTTTCGGAAGCGGGAAAGGAGTCTGAACAGAGCGCACAGGTCACCGGACGGCCATCGCTGGAGGAGGTGAGAGAAGCGCTACCGCACAGGTGCTCGGGGAAACAAAGCGGCTCAAGAATACAATCCTGCTTAGCTAACACTGAGAGAAAACACAATATTCATACATTTAATCAAATATGATGCAGAAATATCTTTGTGCAAATCCATTCTGGGTCATTAATTCAGTCTCAAGTACTCCAGCTAGTGAGAAACCCTTGTCTCATAAATCCCACGACCTTTCAAGATATGCAGCATTCACACAAACAAGCAGCTGATTCACACAAAATGACAGTGTGACTCATATAAACAGCAGATTATCCTCTAAAATCCTGATACATTTGTGCTCCTAAGTGCACTTTATGAGTTGTTTTGCCTCTTCGAAATGAGCTTTTGCTGTGACAGATTAAAGGGTCATTGATCATCTATTAGAAGATCCATATCAACAAACTTTACACTTTAACCACCCACTCCTTGCTGGGAAAAACAGCTTTAGCTAGTCTAATATGGTCTGCTGGTTTCAGCTGGCCTTGTTTGGCTGGTCTGTTGCTGGTTTTAAAGTGTTTTGGCTCCTTTCCAACTGGAAGACCAGGTAGACCAGCTGAAAACCAGCTTTGCAGGGCTGGGAGACAAGTTCAAACCAGTTTAACCAGAAAAGCGGATGACAAACTTGCATTACTGTAATAATTTTGTGCAGACTTACTGTTATATCTAGCCATAGCTTTAACTTCGCAATAGCTAGTTGCCGTAGTTTACCGACATATTCAGAAAAATAAACATATAACCTGCTTGATATTTAAAAATTAGATATAAACGCAAATAAAGCAATATAATATAGAATCTCTGCCAATATTAATAATTCAGTTAACCAACCTGTCAACCTAGCGTTGTGCATCTGAGCGGCCATGTTTTTTTTTTCTTCATATCACGTGACCTGGTGAATGACTCACTGACCAATCAGAGTTAAACCGCCGCTGTGTACGCGGTTACTGGGTGTTGTAGTTCTCCATCCAATCTCTCTCATTCATTTCCTACATCTCCCATGAGGCAATGGTGTTTTTCTTCAGGGCTGAGAAGTGTGGTGTATGTGGGATGCTGCTGTGGCTCTGCCCTCAGAACAATACAGTGCAACCCTGTGTAACAACAATATGGATAGTATCCGCCGTAATTGCCCTGTTTTATAGCACACTTTCTTTTACTTGACGGGGAAAAAATGTGGATACCGACTGAACATGAAAAATATGGCGTTGGTAAGTAATATATTTACATTATATTGCCGCATCGTTAATAAAACGCAAGTTAGATCGCTGCAGGTGCGATAATGAGCCGTGACATCTACAATCTGATGGCAGATGAAATGTCACATCATTTTGCGCTGATTTAAAAATTTGAAGACAAGTGACAGAATAATGCATATCGAGTGTGCTTTATTATATTATATTTTTTAATTATCCGACTGTAATTATTTATGTTGTTTTCCTTCATTAATTTGAATGGTCATCTTGAATAGCCCTTATATGCAGCAATAAGAAGAAATAGCCGCAGTAAAGGCTGATCTTTTGTTTTCCTTCACATATACGCTCTAATTCATTTAACGTTACTGAGCAAATGATTTTACGTCCAAAACCGAAGCAATACTGTTTTATTTGAGAAACAGCATATTCACTATCTATTATTACATCAACAGCGAACAATAACGTATTCGACTTACGTTCTATTTGGATTTATTTATTTATATATTATGTACATTTTTGTTTACATTTTAATAGCTAAATGTTTACATTTTTATCTATCTAGCTATCTATCTATCTAGCTATCTATCTGTCTGTCTTTTTCTCTGTTTTTTTCACACACACACACACACACACACACACACACACACACACAGAGAGAGAGAGAGAGAGAGAGAGCCCCCTTATGTACATATTGATAAGTGATTAATTATTCACTAAATTGCTTAAAATAGTGCTTGTATTAAGTGCCATCAAATTTTCAGGGCAAGCTGACTCAAATGATGTTATTTTGATTTGTTATTTTTTTGTAAGTTTGTTGTGACAGCAGCTGACAGTTTGAAGGATGATTTTTGGCAGAAGAGCAGTCTGGAATCTGCTCATCTCTCATTGGCTGACGGGTAGAGATGGACATAAAGTCAGTTGGGTGGTTTTGAGGAGTCCAGCAGTACAGTGGAGTTCACATGGGCTTCAGTGTCTCCTGTGATCTTGTTCACTACGGCTTTACTCAAATAAACAGGATGACATTTGGTCATTTCTTCACTTAGAAGGAGAGAAGGTCAGAGCAAAGAAGAAAGGTAGTTTGAGGGGGCAGGGAAGGTGGGACAACAAACAAAGCCTCTGTTTTTATCTTCTTAAATTGCAGAATGATATTATAGAAAATAGCAAAATGATTTTCTTTTCTTTTTTTTTTCATGTTAACCACAAACCACATCTGGAGCATATTGCAGTGGAATATGGCAAAATGGCTGAATATTACAGTTCTGCTCTTTGGAAAGTGTACACAGCTACCGAAACCTTTATCAGTCATGAAATATGGATGGAGTCCAGCCGGGATGGCACACACACACATAAATGCATGCATACACATGTACACACAGGCGTGCACTGTAATCTTGGCCTCTCAGCCCTTTTGGTTGCAAATTCAGCTTAATGAACCATCTGCTATTTACAGTAAATGTATCATTAAATGCAATGGCATTTCAAACAAGAATGGGTCTGTTGATCATCTTCCCACACCTGGCTTTTCCTCTTAAACCAAAGCTTATGGAAGGAAATGGGGCTATTAATGGGACTAAGAGAAGATCGCTAAAAATGAACATTTTGTCATTATTTACTCACCTGCATGACTTGTTTTTTTTTTCTGTTGTGGGATTCAAAAGAAGAATATTTTAAGGTCTTTTTTGTCCCTGCAATTAGAGTAAATGGGGAATGGCATGCTTCAAAAAAAAAGGACACAAAAGTGCCATAAAAGTGTTATGAATGTAGTCCATATGATTTGTGTGCAGTATTCCAAGTCTTCTGAATTAAAGGAATAGTTCACCCAAAAAGTAAAATTTGAGATGAGTTTGTTTGTTACTTGCTCATCAATGGATCCTCTGCAGTGAATGGGTGCCGTCAGAATGAGAGTCCAAACAGCTGATAAAAACATCACAATAATCCAGAGGGAAAAGACACGAATCCAGTCCATCAATTAATGTCTTGTGAAGTTAAAAGCTGCATGTTTGTAAGAAACAAATCCATCATAAGATGTTTTAACTTCAAAACTGTCGCTTCCAGCTAAAATATGAGTCCTCTATCCATAAGTCCATTTCTCCAGTGAAAAAGTCATGAAGCAGGAGATAAATTTGCACAGTTCAAAACAGTTCTAAACAATTCTGTCAGTAGATTTTGATGTGAGAGGACAACAGGAGATGGGCTTTTTCACTGGAGGAAGCGTTGTAGATCAGGTAGAGGTATGTTGGTTAAAATGCCTTGATGGATTTGTTTATTACAAACACACAGCTTTACACTTGACAAGACGTTAATTGATGGACTGGATTAGCTACTTGTAGATTATTGTTATGGCTTTATCAGCTCTCATTCTGATGGCACCCATTCACTGCAGAGAATCCATTGGTGAGTCATCTGTAGATTTCTCCACATCCGTTCCTATTATTCAAGCAGTTTTGCGTGACAATAAATGTCAATTTAAAGCAATAGTTCACTCAAAAATATTTACATTTAATCACCCTCTTGTCATTCCAAGCATGTATGACTTTCTTTTAAACATCTTCTTCTTATAAACATTTGAACAAAAACAAGAAATTTTGAAAGTCAATGAAGTCCAGTGTTGTTTTGGACACCAGTGATTTTCATTGTACTGCATGGATGAAAACAGTTCCAAATGACATTAGAATTTTTATTTTTCTCTGAATGTTCCTCTGAAATCACGTGATTCTGAATGTCATCTCTGCATCCCTACTGAATTTGGACGTTGATCGGCTCGTGATGAAAACCACCATGTGGAATCTGCAGGGAACAGCTGGGAACAGACAGTTTGACAAGTCCATATTGGTTTATAATTACGCCATAACGTTCTGAACATTTAATAAGTAAAGTGAAAGCTAATGTCACCAGCACATAATACTTTTCTTGTTACTTCTTGTTCCAGACTCCCACATGCACATCAGCACCGTGTCACATCTCTTCCGATTGACGAAGAATTTAGTGAAATTGAAACATCCAGCACTTCACTTACCACCAGCCCAAAAACTGATCTCGGTCAAACTATTTAGCGATGTAGTCAGGGATCGGCACATCCCGTTCCCGTGCTTCTCAGCTCGGATTTATGATGCCAGCGCTTTCCGCATACAAATGAGGCTCTTGCTTTTGTCACATGCTGACTGGGCGCCTACTGTGCCCTGGTCAACAGGCACGCTGCCACTCCGAGAAAGAGATAAGATTGACAGATAAAGCTAGAAGAGGCCTAGTCAGCTGCTAGATCTGTGAGGCGTTGGTGGGAATTAAATGAGACTTCTAGTGCACACATAAGCTCTGTTCCCAAACCTAGCGAGCATTTTAAGGCATCATGGGATGCAAAAGCTGTTTCAAAAGGTTGGCAGCAACATTATGTAGCCATCTAGGATACCTAATTTTGGCCGAAACCTAAGACAGCACTGCATGTGTCCTTAACAGACAGGGCCATCCCAGAATTCATTGCAGCAGACTATGTAAAAAAATCTTCTGTACGGACTTTGTGGACTTAGTTAAGAGCTCATAAAAAAATCATTGTTGCAGTGTTGCGGGACGGTCAATTTTTGAAGTGGCTATCTTAATGAATATTTGTATACTCTATCACGCTTATTAAAGTAACACATTCTTATAACAACATGTTAACATCAAACTCTTTTGGAATCAGCTGTAAAATCGAGTCTTGTATACGCTTACTGTGAGTTAAAAAGATTTTGAAGAACAAAAAATTTAGGATGGGAGTCGAGTCTTGTTCATACGCATCCATAGAGCATTTCAAATCAGTCACTTAAGACTTAAGTTTCAGTCCAGTTAGGATGCTGTCTATGTAGGCAGTAGATGGCAAGACAGCTCACTAGATTTTGTAACACAGCTATACTTAGTATACACTGACATATACTTAAAGATTTGTGAAAGCTTAAAGGTTTATTGCCCATAGCGAGCTTTCACTGTTCAAATATCTGCATGTCGCAACAAGGTGTAAAAGTGTCAGTTGTGAGCTCTTTGAAACGGTGATGTAGGAGCGTATTTTTAAAAATATCCTGTCACTGCAAAGACTCAGTTTAGAGAGAGAGAGCAGGATATAGATTTGAATCATTCATGCTTATAACAATCTCAGCAGCTCTTTTTGCATAATTCATTGTCATGTGTGCAGAACTCATTTCTGCATGTTACCACTTCAATAACATACTATGCTCTACGTTCTCTGTCACTGCCAAAACAATCGTTAGGTTTTATTCTTTGGTAAAATCAGCTCATCCAGCATCCTGTTGCTAGTATCCACTCATATTTTACTCACTCCCATAATTCCTTTCACCCTCCAGGAGAAAGCAAAAAGAAGCCAATATTGGATTCATTTTTCTATGGCCTTGCCAGGAACAGGAATCTCTATGGATTTCAGGCTTTGAGCTTTTGATTCTTCAGAGCTTTCTTCTAAATGATCTCCTGGGTTTAAAACGATCATTCACCCAAAAATGACAATTCTGTAATAGTTTATTCACATTCATGTTGTTCGAAACCCATTTTTTCTGTGGTACACATTTTTGCTGCAAATACAGCTCATTCTAAACAACGACTGGTCATAGTACCACATCTGAAATAAAAAAGCACAAAAAGTGGTCCAACAAAGTCATATTTTACAGTATAAAAAATGGTTATTCATTTTGAGATTTCCTAAAGATTATATTTAACTGTGTTATTAAGGTATTAATGTTTTTAAAGTGTTAGCATGAAATGAAAGTTTATTACCGAATATATTTTGTAAATGCGTGTTATAGTGTGTACATTGCGAATGATTCATCTATGGAAATGTTTCTTGTAAAAAAAAAAAAAAAAAAAAAACTAGCTTTAGCTTTGCTAAAAAAAAATTGTACTCAACCTCAGGCCATCCAAAATATAGATGAGGTTGTTTCTTCATCGGAACAGATTTGGAAAAATTTAGCATTACATCACTTGCTCACCAATGGATCCTCTGCAGTGAATGGGTGCCGTCAGAATGAGCATCCAAACAGCTGAAGTAATCCACACCACTCCAGTCCATCGATTTACATCTCGTCTGTGTTTTTTGTAGCAAACAAATCCATCATTAAGGTGTTTTAACTTCAAACATTTTAATGGATCCTCTTTCCATAATGTTGCTTTCTCCAGTGGAAAAGTCATCTCGCCTGAATCAGGAGAGAAATATGCACAGATCGAGCACCATTTACAAGCCAAAACTGTTCTAAGCAATATACGTGGGTGGATTTTGATGTGAGAGGACAACGGGGATGGACTTTTTCACTGGAGGAAGTGTAATGGATTATGGACATGTATTTTGGCAAGAGGCAAAGGTTTAAAGTTAAAACGAGAGATTTGTTTCTTATAAACGCAACTTTTCTCTTCACGAGATGTTGATTGATGAACTGGAGTTGCATGGATTTGTGGAGTAATGGATTGGTAACCATTACTGTATATATTAAAAAAAGTATTGTGAATTGGCCAATTACTAATAAAAGCATGGAAACAGCTCTTTGTTTAGAGTAGTTGAGTAAAGTTTTTTTTAGTCCTCAACAACAATTATTTACAGTTGTAGATTTCATATAACATGCAATTTTTGAAATCTCCAAAGATAAGAACTGACCGTATGCGCTGGAGCCTGTCTGTCAGGTAGTTTACAGTGTGACTTGAACAGTTGTGCTCGTCGGTTGCTGTCAAAACGTATGTAGAGCATGCCTGTCTGTGTGGGAAGGGTTTGAAAAGGGCACTCGCTCGCCAAACTGCTGCCTTTGTGCTTGTTACCATCTGTCAGAGCTCGTCGGCTGTTTTTCATAGCAACC
The DNA here is from genome assembly GCA_036784905.1 of Acrossocheilus fasciatus. NCBI lineage: Eukaryota > Metazoa > Chordata > Actinopteri > Cypriniformes > Cyprinidae > Acrossocheilus > Acrossocheilus fasciatus. The sequence goes on along the minus strand of CM071962.1, from coordinate 13,930,512 downwards.
ACGTTGGTAGTCAGGTGAATTTGCTCTCACCTACAGGTTGGAGAAGTTGCATATGGTTTGTTTTTCTAAGAGAAACCTGTGAGGCCGTACTTGACATGAAGAATGAGACCTTAGAGTTATGTCAGATTTATTTTTGCCATGCTGTTGGACAGACCCAGTTGACAGGCTGGAAATATGGTGCATTCAAGTCCTCCTGGGAAGTTACAGCATCAGAGGAGTTCAAGTAACTTTGGTTGGAGCAAAATGGCAATGTATGTTTTTTATGTCGCAACAGCTAAAGTCTGTCTACTCAAGACAGATTCACATGAACACTGAATTCCATTAACTTCCACGTGTAACTGCTTCACGGCAGTTTAACGTTCCTGTTGTTTGTGTGTCATATTAATCAAACAACAAAACACAGAGAAAAATCACTTTTGTAGCTTTAACAGATTTATTAGATTTAATTTATACGGTGAAGACTATGCAGTGTTATTTTACATTTGATTATTCAATTTCTGTACCTGAGTACTGTTAGACTTACCTGAAAAATATAATGCACTTGTTTATTTAATTTGTATCTTTGTTCTATTACATTTATCTTGTAATGTGTTTTTCTCTGCTGATTTGCTCACCTACAAAATCATTGATTAGGCCTATTATTTTTTTCCAAATAGAGCTTTTTTTTCATATTGTAATATATATATTGCAGAAAAACAAAATATCACATTGTGAGTTTTTTCCAAGGTTGCGCAGCCCTAGTTGAATGCTACGCTGTCAGATTATCTAATTTCTCAGTCACCGGTGAGAAAACAGTACAGTACAAAGCGCATAATATTACAATAATAATGCCGCCTATTCTCGCTCAGTCTGCAGTAGCGTAATGGGACGTGCTGATGACGTATTGTGTCATGTCTGCATGAACTGTGTGCGTGGAAATCACATAAATACATTTAGACCATTAACTTAGTGATTGCTATCGGGATGTGAAGAGACTTTCAAATGACCTACCTTGCCTTTAATGAAAGTTCAGATTTTCACATTTGTAATCATGACTTTGTGGTGACGTTCACGTGCACTCATTTTACAAGTATGATCTTTCCTGCTTGCCTTGAACGCACCAATATTGGCTAGAGAGAGTTGGATTTAAACCTACATCACCTGCATGAGCACCATGACTCAACGTGTCTGACATTTTTTTTGCTGAAATCAAGTTGTCAAGTGATAATTCTCTCCTCAAAGCGTTGATCAGATTGATGGCGCAAGGCGATAACGCGGTACTGAAATGTGTTACATGCTCTTGGCTTTCTCAGACTGTCAAGTACAGTTTCTCTGTCTTCTGTAACATTAGAGAAAGTGACAGCCGAAGACAAACAATTCCCAAAAGTGAGTTTGCTGTGTGTTTTCCACCACTCTCCTCCAGTTCTTTCTCTCCGTCTCAGTTGTTCTCTCTCTGGGCATTCTGGTAATAACGGCCGTCCTGTGCTCCGTGGAGAATAGCTATAAGACATTCCCATCTGAGTGCCACGCTTCACTAATGAACACAGACTACAAACACATTTAGGCTCTATTCAGTTGTCAAAAAATCATCTGAGGATGCTTTCTTATTTAATTTTGAAACTGTGAACTAATATTATTGTTTCTTGATAGATTTATTCACTTACCTTTCTTCACTTAAATAATGACTCTTTGCAAACAGGTTTCCAGAACACTTATCCTGCCTGTCATTGGTCTAACAAACAGAAAGCTACGCCCCCAACTCGCGTGATTGGTTGAGCCACTGTTGCTATGTCAGGGTGGTCGGGATTCTTAAACAAATAGGAATGTTTTGATAGTGCCTCAGAGCCTCATTTTACACTTTTGTGGGGGAAAATAATGTGTTTTACCTTGTCAGAAACATCTTTTGATGAAGGTCAGTTACTGTTATCAAAGAGTCTTTGTCAAAAAGGCCCTGACTTTCAGGAGAAAAATCAGTAGGATTAGCAGACTTAGAGAAATACAAAAGAGATCTCTTTAATATCTCAACTGTTTCTCCTACACATCAATGCTATTAAAAGAAGACAGGCCATTATGATGCACAAAGAACATTTAGATTAACAAATCAATTCTGTCAGAAATCAAATTTGCAGGATTTATTTTAAGTGAGATGTCTTTATGGTGATGGCATTTGGTAGAACTACAATAGAAACTGTGCTGTTTTATATGCAAATAAAGTGTTAATATAGAAAGATGTTGCACTCTGGGAGTGAGCAGGACAAAGCAAAATATGTGAGAGATGTAATATCAAAACTAATATTCTCATTACTGCACACGAGGGTTGAGTCTGGGAATGATTACACATCAAATGAGAAAACCGCACTGCTGGTGTACCTCCGGTGCTTGATTTTTATTAAAGTTGTTTGTTTTAGAGACTGGCTGAGCCATTTTCGGCCAATGTATTGAACTTGCGTCTCTGCTAATGCTGGGTGTGATTAAATGAACCAAAAGCTTTATCAGAATCCTGTATTCTAAGCTTAGAAAGCCTAAAGTATCATATTTGCTTCAATAATAATGTCTAAAGGTTCAATGAAATGTTTTATTTTAGAAAAAAGTTAGATTTTTCTGATTTATATTTTTCATGTGTCAGGGTTAAATCACATGAAATGACTTGATGAGTATAGATTACTTTTTTTTCGTTTATGTATTTCATATTGAAACATTAACCATGATTTGTTAGTGAGAAAACATGTCGAATGCAACGTGTGCAGCATCTGTATTGATGGTAAATTAAAGTTTTATACATATATTTTTTTAATTTACAAAAAAACTAAGCACTTGTACAAAATACCATTTAATTTTTTAGTAATTTATTACGTAATTACTTAATTTATTACTTTTCAATTCAATTAATATAACCTTCATAAATTGAATAAAAACTTTAAAAACCAAAACACACTTTAAGTATGTTTTTATTCATCTAAAAATATAATATAATATCACTAAAATAAAAAAAAATGGAATAAAAATGTATTTAAGATATACAAAAAACTATATTACTAAAATTAAAATATAAAAATCTTTTTCAAAATATTAATAAAAAATAAGTGTAAGTTTAAGTGTGTGATACTAAAACAACACAGTTGTAGCTGTGTGAAATAATTATAAATGTGTATACAAGTAAAATTTATAAATGATTAAGTAACAAACAACAATAATAATTTATGATGAAATAAGAATTATGATAATAACACAAATTGATAGTAAAAAAATTACTACTACTACTAATTATTATTATTATTATTATTATTATTATTATTTTATAATTTTAGAAATTTGAATTATATATGCGTATGTTTAATCATTGTTTTTAAATTCAAATTACAAATTGAAGTTCCGAAAGAAGTAATCAAATAAACAAAAATTGTGTAAAACACCTGAAATATTTGTGACTTATATTTTGCTTACAAAAAAATTCCCCAGAAATTTACAGCTACTTTTGAACGGCTGTCATTGGAGAAACAGTAATAATTGTAGTGAACAGGCTGTGCTGTCCAGCCAATCCTCAACCCGTTGTGTTTAATAGTTGTCCAATCCTAGCCTCACTCACTACAAGAGTAACTGCAGGATCCCAGATGTACCCATACGAACATCCCTCCCATTAGCAATCTAAGTGTTATGTTGGTATTTCTGTGTATCAAGAGTATGTCTGTTCGCGCTTTGCCTTCGGCTGGTATTGTCCTCTCTGGAGGCTGACTCAATACAACATTACAGCTAGCGTCAAAAAGCAATATGAAGAGAGGTTAGTGAGCACGCCCATCCATCACCCTGACACGCAGACAGATATCAGCGACTGTCTACAGGGGATTCTGCTGTGGTTTAATGTCCTGACATCAGCCATTTACGGTCTCTGGTAACACTGATAAATGGCATTTGCAGTGAATACATTAGTGCATGAAAAATATAGTTAGTAATGATGGTTTTAAAAATACAGAATAAGTGTTTTGTGGTAAGTTGTATTGCATCAGATCAGTAGGATTTGCAGCTGTTCTTTCTATGAGGACTGCAGGTGCGAGTGTTTCGGGTCAGTGGATGGTACCTTCAATTGCCGAATCAGATCAGTTCTGTGTTTTTCAGGCGGACATAGATGAGATCTTGTGAGAATGATAGTCGTGGAAGCATCAGTATTCAGTAATGTTATGCATCATGTGATTGTATTCTAACAAAAGTGTGCATATGAACTTACATTCAAGTTATATTTCAGCTGATGCAATTTCCAGTTTTAAAACATAGTAAATTATTTGTTGTATTTTTGCAAAGAAAATAGCCTATAACATTAAAATTGAAAAATATTTATATATAAATATTATATAAACCATTTTATATACATGTTACATTATACTAAAATGTAACGTGTATATAACGTTAATAATATATTTCAAATATATATAAATATTTCAAATGGGCATAATATATTTATATATAATTATATTAATATTTATATTTATTTATATATATTTATTATATGTTAAATATTTATATGCTGATATATGCAAATAGAATATTTTGAAAAATGCAAGATATGCTTAAAAATATAAAATAATGCAATTTTTGTAATGTAGCTATGAAAAATCCTGTCAGATATGATAATGATTTTCATGTTATGGTTGAAATCAATAAGTAATTGGTATTAAAATGTTACAATTTTGTCTAAATAAATAGATAAAATAAGAACAAAAGTAATAAATAATTAAAAAATAAATAAATAGTTTTAAGTGCTACAAGTGAATTTAGGCATCACAACATTTTAATGTACACTATGAAAAACTAAATATTATTTTTGAGATTATACTTAACAGTGATTTAAATAAAAATTATTTTTATTTAAAAACAAAATAAAATTAATAGATAAAGCAAAATCATTTGTTTTAAGTGCTATAAGTAAATTTAGACATCACAACATTTTAATGTACACTATGAAAAACTAAATATTATTTTTGAGATTATACTCAAGAGCATTTTAAAATTATTAGTGCTTTTAAATGTTTACTTTAAGTGATCATAAGATGACAGCAGATGTAATATAAATGTAAATAAACATTCAAATATAAAATACTGTTTGTTGATTAAAAAAATCTGTAATATCAGTGATAAATCATAACTATTACCCATTAACAATATGTACATTTGACTGATTATAAGGTGTATTATAAATGCACAGGCTAGAAAGCTTTATATAATTGTTACACATTGTTCTTCGAGTTCATACCAGTCTAACTTGAGGAAAACTGATTTCTGTGGGTAACCTTTGAGCACAGCAGAGAAAATGTGCCAACACATCAACCAGAGTGATGCAATGAGCTGCCACGCAGTCCATCACGACCTTTTTCCCAAACATACTCAACTCAAAAATGTGCAATGTGTGATATTCTTCGTATCCACTGAGATTTTGAAGCTGAACATGCATAATATTATGCTGTCTATAAATGTGGCCACATTAATTAATGCTACCTTAACCTTTCTAAAACGCTGCGATGTGTAATAGCAGCCGCGTTACCGCAGAAGCAACTCGACTGAACCTTCCTGCAAGGTGACTGTAGATCACAGCCGCGCGATTGAGTCACAGGCTCAGCGTTATAGGGGTCCGGACGGCTCTTTGCACCTGGTAAGGGTTATGCGAGACGGGCCTCTGGCTGCCCTGTCTCTCTGCCAAGCAGCAGTGTGTGTCCACAGCGCTGACAGCAGGACCGTGGGAAAGCATTTAGCACAAGTGCACAGCTCAGACGGGTTCGCCCGTCCTATTACAACAGAGCTTTTGTCACTCCCGTTGGCAATGGCTGAGTTTCAGATAGGTTTAAGCTGTAATAAAATTTAATATTTGACTCTGTGAACTATGCATTTCCTGAAGACAACGTGACTGCTGATTGCTCATATAAAATTTATTGCTGAGATGCTAAGGTGATGTGGGTGGTTGTCAGGGTGTTGCTATGTGGTCACTAAGTGAAAATCAATTTGTTGTTGGTTTTTTGTGTTTGTGCCTTTCAATTAATCGCTCAAGCTAGTTCACAAAATAATCAGATTCATTAGCTTCATCTGAAACAAAATGAATATTAAAAATCCTTAAACCAGTAATCACTTGGGCTGCCCTCGACTAAGGATTTTTCTGTTCGACTAGTAGTCGTTCATTTTAAGCATTAGTCGACTAATCGCACATTTATTAATAAACCATTTAAATCATTATAATGAACCTTTAATTACCTACGTAGCCTAATAAGCACTCAAGCACATGCATAAAGCTTGCCACAGAGCCCCGGCAGAAGGAATGAGTATGATTGTGTCAGGGAAAAACAGTAAGGAGGCTATTTTAATAATTTGATTAACTAGTGCTTTTTTTTTTTTGGCAACACTGACTCGTCATCTCTACAGTGATGCGCCTGTGTGCATGTTTCATACAGATTACATAATCAGAGAATATTTGTTTTCCATTTGAATTGGTTCATCAGAAAGTAGACATTTCACTCTCTATATATTTTTAATGTCTGTAAGGCAAAGATATACACAGAATTTTGCACTCGAGTTCACAGAGACTGAGATGGCAGGAAGCACATCATGTTTGCTTTCATTATTTTACAAAAGCACAATGTTTTGTTGTTATTGTGAGTGCACACAAATAAACAATTTGTGTGAGCAAAAATGATGGATTATTTTAAGAGTAAGTGAGCACACCGGCGCCTCCATCTGTCCTGCAGTGAGCTACTGTTCAGCTTCACACTTCGCACAGACACTATAGCACACATTTCTTTAGGTTAACATTAGATTGAGTGGCTATGTAAAGTTGCTAATACTTACATATTTCAGATGATAAGCCATATTTGAGGCCGATGAATGATAGGCGAGTGTTTGGATGTCCTGCATTACCACATAGACTAGCCGTTTAATGTTCTGTCCGTCACAGACTGCGTGACTTTGCCTGTGGATTTTTTTTGTTTTTTATTTTTTTCTGTGACTAAAGAACTAAAAAACAAATTCTGGTCGACTGACGATTAGTCGACTGTTAGGGGGCAGCCCTAGTAATCACACATGATTGTCATGGAAAAGAATGCAGAAATCCATTTGTTAAATAAGATATTTATATCTGTAATATTTATAAAATATTTAAAATATTGTATATACTAGACATGTGCTGGTATTCGGTAGTGTGATATACTATGATAATGAACATGCTAGTGTTGGGCAATATGGTCATTTTTCATATCGTCATATCGCCAGCCTGTGAGATCGCCGATACACAATATTATCGTGCATGGGTGGGTGGGGGCAGGAGAGAGACTCTCTGTGCTTATCATAGGCTATTTCATAACTATTTGGTGATTTAAACCAGAGAGAGAGAGAGAGAGCCTGGAAGCACCAATAAACGAAATAATACACTTTCAAACATACTGAAAAGCTAACATGTTAAAAAACAGCTAGTTCATATATTGGTATACAGCAGTCATACATCGCTGTCGCTCGTCCTACTGTGACAAGTTTGCCGCATCGGCGCGAAAGTTATCAGTCTAAAAATCAGTCAATAAATATAAATGCATGTATATATTTAAGAAAAATGTTACGTTTATGTAGTAGATATATTTATATATGATATAATTTGTATGAATATAAATATACAGGTGCATCTCAATAAATTAGAATGTCATGGAAAAGTTTTTATTTCAGTAATTTAACTCAAATTGTGAAACTCATGTATTAAATAAATTCAATGCACACAGACTGAAGTAGTTTAAGTCTTTAGTTCTTTTAATTGTGATGATTTTGGCTCACATTTAACAAAAACCCACCAATTCACTATCTCAACAAATTAGAATACTTCATAAGACCAATAAAAAAACATTTTTAGTGAATTGTTGGCCTTCTGGAAAGTATGTTCATTTACTGTATATGTACTCAATACTTGGTAGGGGCTCCTTTTGCTTTAATTACTGCCTCAGTTCGGCGTGGCATGGAGGTGATCGGTTTGTGGCACTGCTGAGGTGATATGAAAGCCCAGATTTCTTTGACGGTGGCCTTCAGCTCATCTGCATTGTTGGGTCTGGTGTCTCTCATCTTCCTCTTGACAATACCCCATAGATTCTCTATGGGGTTCAGGTCAGGCGAGTTTGCTGGCCAGTCAAGCCGAAATGGAAAATGAAATCAGCATCTCCATAAAGCTTGTCAACAGAAGGAAGCATGAAGTGCTCTAAAATTTCCTGGTAGGTGGCTGTGTTGACTGTGGACTTCAGAAAACACAATGGACCAACACCAGCAGATGACATGGGAGCCCAAATCATCACTGACTGTGGAAACTTCACATTGGACTTCAAACAACATGGAACATGACCCTCTGTGATTTACCCTCTTTGTGGAGGGTTTCAATGTTCGTGTTCTGGATCATTGCCAAGTCACCAGTGTTCTCCATTATTGTGGTTTCAAAGAACAAGAGATACCTGGAATTTGTACTGTAGGAATGGTCATTTATTGAAACTCAAATGTAAATATTCTAATATTTTGAGATACTGATTTTTGACTTTCATGAGCTGTAAGCTCTAATCATCAAAATTAAAACAAAAAAAACTTTTGAAATGTTTTACTTTACATGCAATGAATCTAAAATATATGAAAGTTTTTCAAAAACTTTTTGAAATAACTTACAAGAAAAATGAACTTTTTCACGACATTCTAATTTATTGAGATGCACCTGTATACATGTAAATACATATAAATATTTTCAAAATATATTCTGTATGTGTGTGTCTTTATGTATATACATAATAATTTTTTATTTTGGATGCGATTAATCGTTTGACAGCGCTTATTTATATATATATATATACTGTAACATTTGACCCATTTATTAAATTATTTTATATTTAATCCAGACATTGTTAAATTTGATCATTTAACTGTAATTACCTGTTCTAAAATTGTTGTTAATTAATTGAAAACCAAAAAAAATCTCGACTTAATTTGATTTTTTGACCTATTTAATGTTAATAGTAATAATAATAATTTGTTAAATGGCTATAATTACCAATTTTGTCCTTAGAAATGACTCAAAATATCCTTTAATATAAGTATCAATATTGATAATGATGATGTTGACCTTGATCGTGCTTTGGTTTGGATCTGTTTGGAAAGAGTCTTGCAGCGTCTCTGCTGGATTCAGGCCGGATGCTGTGTGTTTGTTTCAGCATGTATTAATGCACTTCACTGACAGGCAGCGAGCACAGCAACACATCCCGTCTTTAAAAGCTGACACGGCTGTTTCGGCAGCCTGCTTAACCTCTGAGCAGTGTCAAATCTCTGGCGGGTTTTGTTTATGCACATAATTATTTATTTATTTTCATGTCAGAATATTTCCTAACCCACTTGATATGCAAATGAGCACTCCAAATTAACATATTTGTGCATAAAGAATCTACGCATATGAATGCAAAAAGTAGTTGATGGGTTGAGCCTGTGCGCTCCTGTGTGGAGAGATCTTGTACTTGTTATGTAACTTATGCTTAGGGATGTGACTCAGGGTTTATTTAAGAAAGCAGTGAGATAATGTTAGAAGTGCAGATCTAAGCATAGTGTGGTTTAATGTTTTTTTAGGAAATGTGTGGAGTGCTGGGTGTTATTCAGGAGTGAATTGAGAATGACTTTAAAGTCGCTGTTCCTGAATTCAGGGTCAATATCGAACAAAATGTTGATATTACTTCACCCACTGAGCCAAACTAAAGATGGTTTCCATCTCTTCCATGCAAAGTTTTGAGAAGACGGATGGTTTTGTCACATTGCGGTCTGTCAGAGCCGTTACTTTACTCAGGAGCCGCACAATTTTTTTTTTACTTGCTGTTTGCTTTTTCTCCTTCAGTGCTGGCAAATTTTCGAGGGATGGTTCAGCATGGACTTCCGCTGGAGATCGGTGACACAGTGCAGATTTTGGAGAAATGTGAAGGTAGTCGTTGTTGTTGTGTAGCTGACAATCAACCTCTTTAGAGCTGCATATCCTCAGCTGTAGAGACTGATTCTGTTGAACATAATAATAACTTTATAACTTTATAAAATGTAATTCGTACTATTTTTGGGTGTTTCTTCAACTAGAAGCAGACACTGCTGCAAAAGAAGCCACTGACATGTTGTTTTTTTTTTTTTTTTGGTAAAAATCCTTTATCCCTGAAACTTGTTTTATTAGACCATGCTGGGTTTAACCACTGTGAGAGACCTTTTTATTTTCAATTATACTAATAATATTAGAGTATTAACAAAAATAGATTTTAAAAATCTCATATAATTTACTATATATTTTTCTTGCCATAAAATACCCACAGAAGCTGGCATGGCAATAAAAAAACATTTTATATTAAATATTTTAATTCATTATTTTTCATATGTAATGTTTAATAATTTTTATTTACAAATACAACTCTCATAAACCGCACTTTCCACACTGATTGCTAGTATATTTTCTAGAATTCCACAGGGTCAAAGTGTCCATAGCTGAAGAAACACCCTCAGTGAAAACAGTTCATTTTTGTACCACATACTTAAAGTTGAAACGGTTGGAAGTGTTTAATACGCTTTGCATTCTGCTGTTGAAAAATGAAAGTGTGAGATTATTACAAATGCCATTTTGCAGGATGGTACAGAGGATTCATCACAAAGAATCCAAACGTAAAGGTGAGAACAATTCTATATCGCTTTAAGTTTCTGTATTTTCATCCTCTGTTTTGACTCTCAGCACATTTATATACATATGATATTGCATGTTTGTTTACTCCTCTGTGTTTTACATGCAGTAATTGGCTCATTAAATAACTTTTTGTTGTCTCTCCCAGGGAATATTCCCAAGCTCCTATATTCACCTCAAGAATGCCCACGTCAAGAACAAAGGGTATGAGTCCTTGAAAAAAAAATGTATACAGTATATGCATATCTGTGACAATTAAAACGTAAATCTAAAATTTCTAAAATTGCATTATATAATGGGTAATATATCAATCCAAGTGGCATTTATTTTAAAGAAAGACCGTTTTGAATCTATTGGAACTGGTGACCCATGAATGGACGGCTAATGAAATCTCACCTTTGACCTGCCACCAATGCCCTTGAGAAAAACACTGAACTGCTACTAGGGACCGTCCTTGTGCTTCAGATAAAATGCATTTGCAAAATGACACATCTGCTCTGTTGAAGTGACAGGAGCCTTCACTATCCCACAAGCCATCGCAAGTGTATTTGCGGACACGTCCTCATGAGTCAGTGTTACTCCTCAGGGTTATGCGAGGTCACTGCTCTCCATCCTGGACTCGTTCAGATGTGTGTGTGTGATTGTGTGTTTGTGTGTCTTGCCCTGCAGGCAGTTTGAGACCGTCATTCCCACCGAGGACTCGGTCATTACAGAGATAACTATGACCTTGAGAGACTGGGGCACCATGTGGAAGCAGCTCTACATGGTAAATATCTCTCTTTGTGCTGCACTGAACAAATGCAGTTGCTTTAGCTGTGGACATTTCATTTGTTTTAGTCTTGTCAGTTATACATGCATTAATCATAAATAAATATTTTTACATTCTAAGCTCATTAAAAACCTGGAATTTAAAAAAATATATTTAATGTTATATGAATATTTAAAATGTGGTTTCTAGGCCTGGAAAAATCATGGAAATTATTTAGCAGACTTTATGCACTTTAATACTATCATGCTCACTATCTTCATCAATAGAGATTAAAACACATTTTATGCTTAATATTAAGAAATGTGCATTGTGAACAAGTAATACTCCAAATAAAGTTTAATTATATTTTTATATCAGCAGGTCTCGAGCGTTCTAATGTCAGTAAATATGTTAATAAATTTGAACTATTCATAATATGAAATAAATGTATTTTACATACAGTATTTTTTTTTACTTGTCTGAGAAATACAAAAAGAAATGTGTCAGTTAAAAATTGTCTGGGAACCCTGTATTTGCCAAAACTGTATTTTGCATTATTTCCTAAAAATAAATAATTAACTAAATATTACCTCTTAAAAGTTTGGGGTCAGAACCCCAATATATATATATATATATATATATATATATATATATATATATATATATATATATATATATATATATATATATATATATATATATATATATATATATATATATTTTTTTTTTTTTTTCATAAGTATTTGAATAAATTAATATTTTTATTCAGCAAGGATGCATTAAATTGATCAAAAAATTCCAGTCAAGACATTTATAATGTTACAGAACATTTGAAATAAAAAGCTGTAGTTTTGAATTTTTCTATTCATCAAAGAATTCTGAAAAAATGATATCGATAGATAGATGATAGATAAAATAAAATTGTATTTATTTATTAGTATCGTTTTTTATTTATATGGATAGATCGATATAGATGTATAAATAAAAGTGAAACAAAATATGTAAATATATATAAACCTAAAATACAATATATAAATATAATATATATGAATAGAGTTGTTTTACTATTCACCATTGATGGAAAAGTTGTTGTTTTTTGTTCTCTCTTTGATTCATTCATGTTGCTTGTGTGCAATCTTACATTTTGATTTGTTTTAACCATTGCAACCATTGCATTAAAAAAATGTTACCAGGCAACTGGCCAGTAATTTTGTTTCATTTACCCAAAGACGAGTTTTATTCATTTAGAGCTTGGCATGTATTAATTATAATTAATAAGATGTAGTCTGAAAACTGTTTCTGCCGAAACTGTGCCAACTATATCATTTTCTTAAACTCATTTAATTAAAAAAGGTGAACACACTTTCTCTGTCACCCACTCATGTTTTTTTCTGTGTTTCTCAGAGGAATGAAGGGGATCTTTTTCACAGACTGTGGCACGTGATGAATGAGATACTGGAGCTGCGGCAGCAGGTTCTGGTGGGCCACCTGACTCACGACCGCTTGAGTGACATCAAACAGCACATCACGGCACGGCTGGACTGGGGAAACGAGTGAGTTACAGTCACATACACCACAAATAAAAATACTGTCATTGTCGTGATGGTATTTGTATCAACTACTGCAAATTTGGGTTGTGTGACAACTTCAAAGCCTTGCAAAATCATTCAGTTTGATTCATTTATGCCATTAGAGTTTGGCTTTCCTGTCTTTGCCACATTGTGTTGTTTTTTTCAGCGATTGCGAATGTATTGTGCAGTACACATAAAAACAGTGGGTGGAACGCCGTGGTGGGGACAGTGATGATGAACTGCCGGCAAATGCTGGCCAATCTGTCAGCCATGTGCTTGAATGCTTATATGCGGTTTTTCTCTGAAAAATAAATCGCAGATGGTAGTAACGAGTGGGACGTGTTACGTATGGTTTTCTGGTGTCTTTCAGTACATAGTTGTTTTTTGGAGGGTTTACAATGAAATGGATTCTTCTCACATTTGATTCATGCTTTGTGAGGGTTACTGCAGATTGTTCTCTGAAAATTACTTGGGTTATTGTTATGGGCGGAATCATGGAATTTACTGTATAAAGTGGAATGTCACAGAATCTGGCAAAATTTGGATGAATAAAACAAAAGTGGAGGGGATATTTTAAGGAAAATCACTCAAAATCAAACTATTTTATATCCTTGTTTTGGTTTAAAACTTCTGTTGTGCGGCACTTTATTTGCCAAAAGATTAATTAAACTGTTAATGTTCTTTGATAATACATTTTTACAAATAAAAAATATATTTGTATATTGTGCATATTGTGCAACACAAAATTTCTGCAAAAATAAAAATTTAATTAACTACCATTTGTTAAAATTGTTATAAATTATTACATTGTTGAAGTTTTAGGAATTCAGGTGATTAGACATGCTTTTTCCTTAATTAATTAATCATAAATAAAACCATTAAAACAGAAAAATCTAAACAGAAAACATGGAATTTTGGAAAAAATCAAATGGAATTTGGGGGGAAAAATTAATCGAACTTCATCGGGCCTGATGTTTATAACAACCAAGACAAAAATTGTTGATTACAAAACAATTACATAATTTGTCAAATCAAACAATGACAGAAAAATAAACAAAAATCTGTATTTATCGCACATTTTTTTTCAGTGATGATTTATGTGTTTAATTGCAATTAATTAAATACATTTAATTTCATTAATTTAATATAATGTAATTTAATGAATAATTACAAATTAGGTTGTCACAATACTTTGCATAATTTTTATATGTTTATTAATTATATATTTAATACTTTTGACAATAAAACATCAATATATTGTGTGTATATATTTATTTAATATAAAATGTATATGTGTCTATGAAATAAAAAAATGTGTCACTAACAAATCTGTATTTTTATATGTTGTTGTAAATCAGAAAATAGTGCTAAAATGGAAAATGCAAAATTATAATAACCATGGTGGGATTTGATGGGTAGAATCAAAATGTGTGTTTTTGTGTGTGACAGGCAGCTGGGTTTGGATCTGGTCCCCAGGAGGGACTTCGGCATGGTGGACCCTGATGAGATCAGCATCACAGAGCTGTATCGGCTGGTGGGTAGTCATACATTCACGCTCACGTACATGCAAACACACACACACACACACACACACACACACATACACATACACATTCCCATTACCCATGAGTCACCTCACCTCCCTCCTCTGCCTCCCATATTCTTTGCTGTGTTACTATGGCAACTGCAGCTCGACCTGACGCCAAGGCTCTCTCTCGAGCGCTTCGTCCTGTGTTTTAACAAAGAGACACACACACACACACCTCCAGTCGCCTGTGTATAGGGAAATGATAGTAATTAAGGACAAGAGAGAAATGCTAAATGGCGCATTAACAGGCTGTTTGCAAACTGCAGAGACACTTCACGCATGCAGTTTCCTGCCCTTATAATTTGGCATACATGCAGCATCATTGGTGCAATTGGTTCATATCTTTCAAAGCCACAACAGTGCCTGTGTACAGATCTTTGCAATATAATATCTGTTCCAAAACCTAGTGAGCCACCTACTGCGGACATAAGCAGCTGCACCAACATCTTAACTGACGTAGAACATTCTCTGTTATTTTATTTTATTTTATTTTTTTATATATATTTTTTTATTTTGTTAATTTTTATTTTATAATTAGTTAATTAATACATTTTTATTTTATTTGATATGTTATTGTTTGTATTAGAATTTATTCATTTTTATTTGACCATTTATTATTATTTTATTTTATTATTTTAAATACTTAAATATTAATTAGTCTTGTTTTTATTAACAACACTTCTCATTATTAAATATCCATAGCATCCTTTATTATTTGGAAAATATATATATATATATATATATAATATATATTTTTATAATTAACTTTTAAACTATTTTTATGTATACTTCTCAGTACTGAATGAATAATAGCATAAAAATATTAAAAACTCATAGGTAATTGCAATGGAGTTGCATTCTCTGCAAAGGAAACATACATTTATGCATTAGAATTTGGTTAGAAGAAAAGAATCTTTAGTAGGCTGCATTATGTAGTTACGCTTTTGTATCAGGAGAGCTTCTGTAATGTCTTGAAATGCTGCCTAGCTCACTAGATTTTTAAAAGAGAGCTAGTAAGACAATACCAGTATAGTCAGAATTCACCAATTTTTTCTCTCAGCTGCAGGCCTGACCACACGTGTCCCAGTTTCCACTGGTCCATGGGTGGGCAGAGGTGTGGGGGTAGGGGTTAAAGAAGGAAGGAAAGAAACAAAAGAGAACAAGATGTGGGTGTGGATGTACTAGACTAGAGAGAGCATTTAAAGAGAGGATAGTGGGAAGTGAGGGCACAAGCAAAAAAGACACTAGTGTGGTGTCCCCAGGGTCAAGTGCCTTTTTGAAGGATCTTTCTGTTCAGAAGAACACAGGAAAGATCCAGAGCTTAAAGATGAAACCACAGTGCTAGGCTTTTACTGATCTGGTATTACATTATATAATGTAATAATGTAGTAAAAGTTATTATAATTTGATATATGTGGTTTACAGTGAAGAAATGCATAGGTTACATAAAGCTTTAGTTTTACTTATTACATTCAATATAAATGATGCATTTTAGCAGTATTGCATGATTTTTATTTATGTATTTTTACACAAATATACAGTATGTGCTACTGTAGTGGTGGTTAGATTGGGGGCTGTTAGATAATTTATGGAAATTTTGAGTGATCGTGTTGTTGTAAATGTCTTTGCATTATAATGATTAATAATTATATTTTGGTTTCTTTTGAATAGATGGAGAGACGTCATCGTAGACGCGAGGCTCCCCCGCAGGCCAGTATGCACCACCTGTTCCTTCAGATGAAGAGCATGATGAGTTCAAACCTGGGGGAGGAGCTGGAAGTCTTCTTCTCTGTCTATGACAGCAGGGAAATGCGACCAATCAGGTGCCAACTCCGACCCTAGACACCCAATTGCAAGTCTTAAATTGACTAGAGTATAATTAAATCACCCAAAAATGAAAAATCAGGCATCATTTAATAATCCTCATGTTGTTAAAACCTGTATGACATTCTTTCTTCTGTAGAACACAAAGATATTTTGAAAAACGTCTTCCATACGATAAAAGTAATGTGGGGTCCAATGTTGACTTGTTTTGGACCCCATTGACTTTCATTGTATGAACCTCTGAAACATTCTTCAAATATTCTCTTGCAAACTTAAAGGGATAGTTCTCCCAAAAATGAAAAATTCCCCATGATTTACTCATCCTCAAGCCATCCTAGGTGTATAGGACATTCTTCTTTTAGACGAACACAATCTGAGTTATATTAAAAAATTTCCAAGCTTTATAAAGGCAGCGAATGGGGATCAAGATTTTAACACCCAAAAAAGTACATCATAAAAATGCTCCACTCAGCTCTGGGAGGTTAATAAAGGCCTTCTGAAGCAAAGCGACGCGTTTGTGTAAGAAAAATATCCATATTAAAAACTTTATAAACCATAATCTCTAGCTTCTGCTGACTGTCGCACGCGCGTTCATGAAATACTGGTGTTCCACCTGATGACGTAGGACGTTGGCATAGCGTAAACTCTGGTGAGAAGAAAGGAGAGAGCAAAACAAAACACCAGTCACAAATTAGAAGTACAAAACAAGGATTTGTAAAGGAAAATGTTGGAGGATTTCGATTGTTGTAAACAAAGCTTTGTTCTCGCAAGACTTACTGGAGTTTACTCTGCACCTATGTCATTGGAGTTCAAAATATTGAACCCCATTCACTGCCATTATAGAGCTTTGAAGAGCCAGGACGTTTTTAATATAACTCTGAGTGTATTTATCTGAAAGTAGAAAGTCATAAACACCTACTATGGCTTGAGGGTGAGTAAATCATGAGGTAATTTTCATTTTTGGGTGAACTATCCCTTTAAATACATTTTCGTTAAACATTTGATTTGGTGATCAAAAAGGTTATAAGTTTGAATGTAATAAAATGCTTTCGTGTTGACTACTCACTAAGTTGTCCATCAGATCCGGCGATAAAAATTCCAGAAAACATGCATCGATTCAGTCTGACCACGATTTCATTAATTATGAATCGCTATACTCTTTCTAGCTGTCTGAAAGACATCTCCAAGCCCAACCAGTCATCCGTCAATGCGTTTACCTAGAGCATATATGTATGACGCTATCAGACTATTACGTTGATTGCGCTGCTACTGGGAACTAATATCTGAAATTCAGTTTGGCTGTGACGTCAATGCATCTGATTACCGCTCTCCATCCTACATACATCAGCCTGAGGGATGTTTTAGTTTCACATCCATGACGGAACTACGGCCTTGATGTGTTTGTTGAATTTTTCATTGGTTTCTGTCTCTTTCTCTCCCTCCTTCTCTCTCGCCGCTCGTGTTAGGGGGTGTACTGTTCAGGCACCCCTCCTCGTTGTAAATTATTCAGAACGAGTGGCGCCCCAGGGCACTTAGTGAAAGTGAAGGAGAATCGAGGAGATACCCAGCCTCAATGGGCCTCTCCTTGTAATTACCTAGCACTAGTGTCAGAGGAGATGCACTAACACATGCAGTTGCGGACGCACATGTACACACTCTCGCTCGCACCGGTCTTGCTATGTTTCCTTATGCTTCATGGCGTGTTTGTGGTGAACCTGACGGTCTCTCTCTCTTTCTGTCTGTGCAGTGAGAGGTTCTTTGTGCGCCTCAGTAAGCAAGGGCTACCGAAGTCTCCAGAGAAGACTGAGAGGCAGTGTACACTCTTTGTTGTAAGTATGGACTTTTTTTGGGGTGCACCAAGGGCGTGTCCTTGGACCTTTTTCATTTGCTTTGGCATTGAATGGATCTGGTGCTGTTGCAGATAAAATAAAGTTTTCTTAGTGGAACGCATATCCTTGACTGAAAATTTTTGATAACGGGGGAGGTTTTAAATTTTAATGTGTACAAAAAAGCATTGTTTTGTGAATCTTAACAGGAATTTTTGAGTAAAATAAAATAACACATTTTAGATGTGTTTTCTCAACAGTTATCATTTGTAAATATCTAGAGTAAGACTATCAGTCGATTAAAAATTGTAATCAAATTAAATATATGACATGCTGAGTTATTAATCATGCTGATTGCAATAATCACTTTTATCACTGCTTACTTTGAAAAGCCCCCAAATTTAGATTATGTAAGGAATTAGATTTTTTTTTGTGGCAGAAAGCAGATCATTAAATCGACATTACAAAAAAGTGGCTTTGGATGTCAAAATATTTTATTGTTTCACTGTTTATCAGGATGTCAGGAAATCCTGTGTTTTGTTTTGCTAGTTCTTTCGTTTTTTTTTTCTTTTTTGTTTTTTTGTTGTTTGTTTGTTTTGTTTTAGTAGTTCATTTGTTTTGTTTTGTTTTGTTAGTTCTTTCATGTTTTGTTTTGCTAGTTCTTTTGTTATGTTTAGTTTATTGTTTTGCTAGTTCTTTTTATTTTATTATTTTGTTGCATTTTACTGCATTGCATTGTTTCTGTGTATTTAAAAGCAGTAAATTAGCATGTTAAACTGACATACTTTATTTGATTGTTTAAATAGTAATTTTTAACAGTGTAGGTTTAGAGAATGTTTGGTACATGGAATCTAGTAAATACTGCTCAATAAAACATTTGTCTTTTTTTAAGGATTTGGGAAGTAGCGATCTTCGCAAAGATGTGTATGTTGTAGCTCATATTTTTAGAATAGGTAAGAGCTGTTGGATACACATCAATTTTCTCGCCGTGTGACCTGTCATAATGCCTTAGTGACTCTATCATAGGAGTCATATGGATTTCACAACTTGATAGTGCACTGCTTGATAGTGCTTTAAGATTTTTATTGACAGATTACGTCAGATGTATTCGTCAATAGTAATGGCAGCATTATAAGGGCTGAATGACAGGCCACTTCAAGTCAGTTGTGACTAAGATGGTGTCTTTGTCTGTAAACGTCACCTTTGTGTCTGTGTAGCAGTCGTCGCTACATGCATGGCCTGCACTGGTACAGATCCTGTGATGTTACAGTATAGATTAATGCTCATTTGCATGTATGTAATTCATGTCACTGTTGACTGGGAAGTGTTCGTTGTGTAACGGTTGTTGGTATGTCTATTTTGTGTTTCAAGCGTCATTATAAAGACACAAGTGTTAATCATTCTGCCATAAGAGCTACATAAAACTGACAAGTCAGCTAGAGTTTCTGGGTAAGATGCGGCTGTAATGCTTAAGTTGTGTCACGTGACGCATTATGTCAAGCTTGTCACAGTGCTATGTGTTCTTTGAGGCAGAATAAGAAAACCTCCGTTACATCTTTTTGTATTAGCTTATATATTTATTCTCATAAAAGCAGTGTGTGAGCCTCAATATGTGTGTCCGCAGGGCGAATGGTTGCAGGTGAGAAGAAGAGCGTGAGTAACACGCAGTACAAGCGTCCATACGGTTGTGCCGTGATTAGCGTGGCTGACCTGTTAACAGCAGATTTCAAGGACGATCACTTGCTGAAGATTTACTCGTGAGTATTCAAAATTTCCCCAAAAATTACCAGGAAAATCATAAATATATTGATGATATTCAAATATGTCACACAGTCTATAACTTGTTGAAATATATAGAAAACGTATGGCACATTATGTTTACAGATGTAATGCAGAGAGTGAGTGGTACCAAATCCATGACAGTATTATCAGGAAGGTCAGTTCACGATACAGCCATATTGGCTCAAATACAGGTAAGATTTAATTCGCTTGTCTTCTTAAAGGGATAGTTCAACAAAAAATTATACGTATGAATACAATGTCATGTCATTCCAAACCAGTTTGACCTTTCTTTCTACAAAAGGAGAAATTTCAGTCTGTTCCTCACACGGTTTTTGGATAACTTAAGAACAGAAGACATTTTTGGGTGAACTTTCCCTTTAAAGAACTTTTTGTCTGTCATAGCAACAGTGTTCTTCTGAAAATGTTGAACCAAGCAATTTAATTAATTGAAATATTCAAATTGTACCAAATCATGCTGCAGAATTTCTTTTCTTCATGCTCTTTAGATATAAATAGCAGAACTCTGTACAGAGAAATGCCGGGGTCTCTCCTAGCAACAGGTTCTGAGCAGCAGCAGAAGCCTGCAGTCAAAGCATACGCCAGTGTGAATTCAACAGAGAGACCGAGGAGAGCTGTTATTCAGGCGCTTTTGTTTTTATGACGTCTGCATGACTCAAAGAGTCATGGCCACTTTAATAAGACCAGCATTTCAAGAAGACCTTTGCACCAAGCTTATTTTAGGGTTGGGCATTTGTCATAATAGAATGTATGTTAATAGCTGCTTATTATCATTTATTTTAAAAGTGGTGGTGTCTCTTACTTGCAGTAGATTAAAGGTGAAGTGTGTAATTCCTGTGCACCACATCGGCTCGCCAAGAACAACTTTCTTTATACATTTTCTGAAGAAAACCTGAACGGTGCTTATCTGTTTTGTTGTGGCTAGTTGCCAGGGCACTTCTGTACGGTTGCTAAGGTGTTCTGAGATGTTTCAAGCAAGTTGCTCAGGGCTCGTAAAATTGCTAGCCCAACATCCCGGGGCTTTTGTGTTTTCCAGTCGGGCTGCCAAAATGCCAGATGAGCTATCTTGAATAGTGAAATGAAATCTCTTGCTTGGGGTAATTTGTATATTTGTTCTTATTTTATTACTGACGGTTAACTTTTCTTTAATAATGTTTGACCTTTTTAGTTATGTTACTAGTTTTTGTTCATCCAAAAACTGATCCAATCTTTGACTCGAAACCCACAATATGATCCAAAACATGAGATATGTGATCTGTTGCAGCCCCACACTCTTGATTTGCTATTTGATGAAGAAATACAATCACTGAAGTTTTCAGTCATGCAGATTTTTTCCACAGTGAAGTTCAGCCGAGATCTTTTTTTTTTTTTGTATTCGGGCTAGTTAAATTCATTTTGGATTTTGGCTACCAAAATCTGAAAAATGCCTGCCCGAAGGGCTGCCAGGAATTTTGAAATTTTGCAAGCCTTGATGCTACAGTACAGTATGTGGTGGCTGTAATGTTTGTTAGGTGATTGTTTACTGGCCCAAATTAAAAACACTGTCCTCTATGAAATCTTTATTTTATTTTATTTTACTTTTATGTACTATATTCATATTAGCTTTGTTTTTTGTTAAATTTTGTTTTATAACAATATTTTTTATTTATGAGCCAAATGCTTTGTTTTGGTTTGGATTATTTTGGCTTTGTTTTTTTTGTGTTTTTTTTTTTTTTGCTCAGCTTGGCTTTGTTTTGATGTTTTATTTGTTTTTTGCTGGGTTTTGTTTGGTTTTGCACTTTACGTGGCTATTCTGTTTTGCCTGGCTTTGTTTTGTTGTTTTATTTGTTTTTTGTTTTGCATGGCTTGGCTTGTTTTTTTGTTTTGTTTTTATTTTGCACTTTGCGTGGCTTTTTTGTTTTGTTTTGCTTGACTTTTTATTGTTTTTCTATTTGTTTTGCAATGCTTGGCTTTTATTGTTTTATTTAGTTTTTTGTTTGTTTGTTTTTTGGTTATGTTTCGTTTTGCTTGGCTTTGTTTTGTTAGTGTCAGTCTTGAATTTATGTCAATGCCTGGTCTTGTTTTAGGTCTATAGACTCTTTTTGGAAGAATCCATACAATGGTTTACTTATACATGTCTCAGCACTTTAAAATGCGTTAGGAATTACGAACAACTTTAAACACAGAAGCCACAAACACAGACCTGTAATTCATTCCGCTAGATCAGAAAAAACTTGATATCAATCAGCTTGCAAACGTCATCCAGTCATCTGCAGTAATTCAGTTACGCTAAATGAATGTCATTTTAACTGATGACCATTAGTAGCTATTTATCAGTCACACTCATCGGCTATCCATGTGGACTAGAACGCCATATTGATCTCGTGCACAGAGAGCAGTTGACCCTTTTCATGACATTGTTGTCACTCGAGGTGTTTTAATGGCCAAATCGCCAGCTCTTATAGCTAATCGCTTGGATAAAAGCCAAATTACTGTTATTGATTTTCTTGCTGGGTTAAAACCGGACAGAGATAAAGAAACAACAATGTTCGTTTTAGGTTTAAAAAGGCAAACAGATGAAAGACGAAGTCGGGGTCTCTGAGTACATGGTGTTGTGTTGTTGATGCCATGTTTTGTGGAGGTGGTGGAGTAGTAGTTATGTAATCTTGGTGTGCATCATCTCGCAAGTGGTTTCAAAATGAATGGACTGCTGGTGATTTCACTCGTGTGGGCAGCTTACTCTGAATATATTATGAAACCATAATGAAGCCATGGCTTTATAGATGCTTCCAGAGCTTATAAACCCATCAAACCTTGTCTATGCAATCTGAAACTGAAAAATGTACCTGCAATTTTGTTGTTTGTGAAGTATGGGACAGTTTTCCTGCAGAACGAAGGAGTCCTGAGGAAGACATTGGAGGCTTAAGCTTGAAGAAGAGGGCCAGATAAAAAAAATGGAGGGAGTCAAAAAAGCCGATCAAGCAGGAAGGAGATTACGCAGTTTCTCTCATGTCAATCTAAACCGCAGGCTGTGTCCCTCAGCAGATGTACAGCAGGGTTATACTTGAGATGAAAGTCGTTTAGACAAATGAAGGAATGGGAATGGGTGAAATTTCCATCTGTAAGAACTCAACATCTAGCTGAGCTTTGTGATGAAATTACTCGAGAAACAAAGTGTTTCTTCAAAGAGACTTTGGACTTTAAAGTGTAAATCTAGTGCACGAATGTCAGAATCATTGGCTTTCATCAGTTGAATAAATGAGGGAGGCAGAGAAATGCTTGTCATTAAGTGTGGTGGAACACAATAAGATCTATTACTGATTCGATGGAGAGGTTATGGTAACAAGCACAAATGTTACAAATGGGGATTAAGTCACCGGATTACCCATAATTCATTTAATCAAGAGGCAGCTGGGTCATTCCTGTTAAGCAGGACCTTTTGAACTCTAACTTTAGAAAAATGAATGTAATTCTGTGTTTGTTTGTTTTTTACTTAGTAATTGAAAATGAACAGGGTGGAAATAAAACACAAAATTAAAAATAATAAAACACCAATAATTAAAACTCAGCCTTGTGTTGTTCCTATATGATTTCTGTGGAACATAAAAGAAGATATTTTGAAGAATGTTGGTAACCAGATGGTTTCGGGTCCTATTGACTTCTATAGTATGGACAAAAAAATACAATGGATAACAATGGGACCCCAAAGCTTTTTGGTTAACAAAATACCTTCTTTTGCATTCCACAAAAGAAAGAAAGTCATACATGTTTGG
Organism: Acrossocheilus fasciatus; assembly: GCA_036784905.1. NCBI lineage: Eukaryota > Metazoa > Chordata > Actinopteri > Cypriniformes > Cyprinidae > Acrossocheilus > Acrossocheilus fasciatus. The sequence goes on along the minus strand of CM071962.1, from coordinate 13,906,740 downwards.
AAAGACATGAGGGTAAGTAAATGGTGACAGAATTTTCATTTTTGAGTAAACTATCCCTTAAAGCGTGTTTTGAAATATTGATAATATGACAGTGATAATGTGATCAAGCAGGATGTTTTAGAGAGAGACAAACCAGCAAATACTACAAAATTTACCATATTACTGCTAATACTTACTGATGAGTGTGCTGTTGTTTTCCCACCAAAAAATGATGTCACTTCCTGGTGGATGATGTCATAAAAAGAACTATCAAGTTGAAGGGATTGTATAAAAGTAACAGAGTGGAAGTGATATTGAAGACAAAGGGAAAAAACATATAGATTAGTTACAGATGAAACTTTTTTTGCAGGTGCATAATAAAGAAACATTTCCCACACTACTGTGCATCACTACACTATTGACAGTGGACAATATTTGGCAAATTTTGCTGAAATTTCACTAATGTGACATATGTGTCATTGTGAAATCCTTGTTAAATTTCATAATAAAATGCTGGTTTTATAAGTTAACTATTAGGAACTATTTAAAATGTGTGACTGAAACTATTTTTATATATTCGTTTTTTTGTTTTGTTTGTTTTTTTTTACAATATATTACCATATATTGAGTAAATTGTGAGACTGAATGATGCATATTCTGTTAGGATTATGTTCTCTTCCAGACTCTCTCTACATACAGTACAGAGGAAATCCAGCTGTTTTTATTGGCAGACACTTATGGTTTTTATCTGTTAACATATGGTATAACACTGTCAGATTTTACCGCAAATATTCATTGAAATGCATTTGTGTTTATTTTGTAGGCCTTAATGTCTCTCTCCAGCTCCTGCATGGGGATATGGAGCAGATTCGCAAGGATTACATGCGTCTTTTCACCCGCAACGTCTCTATTACTAAGAGGCTTGGTTTCTCCGATATAATCATTCCAGGTGGGATAATCATGTTTTGTTGTCATTATGCTGCTTTTATTCATCACATTACCATTGAATTTATGTTTTGCAATGTTATGCAAATGAAATCTGTAGCTTTACGATATCTTTTGTCATTCAATCATATCATATGGTAATGTGGCCGCTCTGTGCCATTTGTAGTAATGGTTTAATCATGTCATTATGCAGTTAAATAATTGCTTAGCTGAGTAAATACAGGCTTTACAGGAACAAAATACTGGTTTTATTGAGTTACCATGAACTTTGAGAGATAACATTGTCATATACAGTATATCATAATTTAACACAGACACATCTAACAAAGATACCACGGTCAATATTGTACAAAATAGGATTGATTTTACAGGATGTTCTTGTTTTGCTCACTGTCACATAATGTACATGTATGACTAAAGAACAAAATCAGTGGGATTTTTTCATGTGTTCTTTCCCTTTGTTTCGCTGTAACAAAAAAATGGCTTGTATTCTGTCCTTTCTTTACACGCAATGCACTGGTGCTCCCACATTTTATTTGATATTTGCTTTCACACCCTCAGTTGGCGATGAGGCACCTTTGAGCCACATGTGTTGACAGAGTAATTAGAAATGTTTTATGGTGTTTCTAACATCTCTGAGGATCTTTGACAGATTTAGCTGAAATTTATTCACAGTTTTCTTGTCCTGCTCAGACTTCATGTATGTATAAAGGAATATGCCTTATTTCAAAAATACATACAACAATATTGTCTTGAAGTAATACTTGTAAACAAAGTATTCATGGTCAGTTATCAATGTATCTGCACACAATAGAAAAATCGACTCCATTTCCAGCTACTTCTCCTGATAAGCTGATTTCAACACCTGATAACCGACTGGAAGTGCTGTGTTGGTGGAAAATGATTTCTGAGATATGGTTATCTTCCTCCTGCAGGTGAAATAAGGAACGACCTGTATGTGACCCTTGAGAGGGGTGAATTTGAGAAAGGTGGAAAAAGCGTGGCGCGTAATGTGGAAGTCACCGTCTATTTGCTGGGAGGTGACGGGCAACTTCTGAAGGTGAGAACTGTCATTGGATGTCACGTGTTTTATGTTACCGTGTCATGTTGCGTCTAAATTAATAGATGTTTCTCTCACACTTTCAGTTTTCAGATGTTTTTTTTTTTTTCTCATTCTTTTCATCCAGTTTATTAACATAATATGCATTCAACTTTGTGTCCTTTTCCTTTTTTTATTCCTCTCGTCTTGAATTGAAAGTTTTAAAAAATTAATAAAAAAAATTAATATAATTTTCGTTTAGTTTAATTGATGTACTAAAATAACTACAACTGAAAAAAATGAATAAAAATGATATAGACTAATAAAATTAAAATTTATAAAAATGTCAAGCTAAAATTAAAATGAAAACGGAAAATAGCAAAATAAATAAAAATTCTAAATATTAATAAGAATTATAATATCTCAATGATACTAAAATCTAATAATAATATAATATAGTTATTCAAAAAATAATTCAGTATTATTCAGTTTTGAAATAAATACTTATTTGTTTGCATACGTCAGTAAATAATTAAATACTAACAGTTTCTTTATCAAAAGAGTAAAATATTTGAGCATAATCCAAGTAATATTAATGATCTATGCTTTTGCATGGTTGTGATGTTAAATTACCTGCCAAGTAATTATTATTATTTTGTTTTATTATTAAAGCCTTAAAAAGAGCATTTTTGGTGTTCAGCTTTTGGCCCAGTGGATCCAAAATTTATAAAGTCATTGATCATTTATGCTTCATGACTATTTCAAAATAACATACTCTGTTGACTGGTTCACAGTACTATCAATATTTATTAAAAATGTTATTGGGGTCAATTTCATGTTCTCCATTTCTCCATTTCTCTCTCAGGGTCTGGTTTGTTGCGGCTCCGGGGAACCGGGAGTGGATGAGCACCGTTCTTTTGTCCTGTATCACAGTAACAGCCCTCGCTGGGCCGAACAGATCAAACTGCCCATCCCTCTGGAGATGTTTCACGGCACACACTTACGCTTCGAGCTCAGGCACTGCTCCAGTAAGACTCCACTACGCTTGAACTTTTTTCTTGAAAATTGATTTTACGTCTACTTGCTATTCCATCTTCTGAGATTTCAGACTTTGCAATTATTGACTCATTTCACATAACTACTGTTGCCTCTGTTCATGCAGCAAAAGAAAAGGGTGAGAAGAAGCTTTTCGGCTTCTCTTTTGTCCCTCTGATGCAGGACGATGGGAGACCATTGCCTGATGGGACGCATGAGCTCATTGTCCACAAGGTACTGTCTCTTTGTGTATCAGTCTGTTTGTATGAATTGTATGAATCGTCTTATTTTTTATATATATGTGCTGCCAATCGATTAAAATATTTAATCACGATTAATCGCATGATTGTCGTGAGTTAACTCGTGATTAATCGCAACTTAATCGCACATTTTTATTTGTTCTAAATGTACCTTAAATTAGTTTTTAATACTCTAATCAACCAAGAGCATGGACAAATATGGCTACTTTATGCAAATGTATGTAGTGACTGAAACAGGACCGATTAAGACTACACTACATAACCAGCTCCTTTCCAAGATGTTAATCTGCACAAAAATCCTGATAATCGAGCCGTCGTCTGATGAAATCAAATACACATAAGATAATGACAATAGCTGTGCTGTGATTTCGGCTATACTTGCATGTAAAATTAGAGAAGCAACATAATATCTGTGTGTTTAACTGAAAGCGCTGCTCCTCTCCGCCGCTCGCTTACCAATGCAGACGCACAGAGAGAGAGAGGTGTGTGCGCGCGCTGGGAAAGCCAGACCTCGCGCTCGCACAGCAGTACCAGCAAGTCTCAGAAACGCAATAAGGTTTGAGCAAACCCTAAAGATTTGTCGCTAGGCACTTTTTTGAAGATGGGGGAAAAAGTCGCTAAAGGGGTCTGCAAAGTCCCTAAATTGGCAACACTGTGCATCTCCATTTCTCCAGCTACGGACTTTGCCATGGGTCAAACAGAAAATGCGCGCAGCTTTAATCGCGCGTTAATAAAATAAGTGCCGTTAAAATGATTTTGCGTTAACGCGTTGTTAACTTTGACAGCATTTTATATATATATATATATATATATATAGACTTTTGTCTTACCAGAATTAACAAAGGAGAAAGCTCTTTCCAATTACTGAATGGGATCCTTGCTACAAATAATGTTTGGTGACGGGAAAAACTTACCCGATTATCATAGATAGATAGATTTTTTTTTAATACAAAATGATATCCATGGTTTCTTTGTATCTGTTGTGTGTTCATGACATTTTTGGTCTTTGAACTTCACTGTCTCCCTCACAACAGTGTGAAGAGACAGCTGATCTCCAGGATCCTGCTCGGTACCTCAAACTGCCATTTTCCAAAGCCAGCCTCCAGCCGGGCAACAACCAGACAATAAAGAACAGCAAAGAGTCTTTCTGGATCCAGTCGTCTCTCTGCTCCACTAAACTCACTCAGAATGGTGAGAAGATGTTCCTCCTTACAATATGCCAAAAAACTAAATTAAGTTATCTCATATCTTTGAGATATGAGATTAAGTTAAACCTGATCTGGCATAAACACATCAAGAAGAAATTAGGGGCGGGTGATATGACCAAAATCTTATATTATGATATGAGTAATTTTATTTCACGGTAACAATATATATCACAATATAGTTATTTTTGCTTTAAATAAGGTCTTTATGATATCAAAATTTTCCTGGCACCAGTGTCAGTATCACACAAAAAACTAATACTATCCTAAAAAAAATAACTCATGCTCACTGAAGACAAGTAAATAGCAATAAAATAAGAATAAAAAACTATTTACAAGTAATAGGACAAAAAAAAAACTACAGTAGAACAAATAAATAAGAAATGATACATACATTGTATAAAGTAATCGAATGAATAAAAACACTGGATTTAGTCAAGAGCAGTGAGAGATTTTCTCACTTTTGTTTGATTAACATAAGTAACAGACAGCAGGAATATTAGACTGCTGTCACTTTAAGAGCTGCCCGGATCCAGAATACTGTTACACATGTGCTTTCTTTCTCAGCTGCTTTCACTTAAAGGAACACTCCACTTTTTTTGGAAATAGGCTCATTCTCCAACTCCCCCAGTGTTAATAAGTTGAGTTTTACCGTTTTTGAATCCATTCAGCCGATCTCCGGGTCTGGCGATAGCACTTTTAGCATAGCTTAGCATAGATCATTGAATCCTATTAGACCAGTAGCATCACGTTTAAGTATATTATAACTAGTTACCTAGCTGGGGACAACTTTCAGGCGCTGTGTAATATCACTACGCCTGCCGCGGCCATGTTACGGCAGCAAAATTCCTTGATTATTACGCCGGAATGAGAGTAGTTCCTAATCATATCAGCCTAGAAAATCGCAACTTTTCATTTTCCGCCGGTCTTAGTACACGATATAACTACAGAAGAGTCAAGTTTTAAATAGGACAAATATCGAAACTCTTTGATCGTTTTTGAACGCGATGCTACTGGTCTAATCGGATTCAATGATCTATGCTAAGCTATGCTAAAAGTGCTATCGCCAGACCCGGAGATCGGCTGAATGGATTCAAAAACGGTAAAACTCAACTTATTAACTCTGGGGGAGTTGGAGAATGAGCCTATTTCCAAAAAAATTGGAGTGTTCCTTTAAGACGTGAATTACTGTGTTTACGAGGATACTTGCGGATATGGGCATTTTGACACATAAAAGTGTGTATTTAATCGATCAAGTTTTCAGAAAAAAAAAAAGTTACATTTGATTCTGTTGCATAGTAATGAATAAAAATAATACGGTATTTTGACATTTAATATTAATATATTAAATGTCCAATTTTATTGTTTTACTTTCAATAAAAGTGGTTTTATTTAAATGGCTTGTATTTTTTTAAATTTAGTTAAATAAAATTATTGAGTTAACTTACAAGTCTTACAAAATTATTTCATATTATCTAATAAAATAATAAATAATTATTAAAAAGCATTTTTAACAAACCGGTTTCGATTTTCGGGAAAGTGTATACAGAATTTTCGGTTTCGGTTTCGCAATTCTTAAAAACACATGCAAACGATAAATTTTTCGTGACCACGTAGCACAGCAATGTCACGTGAGCGTATAACCGCGATAGAGATTACATTTCTATCGGTTAATTGTGTCAACCAGTATATCACCCACCCCTAGAAGAAACACAAAACACAAACAATAAAAATTTCTATCAAGTAAATGGAAATGATTGTCTCAGTCAAGATCTCAGATCTATCCCATCCAGTCTGATGTCTGTTAGAGAGCGGTGAGTTCAGAAATACCTTCTCTCTGTGCCATATGGCCCCGTCTGCATCATGACCTTGATATTGTGATATATTGATCTGAGCCCTTCAGCAGGTGAATGTCATGGTAACAGTGGCAGAAAACAGAGAGGTCTGCATTTGGACCGGAGATCACAGCGGGCTGAGCCCACACCTGCCTCTGTTGACCTTGGAGCTTCGCCCGGTGTCTCTGCGGCTCTGCCGCGCCTTCGCCCAACTGCACACATATCAACGGCCATCTGGCTGTTATTTAATTGAAGGCAATGAACCCAAGTTAGAATCAGTTTATATTGCATCTATACTCAGTCTTAAGCTTCAGGCTTTTTAAAGTTTAGCTGTTTATATTGAGCTTGATCTTTGAACTATATCGGTGAGATGTATGAACTATAGACAAAGCCACTTTGGTCATATTGTAAGTTTAAGTATTCAGTTGAATGTCTTTGTCTTTGTCATTCTTGTATATGTAGCTATCCCACATATTAAATGTCAATGTTTGGAAGGCCCCCCTGAAAGGTTCACCGGTGATTGATATGAAGGCGGTTGATTAACGTACAGTTGATTTGCCAACAGTTGATTTTCCAGTGGTTGACTCACTAGTGTTGACAGTTGATTCACCTACAGTTGAATCACAAATAGTTGATTTCATACCAGCTGATTCGCCAAAAGTTGATTTGCCAGATGTTGATTCACCAATGATGATAATTGATTGATCTGCAGTAGTTGATTTACCAATCATTGATCCGGTACCAATTGATTCGCCAACAGTTGATTCAACATTGATGATGATTGATTGACCTACAGTAGTTGATTTGCCAATCGTTATTTCGGTACCATTTAATTTGCCAACAGTTGATTCAGCATTGATGATAATTAATTGATCTACAGTAGTTGATTTGCTAATTGCTGATTTGGGACCAATTGATTGCCAACACTTAATTCACCATTGATGATGGTTGATTCACCTTCAGTAGTTGATTCGCCAGTCATTGATTCAGTACCAGTTGATTCACCAGCGGTAGATAAACTAATGATGATGGTTGATTCACCTACAGTTAGATCACAAATGGCTGGTTTCATACCAGCTGATTCGCCAAAAGTTGATTTGCCAGATGTTGATTCACCAATGATGATAATTGATTGATCTGCAGTAGTTGATTTACCAATGTTGGTAAAATTTGGTACCGGTGGATTCGCCAACAGTTGATTCACCAGTGATGATGGTTGATTCTCCAGTGATTGATTCAGCAACATTTGATTCACCAGCAGTTGAATTGCCAGTGTTGAATTAATCAACGATTGACGGACGGATTAATCAATATTTTATTTGCAGACAGCTGATTTGGTAATTGTTAATTCTTTAATGGTTTATTCGGAAACTACTGATATAAAAATGGTTGTTTTGCTAGTGGTTGATTTATTAGTTGTTATTTTGCTAGTGGTTGATTCATTAATGTTTATTTTGCCAGTGGATTTAATGGATCTGCCACTTTATCAGTAACGCAATTTAAAATAGTTTCTATTCAAAAGTGCATGTTTCTTATATTGTTTTCAGGTGAAATGTTGGACCTGCTGAAATGGAGAGTCCATCCGGACAGAATCATTGACTGCCTCTCCAAACTGAAGGACATTGATGGCACTGAAATTGTTAAGGTATACACATACAGCAACTCGCTTTTACTGCTGAAACAGCTGAAATAGCATAGAATTTTTTCCCAAAAAACTTTTTTGTGTCTCTCTTTAACATTTGATTGTTTCTGTATAGTTTTTACAGGACACACTGGACACCTTGTTTGGGATTTTAGATGAGAGTCCCCAGCGGTATGGATTAAAAGTGTTTGACTGCCTGGTGAGTGATGCCCTGTTCAAACTTTGTGAATGTGAATGTATGAAATGTAGACACTGCAATGCTCCCAGGTTTCTAGTTTCCAAAGATACTCTACATATTTTGACTGTGAACTTGTACAAATTCATCCATCTCTTCCGCAAGGAGACGGTTTCTTGCCGTTAATGAGTACAAGATGCTTTCCTCATCTTTCCTACACTGTTTCCACGGTTACATGCCAAATATGGCAACTCATAAAATCCATCTTAGACTTCTCTTGCTATAATCCAACTCCTGTCCTCACATCCTCTTTATTTCAGGCAGAACAAAGTACCTCTAGATCAGAAAGCAGATTTTAAATAAACTCTGCATGATTGAGCGTTCTTTAGGGCTGCGTGGGAAGTGTTTTGTACAATAACTACTTTTTACTTGGTTCTCTGGAATACCTGATTCTGATTGGTCAGTTGCTGCATTCTTCAGTCTGTTAAAAACAATTGTCGTCTTGGGCAAACCGACATCCTACATAGCTGTGCTATTTTTATGTGTCATATATCATTCCACGGCCTCCTCCTTTACAGCTTTATTGAAGTGATGATTTTCATTTTCTCCTCAGGTGCATGTTATAAATTTGCTGCAGGACAGCAAATTCCAGCTCTTCAAACCTGTAATGGACAACTACATCGAGAACCACTTTGCTGGTGCCCTTTCCTACAGGTAAACACTAGGGGTTACAAATCGCAATTTATAAGACAAATGGTTTTAAATTGTCACTGGTTAAAAAAACTTTCTGCAGCAGTTGGTATGTCAGCTGGCACAAAATGTTTTTCTTTTCTATTGTTTTTTGCGCTTGATTTCACTGTAGTTATGTCTTTTGTGGTGTCTCACATATGAGCACGTGATTTTAAAATGCAGATACGTTTTCTACATTGTTTATGCCTTGATCTGAACGAAAACAATGTATCCGTTTGGCGCAGCTGACACAGAACAGCATACGCTATATTGCAAAAGTATTGGGTCACCCCCTTCTGATGAACAGGTTTGACTTCTTTAGTAATTTCCATGAGTACAAATCTTAATGTTTAAGCATATAATGATATTCTAGGGAATTGTGTTTCTAATTTTATAGCAACAGTTTGGACAGGAGCCTTTTTGTATTCTAACATGACAGTGTCTCTGTGTATAAGGAAAGGCTCAAAAATAAATGATTGATTTAGTCAGCGTGGAAGAACTTGACTGGTCTGCAGAAAGCCTAATCCTGAACACCTCTGGTGTGACTTTAAATGCAGGCCTTGAGCCAAAAACTCATCAAAAAACACCAATGACTTGTACATATGGGTACAGTCATTTTAGACACTTCCAAAACTGTTGCAACAGAGATGGAAATACAATTTTTTAAATACATCAATTATGTTTCCATCTTTGTTCCCACAGTTTTGGAAGTGCCTTTTTCTGTTCTAAAGAAGGGGGTGTGTACGCCAATACTTTTGTCCACATAGTGTATGTACAAGTCATTGGTGTTTGGTGAAGAGGTTTTGGCTCAAGGCCTGCATTTAAAAACACACCATAGGTGTTCAGCTGGGATTAGGACTTGGGCTTCTGCAGACCAGTCAAGTTCTTCCACACTGACTAAAGCAATCATTTCTTTTTGAGCCTTGCCTTATACACAGAGGCATTGTCATGCTCTGTACTGTGATGCGCTCGGAAACCAGATTGAAAATTGTCCAGGTATCCATTGGAGTTTAAGTATTTGTTCAGCTGATTAAAAACTACCTTTTCAATAATCTTACCTATGAAAGGAAGATTTGATATTGGTCTATAGTTCCTCAATATGGTGTTATCAAGATTGCGCTTTCTCAGAAGGGGCTTAACAACTGCAGTTTTCAGGGAGTTTGGAAAAGTCCCAGAAAGAAGCGAGGCATTCACCACTTCTAAGAGATCTGCTTCTAAACAGTTAAGCACACTTTTGAAAAAAGATGTGGGAAGTGTGTCAAGATAGCAGGTTGACGATTTAAGGTGCAACCTGTTAACATGGTCTTCTTTTCAATGAAATACCAATGGTTATATAGGCTCTTTATGCATTCTTTATAACAACTTGTTTACCATATTCTTCATTCTTTCAAGCAGACATATTTATTTATATAAATATATTTAATCTTTATTAGGTCTACTAAAGTGATTTAGTCAAGAGCAGTGAGTGATTTTTTTTATTTTATTTTGTCTTTCTTTTGTTGCTTGATTAACATAAATGCCACAGTCAATAGGAACTAAATTAGGCTGCTGTCCCTTTAAACCGAATTCACGGATGCAATGTACTGATACACGTCCGTTAGTCTCCCAACTGTTTATGTTCACCTAGACGTAACCGAGTGTGTTTACTTGAATACTTGTCAAAACTGACAATTCAACATCATTTTGTGTGTATTTCTCAGTTCATGAGGCACGAGAGAGCAGGCTAATCGTGCGCTGTGGGTGAGGCGCTGCTTTGGTGTCTGCGCTTGTAAAACCGAAACGAATTGAGTTCTCTTTTGCGTCGTTGACATTTTTGACATTTTTGAACTTTTTATGCGGCGTGCAGCAAATGTATGCCAGCTTATGTCCCGCCGGATAGATCAGTAGGCTATGTTACAGTTCAAATGTGTGCATCTAACCTCGTAACCACGCAGCAGATTCGTTCTGAATGAATCTCTTCCTAAATCATCCCTCCCTAACATTTTCATGTCAATAGATTTTAGTCATACTTTTTGTCATTCAAAACAAGTTTTCGTTTCGTTATCATCTTGTTTTCATCGGTGAAAAAAATGACATTGACCAAAATTATGACGAAAATTATTCGTCAACGAAATTAACGCGGAGGAGACGAATGTCACATGGATTATTTTAACGATGTCCTTACTATGTTTCTGGACATTGATCGTGTTAATTACATTGCTGTCTATGGGGGGGTCAAGAGAGCTCTCAGAATTCATCAGAAATAGCTTAATTTGTGTTCTGAAGATGAAGGTCTTACGGGTTTGGAACGAAATGAAGGTGAGCAATTAATGACAGAATTTTTTGGGGGTGAACTATCCCTTTAAAAGTAGAATTGATTTTTTTTTTTTTTTTTTTTTTTTTAAATTCGAATGGTTGTACAATGTGAACTTTGTCAAAACGGAATGGGGACAAGACATTAATATCAAAATAAAAGTTTTGCAACCTAAAGATATAAAGAATAATCAAACATCATTAATGTTGGTGAAAAAGAGAAACCCCGCTGACTGCTTTTTTGGGGGGGGAATTTTAGTAGCTTAAAAAACACTCTTTGTTTGTGTTTTTATTTGTATTTTGGAAGCTATTAATTTAGTTGTTAGCAAATATTTTAAGTATCTAAACAAAAATCAACATCCTGGACATCGAGAGCCAAAATGCATTTTTACAAATTGCGCATATACTTAAATTGCAATAGAAATCAAAACGACAGCTAAATATCGCAACATAGAATCGAGAGATCTAGCAATTCCCAGCCCTAGTAAGCATGCTACACATGTAAAAATGATGCATCAGAGAATTGTATGAGTTTCGAAACACTCAAAAAATCCTAGTACTCCTCTGGTGTTCATCTGAAATTGCATGTCATGCTTTTGGGAGAGTTGTGTTTGGTATCGTAGAAAGATAAAAGGTGTTTTATGTTGAGCTCCAGGCATTGTATACTGTAACCCGTGGAGTTTCTCTGAGTCTCCAGGTCCTGTCAGCGCAGAGGGAGATGCAAAACACAGCAAAGTCTTGCTTTCATCTGTCATAACCTGTTTCATTTTACCAACAATGCAGTTTTTGCACTAGATGTGTGGTCAGGAAGGTAATGTGTGTTGTCAAATAGTGTTTCAGATCTCAAGTATAATTCAATAGGTTGATGCTCCTCAAAAGTCCTTTTTTGACTTTTTGTTGTTTTTTGTCTTTCTTTTCCTCCTAATGTTGGTTTTATCCTCTGCTCTCTTTTTTTCTTCTGAACCTTCTGCTTTCTGTCTCTCTCTTTCCCTGTCATGTTTGGCTGTGTTCTGTGTGTGCGGTGTTCTGGCCGTGCTGTCAGTCAGTAATGAGGCGCGTGGTTGTGTTGTTGTGTGTGGGCAGTGATGTGGTTTCTCTTCTGTAACACGCTGAGGTGTGGAGCATCATGTCAGAGTTGAGGTGGATGTGGGCGGCTTGCAAAATACTCACTCTCGTGCTGTTCCCGTCACCCAGTCCCTTAATACTGTCCCTTGTTTCTGTCTCACCATGTCTTGGTCTGTCTCGGTCTCTATTCTCACTCCTTCTTTCTCTTTTTCGTCTGTATTTTATTTTATTTTATTTTATTTTTTTATTTTTTTTTGTTGTTGTTTTTTTTTGTTGTGATGCCTAAATTCAAACATTTTTTATTATTTTATTTTTGTTTAGTTTTGTTTCGTTTTGTTGTGATACCTAAATTCAAACATACTTTTTGTTATTTTTTATTATTTAATTTTTGTTTTGTTTCGTTTTGTTTTGTTTTGTTTTGTTTCGTTGTGATGCCTAAATTCAAACATTTTTTATTATTTTATTTTTGTTTAGTTTTGTTTCGTTTTGTTGTGATACCTAAATTCAAACATACTTTTTGTTATTTTTTATTATTTAATTTTTGTTTTGTTTCGTTTTGTTTTGTTTTGTTTCGTTTCGTTGTGATGCCTAAATTCAAACACATTTTTGGATATTTTTTATTATTTCATTTTATTATTTTGCATTGTGTGTGTCAAGAATATGTTTACATATTATTTCAAACTATTGTGTTTCAAAAGAGCCAAGAAAATCCTGGTTGATACGTTCCCTATGGATTTCAGACAGTGTTTTATTTACAGCCTATTTTCAGTTTAATGTTATTTGCTTTGTAACTCGCACACACACACATCTTCACACAGCGCTGTTTCTCCCAGCATGCTCAAAGACACACTAAGGTTAATCTGCAGTCAGGATGTATACTGTGGTGATAAGGGGATGTTTTTCTCAGGGTAGTGAAAAACTGAGCCGCAGGGTTCAATTTGTGTGTGAGCATTCCTAAAATCTCTGCAGTAAACGTAGCTGATGATGCTGTCAGATTATTTACTGCTGTTATCATTAGTGAATAAACAGTTAAGGTCACATAGTTGTATTCGCATTTGCAACACTATTTAAGTAGTGTGAAATAAGAGATCTGTATATAATGTAATTTATGGTACTATCTTGGTGAAAAAAGTGAATCGTTTCTAATTGAACAGATTTGAATTGATAGAACAGAACATATGTAACTGTTACTGGACCGAGTTAAACTGAAATCAGCTGAACTTAACCACCAAATTAATTGGTTCTGTTTGAACAAAGCTGAATTAAAGAAAATTAAATCAAATTTCAAACAGAACAGAACTAAACCTTTTTAGATGAAACAATGAATCTGGAAACAGGACATAATTGAATCAAATGTAACTGAACAGATTTAAACCGAACTCACTGAACTAAACAAAAATGAGTTGAATTGATTTTAACCAAGCTGAACTTAATCAAACAAAACTAAATCAAATTGAGTCGTTTCTAGCTGATCAAAGCTAAATTAAATTAAATTTAATCAAAGCAAACAGAACAGAAAAAAACTGAACTGAACCGATCTGAATCACATTGAATTGAATCGACAGAACAGAACAGAGCAGACTGAGCTAAATGGAAACAAACTGAACCAAGACTAACTTATTCAAACAAAACTAATGTGAATGGAATCTAGATGAACCACGATGAATTGAATCACACAGAAAAGAACAGAAAAACTGAACTGAGCTTTTCTGAACAAAACAGAACACAAATGAACTGAACAAACTGAATTGAGGGCTGTGTAGTTCAGCCAAAATATGTTTTTATTAACAGTCAGATCTTTGTAAATATAAATAGGACCAATAATATTAAAATCTTACAGTTCTTGGTTAATAATTTTGGACTGTGTAATATTTTCAAGGCAGCTGATTTTAGTACAATCACGACATATCTTAAAATCAGTGAGGTGCTACAGTGTGTTTAATTAAGATCTAATTGGATTTCAAATGAAATCTTTAGGGGGAATGAGAGCTGATATTACACCGTGGTTAACATTAATTGCAATCCCATGCTGGGAATGTTAACATTTTCCTCCTTATGGCCAAATTACTCTCCTGGGCTTCCAAAATCAACAAGAGCCTCATAAAAGACCCAGTTTTCCTCCAATTATTTTTCATTTGTTATTAATCACAATATCTCACTTTTATGAATTAAGCAATGCAGCAAAAAACAAAAACAAAAGTTTAACCAAAAGCAAACCAGCCTCAATCTTTTTCTCAGGTTTTCCAAGATTTTGACCTAGTGTACACACCATCCACAGATGCACGGTCCTTCTGACACGATGGATTCTGATGGATTGGACCCTAAGGATGTTTTAAACAATTTTAATGAGTTTTGACTGGCAACAGAGACCGTTAACCCAGAACGTTCAGAGTCTGTTTACATAGTATCCTGGCGACTGCATCAAGTATTCATGAAGACCTGTGTACTCTAACACCATTGATTCATTATCAGCATCACTTAACATCTCAGACGTTTCATCGCCTGAGTGTTTAAGTCTCCTTATGGGATAAACAGGACCTTTATTGATCTCGTAAAAACATTCAACCTGCCAGCGCCTGCTGATTCTGGTGATCAGTTTCAAAACCTTACAAAGCCTGTTAACAGCATGAGCAAAGATATTACATAAGATCTACTGTAAAGCATGTGTCAGATTTACTTCATATACATGAGTAGAACATATTCCTTGGTCATCCTGGAATAACATCCATATATACAAATTCAATATTAGGAATAGGTTTAAATTTGGGCACTGAACAACTAATATCAAGGATATTATTGTTTATTCTAAATGCAATAATAATATTGTGAGGACAAAAACTAGCAGTGTAAAAAAATTAATTGTCAAAAACTAAAAAAAAATGTAAAAACTGTACTAACAATATCAAACGAAATACACTATACCATTCAAAAGTTTGGGGGTCAGTAAGATTTTTTTTAATTAATACTTTTAATACTTGTCACAAAATGTCATGTCACAAAACATTTTCATTTCAATTAAATGCTGTTATTTTGAACTTTCTGTTCGTTAAAGACTCTTCACGGTTCACAAAAATATTAAGTAGCACAACTGTTTTCAACTAAAATTAACAAATGTTTCTTGAGCAACAAATCCGCATATTAAAATAATTTCTGAAGGATCATCATGTGACACTGAAGACTGGAGTAATGATGCTGAAAATGAAGCTTTTCCATCACAGGAATGAATTACATTTGAACATATATTAAAATAGAAAACAGTTATTTTAAGTTGTAATAATATTTCACAATATTACTGTTTTTACTGCATATTTAATACAGTTAGTGAACATAAGAATAATAATAAATTTAGTTGATTTATTTAAATTTTGAATTGAGTATTATGTAATATAATGTAAATATGTCAGAACATCAAATTAAATTACAATTAATCACATATACCAATATTAACTGAGAAAGCCATTTATATTATATTTCAAAAACATAAAAAATATCGTACTGACCCCAGGCTTTTTAACAGAAGTATAAACCTTTATTCTCCAATAAAACTAAACGAATAACTAAAATATAAAATAGTGAACAAAAAAACCATCAAAAATGTAAAGGTATCGAATAGTGTAACATGAGCATGCAAAAATTTTCCCATGCACTTTTCTTTCACCTGCAGATGTCATTTTAGGTGATTCATAAAATCTTGAGCGCTGCCTATGAATAATTTGTGATATGATGCATTTTCCCTGCAGGACAAACAGAAACCTACAGCATTCACACATAAATACATAGCATTAAACAAACGTTGCCCTTGATGTCTGATATTCACGGCTTATGTCTGCAGGGATCTGATCCGTGTGTTGAAGTGGTATGTGGATCGTATCATTG
The DNA here is from genome assembly GCA_036784905.1 of Acrossocheilus fasciatus. Classification (NCBI taxonomy): domain Eukaryota; kingdom Metazoa; phylum Chordata; class Actinopteri; order Cypriniformes; family Cyprinidae; genus Acrossocheilus; species Acrossocheilus fasciatus. The sequence continues at coordinate 13,890,663 of CM071962.1, read as the reverse complement.
ATGCCGAGCACCAGGAACAGATCCAGCAGGTTTTGAAGGTGAGAAGACTAATGTATTATGCGTCATTCAGGATGTATGTTACAGTATGTATGCAAATCTATGAGGAAACATACGCACCCAATCTCTCTCTCCGACGGCCCATCACGTTGGGGTTAACCCTCACCCCCTGCTGATCTTCTGAGCTTCCTCCCCAGCAGCTATGAATACCCTTGATGCATCTGTTCTACCGCTCCAGCCTCTCTTACCCACAGAAGTTCTTTGCTTACCCATCATGCAATTAAGCTACAAACATTCAGTCTTTTCTTTTGTTCATTCGCCCGATTTGCTTTCATGACCTGCCATGGGACCACCAGGCTCATTCTCCAAATGCATCCACGCTCATTTACACCCTTCAAAGGTGTTATTTAAAAGCAATTCCCACTTTCTTACCTTGAACCCTTCAAACCTCTTTGGGTGCAATGTGTACCATTCATCTTTTGGTGTTTTTGCTCTTTCTAATTGAAATCTTTAAAAAACAACGGAAAATGCACTTCACACAATGTCTCCAGGTTTGACCTTCCTTCCTTCCTTCCAGTTTATTTATTTAAAAATTAAAAATATTAAATAACAGTTTATGCATCACATTATATTCAGTATGTTAAATAAAAAAAGGCCTGTAAATTTTCAACATGTTCAAAACTTTGCTGAAAAATGTTGTCTCTACTACGTCTTCTGTCGTCTGATTGATAGTTTATATTTTTTTAGCAAGTAAAATGCCTTTTAGTATAATTGTAAAAATGTCCATACTGGTTTTTATGAAGTAAACATAAGAGTAATCTCTATATTGATAAAATATATAGAAAAATCATGATAAATACCATTGTCAGGTTTTGAGAAACATTTATTTGTACATCTCTCAATCATCATTATATTGCATTGCATTATGTTTTGTATTATATGTTTATTTCAATAACAGTTGTTTGATATTATATGCTTGCAGGCATCAGAGTACTTGTTTAAGTACATTGTACAGTCACGGCGTCTGTACGCGGCGGCCACCGGAGGCCAGAACGAGGAGGAATTTCGCTGCTCTGTTCACGAACTCTTCAAATCCATCCACCTGTTTCTGTCACATGAAAGTAAAGGCATCAGCCCCATCACACACACACAGGTGACACACACACACACACACACACACACACACACACACAAGCCTATCGATTTAAAATTTTGTACTGTACTGAGTGTTTTAAAATGTATTTTATTTCTGTTATGCAAAGCTGAATTTTCAGCAGCTGTTACTCCAGTCTTCAGTGTCACGTGGTCCTTGAAGTTCAAAAGAACAGAACATTTAATACATGTTAATGCAGTGAATTTTTGTGATCAGACCAACAGAAATCATTATTTTATTTTATTAATCATTTCGAATGGACCCAAACTTGGGTCTGGATTTGAACCTTGATCTGCTGTTGGTGACATCTGAGTTTGTGGGTAATGTTATTTGAAACACTGTCTATGGATACACACCTCCAGATATTTGCAGTTTATTTATGATTTGCACTAATTTAGCCCTATGTCTGTAAACTAGACTTCACATAGATTTCGAATTTAATTTAAGATGTGTAAGGAAATTGGATTAAGACATTATTTTACCCATTATTTTACTAATCTGTTCTGTTCCCACCAGTCTAGTTTTACTATATTTGTGAGAACATTTCCAGAAATCTGCCACTCAGTTATAGCGAAACAAAAACACTAACTATAGGAAAACACAAGTTAGCAGTGTTTATTGAGCACAGCACTTCTTTTTCAGCCCCACCCAGATTTGTTCTGCTAGCATATCAGTGTTCAAAGCTCAGTCAGCCCATGGAGAGTTAAGCCAGTCTTGATATACACAAACAGAGACGCACGCTGAGCGCGCTAAAAGCCCGCCACGCACTGTCACGGCCCACCGAGCTCCGAGTCCGCTAAGCCATGTGTGTCCGACGGGCAGAGAGACCCGCTCCCGTTCTCTCCGAGATTGCTTTCGGTGCGCACACATTCGCACATTCGCTCGCACTGAACTCTCACACAGGTCTGTTCTTGTTATGGCAGCCCAGCAGGAGAGCAGATTTCAATTAACACGGCCAAGAAAACAAAGCGTCTTTGGACACCGCGGCATAATCCGAAGCACATGCAGGCGACTGGAGCTGTGCCAGATTTGTGTCACCGTGATATTTGTGTGTGTGCGAGTGCCTTTGCTTACATCTGTTGTTTGACATCACCTACCGTGCCAGAGGAACATTTTCCCACTAAATCAATGTGAAAATGCGTTTGGAGGAAGATGATAGCGACATTACAGTGACACAAATGCAGCAAAACACACACATACTGCAGCATGTTACACGTAGTATTAAACTTTATCTCTTGGGTACCAACTAATGAGGCTTTTTCATATTTAAATAACTTGTTTATTGGCATTTTCGCAGGCCGTGTTCCTGAGATCGTTCCCGACTGTGTGCTGCGAGCTGCTAAAGATCTTCAGCATGAGAGAGGTGGCAAATCTGGCCCGCGACACGCTGAGCAGCCTGCCTGCCCTCACGCACACGGACTGCCCTCTACAGGCCGTCAAACTGCAGTGCATGGTCAAGACCGTGGAGAGCCCACTTTACGTCAACCCGGGTAAAGGATCTCACTCAGTTTTCTGTTTTGGAGTAGTTAAAAGTGAATGATTATTGCTGGAAACACTGTAAAATCAAGTCTAGGTTTATTAGAGGCCATCTAAATGCTAGCGTACACTGTGTCTATGCTGTTTAAAGGGACAGTTCACTCAAAAATGAAAATTCTGTCATTAATTACTCACCCGCATGTCGTTCCAAACCCATAAGACCTTCGTTCATCTTCGGAAATAAATTAAGATAGTTTTGATGAAATCCGAGAGCTTTCTGACCCTGCATAGACAGCAATGCAACTGACACATTCAAAGGTAGTATGGACATTGTTAAAATAGTCCATGTGACATCAGTGGTGCAACCATAATTTTATGAAGCTACGAGAATTTATTCGCACCTAAAAAAAATTGTTTTGTATTGTATCATAGATACATCAGGCTTTTATGGCTCATATAGTTTGATATGTTTTATTCAGTGGTCTAAACTGAGCAAACATATGCAATTTGGTGCAGTTGAATATATTTATATGGCCAAAAAGTAAATTCTCTTAATAATATGTTTTAGTAAGATAGTATTTAAATGTTTAGTTTTATGATCACAGCTCTGTAGTTTTTATTGTGACGGCAAAACTTATAAAGCAGTGCAATACAAATGAGGGTTGAGAAATTAATAAATAAACATTCTTCAAAAGCCTGATTGTATCATATTTGATATTGACATTTTATCATGAGTTTCCTAAAAAACTGATGTCAAGCAAACCCAAGATACTCCAGTCCAGTAAACTTATTCTTGCATTTACTTTATAAAAATCAGTAAAGATTTCACAACAGAAACACCTGAACATTTTACAAATTAAACTAAAATGTCTTTAACCTGCTGAAAAAGTTTAAACTATTAATCAGAGGAAAGAAGGCATGTAGTAGATTGTGTACAACAGTTTTTCAGCAATGTTTTGATAATGTTGATCATTCAAAGGCCTTAGATACTAGCGTATCAAATACGATACAGTAGGCTTTATAGATGCTACTTGATACTTATATGTGTGTGTGTGTGTGTGTGTGTGTGTGTGTGTGTTGTCAGAGTCGAGGTGTGTGCTGTTACCTGTAGTGCTGCGTCTGCTGCACACACACCTGCAGGAGCAGAGGGAGCTGGTGCTGTGTGCCAATATCCTCACCAGCATGCTGACGGTCAACACACCTGCCACAGTCAGTCTTACACTAAAACACTGCTGCTAGAGACGTTTCATACGCTTTACTTCATTCTCTGCATCAGTTTCTTCTTTTGTTCTATTTATTGGTTAGTTTGTAGCTCTTATCCGTTTTTATTTATTTGTTTTTTCTGATTAGAATTGCTGGTGAGATTTGGTACATGACATTCAATGTGTCATGTTTAAATTAATTACTTTATTAAAATGATTAAATTAGGGCTTATTCATTCATATAAAAATTGTCATTAATTATGTAACCAAATAAGTTTTCAAAAAAAAAAAAAAAAATGTAATTGTGACTTCCTGACCTGTATGTAAATTTAGCAATAAGGGAATTTGGTGCATTTAAATATTTTTAACCTGAAAAATATTTTCTCCTTTACTACAATAATGTAATGGGGCTTTTCTTAGTAAATATTTATATATGTGATTAATTGTTATTTAATTTGATCAACACATATTTAAAATATATGGAACATTTAAAAAAGATGTTAATGTATTTATCCATTTTAATAAATAAAATAAAATGTCTCTGTAGGAGTGTGGTGTGTCTGAGGAGGTGAATCTGGTCATGGAGAGTCTGTCTGGAGTGTTACTCAGAACTGTCCTGGAAGTGACCAACCGGCCTCAGCCTGCCGCCACCTCCCTACGCCTGCAGTACCAGGATGTTACAGTGCGTGTGACCTTTTCTGATGGTCTTTGATTTTTACTTCAGGAAAAGTATTTCAGGAAATTGAATAACAAATGAGATGTGTGCGTTTCAGGGTGAATTTGTTGCCTGTTTGCTCACATTGCTGCGGCAGTTGAAAGATAAAGAATACCAGCAGCTTCTCAGCAGATTTCCCACTAAAGATGAACTAACGGTAAAATCATTTGATAAACCTCACCAGAGTGCACTGAGGCTGTTTAACCAGTTTTTTAATAGTGATTGTTGTAGTTTAACTTTACAATCTGCTTTTCCAGAGTTTCCTCCTGCAGTTATTCACTGTCTTCAGAATACTTATCCGACCGGATATGTTCCCCAAAGACTGGACTGTCATGAGACTGGTCGCTAATAAGTAAGTGCGGAAAACAAAACCTGAAATGGTTCATATATAATCTCATTCAGCCATAGAAACGTTTTATTGCTTGACGTTTCTGTTTGTTTGTGTTTAGTGTCATCATAACCACCATCTTATATCTCTCCGATACCCTGCGCAACAACTTCCTTAATGAGAAATTTGACTTCAAGGTAAAGAAATTTTACATTTGCTACTGTTCAGAAGGTTTTTATTAATTAAACTGAAAAGTTAAAGACGTTTATAATGTTATTATGAGAGATTTCTATTTCCAATGAATGCTGTTCTTTTGTCATTTCTGTTCACCAGAGATTCCTGAAAAAAGTCAAAAAATGATTAAACGGCACAACTCTTTACAACATTGAAATGTGTCTTGAGCAGCAAATCAGCATAATAGATTACATTTAAAAAAATAATAATAACAGTATTTCACCATTTTACTATTTTTGATCAAATAAATGCAGCCCTGTCTTCTTTCAAAAAACATTTGTGAATTGAACCCACAACCAGGCTGTTGCTAACATCAAAAATTCACAAGTTTGATTTTATTACAGTAAATATAATGAAGTATGTGAAACATCTGCACGTAATCTTCATTCTCAACTTTTATATAAATAAATCAAATGCATATGTTTAAATACTACAGATTATTAATTTATTTTCAGCTCTCTAATGTACTAAAATACCAGAGAAATTTGCATGTACTGCATGAAATTCACTAATAGCTTGCCGTCACTTTTACTATTTCATTAAATATGCTAATATATTCAGATGTCTTTAAAACACGGAGTATGTAGAAAATCTAAAAGCCATTAACTCTAATCTAAACTACAAAAATGTTTCATCAGTTAACCTGTAAATAATATCCTGTATATAATATAACATAATATAATAGAATATAATACAGTGTTATTTAATACGGCACCAGGAGAAAAAAAAAATGGGTTACATAAAAAAATACTGTATTTCCTTGCATATTTTTATTTACAGTGTGCCATATGAATTTTTTTTTTTAAATGACTGCAGTGCATAGGAGCAATGTCTTCTTTTCCTGTATCTCCTAGAGCATCCTGGGAACATGTTAAACATGTGCCTGCAGTGCAGATAATCATCGTCAGCATCTTAATTAGCTCTCTTTTTATCTGTAGGTATGGGAGTCCTATTTTTATCTCTGTATAATATTCATCAACCAGCCCTGCCTCCAACTGGAAATGTTCCCGCCCTCCAAGAGGAAAAAAGTCCTGGAGAAGTGAGAGCCCTTCCTCTTCTTTTCCTTTGTATGATCAGAATCCTTCCGGGAACGAGATTGAAAGATTTTACGATGTAAAATGTGTAATGGTGCACTATTAGTAGCAGCAGGTTTAATGATTTACTGTATACTGGATTATTTAGTACTTTTACATTGTGAGCAATTAGCAAGTTGCACCATGGGAAAACCGTTGCAATTACCACAATATTCAAATTAGTTTTTTTTTTAATGTTTTTAAAGGTACGGTGACATGAGAGTGATGATCGGCTGTGAGATTTTCAGCATGTGGCAGCATTTGGGTTCGTCCTCTTTCACAAATCTGCATTGAACACAGTCACATGACCGGTGCATATGTAAAAGCAATGTATGGTTTTGTCTCCCAGGTGACTATAAGTTAAATCTCATTTCCACCCTGATTGGTCCGTTCATGGAGGTGACTCTGGTACCACAGATGGACCTGAGGAACGTCCTCATCCCCATTTTCCACGATATGATGGACTGCGAACAGCAACGGAGCGGCAACTTCAAACAGGTGCTGAAATCGTAGTGACATAAACATGTTTGAACGTGAGAGAGCAGCGTGAAGTTCATGTCACAGTAAATTATGTGCGGGCGTCAGAGGAAAACGCTGTGGATGTGCTTGTTTACCAAGATCGTGTCGCTTTGGAATAGAATCAAAATTTGAAAAGGATTGTCAGCAAGATTTTGAGCTGCTCATGCAAATTTAATGTTGAACTACAATGGATATATAATTTATTTTCTAAATGTAACTCTGCTGTCTTGCAGAAATCCCTTAAAAATAATGATAAAAAAAAAATGCTAATATAGCCTGGAATAATCATGTATATGATACATGATGATATTTTTGGTGCAGGAAACCTTGACTAACATCATACTGGAAGTGGATTTAAAAACATGCTGTAAGAATGAAAGGATTTAATTTTTTTTTTTTTAACTTTTTTTTTAAAGGTGGAGGCCAAACTAATAGACAAACTGGATGGCCTGATGTCAGAGGGAAAAGGAGATGAGACATACAGAGAGCTCTTTAACAACATGTGAGGTTTAATTCTTTCCTAAATCATGATGTTTTGTAGCTGCAATGAGAAATTTATATAAATTATAATTATATAAATGTATAGAGATTTATATAAATATCAAACTTTATGTGCTATAAATGATGAAATATAAAAGTCTATGCTGTTGTTCAAAAGTTTGGGGTCAGTAAGCTTATTTTATAAATTCTTTTTAACGAAATGAATACTTTTTGTCAGCAAGGATGCATTAAATTGATTAAAACTGGCGGTAAAAACAATGTTACAAAAGATTTCTGTTTCAAATAAATGTTCTACTTCTGTTCATCAAAGAATCCTGAAAAGAAAAAGGAAAAAGTGGAAATCATGGTTTCCACAACAATTTTAAGCAGCACAGCTGGTTTCAACATTAATAATAATAAGAAATATTTCTAGAGCACTAAATCAGCATATTAGAATGATTTCTGAAGGATCATGTGACACTAAAAACTGGAATTATGATGCTAAAAATTCAGCTTTGCATCACAGGAAATTTTTTTTAAGCTGTAATAATGTTTCTTTTTTTATTGTATCTTTCATAAAGTAAATGCAGCCATGATGTGAAAGGCACCCTTACGGCCCCAAACCTTTGAGCAGTAGTGAATAAATAAAAAATATTACATATTTTATATAAAAATAATATATTACAAACTATGAAATTCTTCAAAGTATATATTCAATTTAAAAAAAATATAATAAAATATTTGAAATTATTTATCTATTTTTCTGTATTAGAATTCCACTGTTTGGTCCGTATCCGAGGTAAGACCCTCATTAAATACCATGTACTATATACTGTACAGCTGGGTGTAACAAAATAAAAGGGCGATCGCGTCTTGGATTTAGAATTTGACTTTAAGTTTGTATTGTTGTTTTAATTAGTTCTTATAATATATCTGATTTAGTCTCCTGAAGAAGATTGAGAGAGAGACCTGGAGAGAAAGTGGCGTTTCCCACATCGCTACCGTCACGCGGCTGATGGAGAGATTATTAGATTACAGGTAAAGCAGACACACTCACATCCATACAGCATACAGTACAAACACACTCGTGTACTCTTCACCGTCTCTTCACAGGGACTGCATGAAGATCGGCGAGGTTGATGGGAAAACAATGGGATGTACAGTCAACCTTCTGGTTAGTTTTGGATATAAAATATGACACATTTAACCTTTTATTATTATAGTTATTTGGTATTTATTGAGGCAAACTACAGAAAAAAGCATGTTCTGCTCACATTGTCCGGTTCTTTTCAGAACTTCTACAAAACCGAGTTGAATAAAGAAGAAATGTACATCCGTTATATTCACAAGCTCTATGAGCTGCACCTGAAGGCACAAAATTACACCGGTAATAATGTATCATTTTCATTTTTACATTTTTTTACTGTAATTTTTGCATCAATTAATTTTAAATAATATTAACATAAATTAAATATTACCTTTTAAATGGAAATTATTTAAATAATATTATTTTATAATAATTTTAATATTAATGCTAGTAAATATTGTCCTATTAGAATATTATGTACTATTATAAATGACTATTTTTTTGTTGCAGAGGCGTCTTACACCCTCCTGCTGTACGATGAGCTGTTGGAGTGGACTGAAAGACCTCTCAGAGAGTTCCTCACGTACCCCATGCAGAGCGAATGGCAGAGGAAGGAATGCCTTCATCTCACCATCATACACAATTTCGACAGAGGAAAAGTGAGTGCACCTCTCATTTTAAGATGCACCCGACCCATCATAAAATAATTAATGTGACTAATAAGGCTTAATGTTGAAGGATCAGGGCAGCTAAGTAAAAAGCCAGAGGTTTGCAGTGACAACTTTATGTTCAGTATATTCTGATTTCCAGCTACTGAACTGTGAATATGGACAACATAAGAGAAGTTCATTTCTTCCTACATACTGCCATCTTGTGGCTGAAACCTACTGCTGCGATGAGAGCAGGGGTCCTTGTTTGTAGCTAAAAATATACTTTTATGTTTGAAGTATTACTGTTATTTAAGTCTTAAAAACTGAACTATTCATTCCAGTGCTGGGAAAACTGCATCATACTGTGTCGAGAGCTGGCCAATCAGTACGAAGCGTATTATGACTACAGGAACCTCAGCAAGATGAGGGTAAGTGTTTCCTCTTTACAGACCATATGCAGTATGTGGGTGTGTATATATATATATATATATATATATATATATATATATATATATATATATATATATATATAATTTTTTTTTTATATATATATTTATTTATTTATTTATTTTGGTATTAATTTATTAAATACATATTTGATGAATAATATTTTTTAAAGGGGTCATATAACGTTGCTAAAAATAACATTATTTTGTATATTTGGTGTAATGCAGTGTTTACGCAGTTTAAGGTTCAAAAACACATTATTTTCCACATACCGTATATCGAGGGGTGAGACCCAGAAATGTAAGTGACATTTCACTAACTTTACAGGAGGGCTAAAACAAAAATTGCATTATACATTTATTTCATGCAATACTACAAATACATTTACATAATACTGAACTGGTATACTTAAAGTTTGCTAAATTGGAACAACTAATTTTTTACTTAATGCACTTTAATTATAAGAAAGTAGTGCTGAAGTCTAACTAATGAGATACTTTAGTATATTTGATCGTGCTAGAAGTGAAACTATTGCAAGTATACTTCAGGTAAAATTTAAATATCATTTAGCTTTTAAAGACCGATATAGCATTTTTATAGCATTTAAAGGCCGATATTATTCGAAGATCATACAGTCCTCATAAATAGTGACATTAAAACGCATTTTAGGCTATTTAGAAATGTGCATTGTGCATAAGTAGTACTCAAAATAAAGCTGAATTGTAATTTTTATATTAGTAAGTATCAAGTGATATGTCAGAAAATAGACAATAAATAAAGTAAATAAAATGTTGATTTTATAGATTTGAACTAGTGTGTCATAAAGAAAGTTTCAGATGCAGTTCTGAGTCGTAGTTAATAGTTCAACTCTATTAATATATTTACTGACATATTGCTCAAGACTTACTGATATAAAAAATTATAATTAAACTTTATTTGGACTACTATTTGTGCACTATGCACATTTCTCAATATTAAGCCGAAAATGTGTTTTAATTTCACTATTTATGATGGTCTTTAAATGCAAGATATTAAAAGTGTACCTGAGGTATACTTACACTAATTCCACTTTAGCACAATCAAATATACTTCAGTATATTTTTATTTGGACTTCAGCACAATTAAAGTGCATAAAGCACAAAATTAAAAATTGTTCCAATTTAGCAGACTTTAAGTATACCAGTTTAGTGTACTAAAAGTACCATTGCAGTGTTTTTTTTTTTATTAAGTACATAAATATGTATTTGTAGTATACTTGGCATGAAATGAATGTATTTCAAATAAATTTTAGTATATTTATTTTTCACTAGGGACATCCCATCAGAATGTAAGTCGTTTGTTACTATCTGCTAGCTAGCTACAACTCACTGACAATGAATTCTGGATATTTCATTTTCTCATCATCCAGCTCTTGTCACAAAATAAGATTAATATTACATCTTCAGCAGTAAAAAACTGGTTTCTTCTCATGGTTGACCTACCTGGCTTACATGCGGTGTCTGCCATTTTGACTCAAGTGCTATCCACAGGCTTTAGCCACAATACATTTCTCAGTGCTGGCACCAACTGGTTTAGTATGTTCAGAGTTATGTCTTTTGGTTTCTATTGAATAACTCCAAAATTATTAAGAATTCACTTGTGTCCTTTTGGCAGTAGAAAGAGCTCATCAAGAGTTTTCATTTGATATACAGCCATGGCCAATATGGTAAATATGATCAAAGAAGGCTGTGAAAATTAATCTGCGTTGTTAATCCTTTTGATCTTTTTATTAAAAAAATTCACAAAAATCTAACCTTTCATTGGATAATAAGAATTATATCTCTGAAGTATATTCCCATTCATATTCACAATTTTGAGCACTCCAGAAATTTTTTTCACAGAAATATAAATAGGAGGGAAAACAAAGCCCAAATTACCTTAATCATCCATCACAATGAGAATATATTTCTGATGTGCAGCAAAAGATAATTGAGCTTCACAAATTAGTGAAGTGGCTTTAAGAAAAGAGCTAGAGCAGTGAAAATTCCCATTTCCATCATCAAGGCAATAATTAAGAATTTCCAATCAACATAAAATGTTATGAAACTGCCTGGAAGAGGACGTGTGTCTATATCGTCCTAATGCACAGTGAGAAGAAGAGTTTGAGTGGCTAAAGACTCTTCAAGGACCACAGCTGGAGAATTGCAGAAAATAGTTGAGTTTCAGGGTCGGAAAACCGTAAAAAAAATTGTCAAACAGCACCTACATCACCACATGTTGTTCGGGAGGGTTTCAAGAAAAACTCTCCTCGCTCATCCAGCATATTCAGACACGACTGGAACTTCAAATGGGACTGGCTTCTAAGGTCAGATGAAACTAAAAAATGAGCTTTTCAGCAGCAAACACTCAAGATGGGTTTGGTGAACACAGGATAAAAAGTACCTCATGTGTACAATGAAATATACTGCTGTATTTTTGATGTTGTGGGCCTATGTTTCTGCTGGAGGTCCTGGACGTCTTGTTTAGACACACGGCATCATGGATTCTATCAAATACCAACAGATAAACAATTAATAAGTGACTCACTCTGTTAGAAATCATATAATGGGTTATGTTTGGATCTTCCAACCGTACAATAATCCAAACACAAACCTCAAAAACAACACAAAAATGGGTCACTGAGCACAAAACCAAGCTTCTGCTGGCCATCAGTCCTCTGACCTGAACCCAATAGAAAATGAGTGGTGAACTGAAGAGAAGAAGCACCAACATGGAGCTGTGAATCTAAAGGGTCTGGAGTGATTCTGGATGAAGGAATGGTCTCTGGTCTCTTGTCAGGTGTTCTCTAACCTCATCAGGCATTATAGGAGAACATTTAGAGCTGCTAAACTGACAAATGGAGGTTTCAAAAAGTATTGAATAAAAGGGTGCCATTAATTGTGGCCAATATGTATTAGAGAAAAACATAATTTCATAATGATATTTCCATCACTTCAAATTCTTATTATCCAATAATAATCCAATAATTTTTGTGAATTTTAAAAAAATAAAAGATCAAAAGGATTAACAATGCAGATTAATTTTCACAGCCTTCTTTGATCATATTTACCAAGGGTGCCAATATTTTTGGCCATGACTGTACATATCTCCATTTTACCCAAAATGGCACTTACGCCCTTCTGGTTCTCACCCCTCAATATTATCGATGCTCCTCTACGCCCCGTCTTTCTGAAACGTGTTGATTTTTACAAAGCTCGTCGTTCTGAAAAGCAAGGTGTGCTCTGATTGGCCAGCCATCCAGTGCGTTGTGATTGGCTAAATACCTCAAGCGTGTGATGGAAATGTTACACAGTGTCTCCACGACATGGCGGCAACAATACTACAGCGAAAATAAGTTACGCCGCCTTTCTTTGCATAAACATTTGGGCGGTGTTATGCAAATCTTCAGTGACAGAGATATGTGGGGGTGGTTTGAATGAGGCGCTTTAGGAGGGCATGGACGAGTCTTAACTTTTAGAAAGAATATCTCCATGGGTTCGAGACTTTAATATTTGCGACTTTACGAATCTTATATTTGCACGAACAGCTTGTAACACTCCAAAGACAAAGGAAAGCGTGTCATATGACCCCTTTAAATTTCTTTGTAGTTTTATTTATTATTTATTTACTTATTTTCATGCACCCTTGTCGGCAGTTCAAACATCCAGTGGCTGTAAATATATAATTTATTTGAACTAAATTGAGTTGTTAATATGTTCATTACACTTACGGCCAATTGTTATCCTAATGAGGCGTTTGGCTTTAACTGTTAAACTGAATCTCC